>QEWY01001989.1:1904689-2239516 GCA_006503575.1 Baylisascaris schroederi
ACCCCATCCTGCTAAATTTACAGTGAGGTAGTAAAGTAGCGTTGTTCAGCGGCTACCGATTTTCGAAGTGCCGGTCGCTGGCCACCTGCCTTTCTGAGACGCATCGACGGTCACCGAAGTGATTCTGGTCGGTGGCCAGCGTAAGGTTCTTGAATGATACAAAAGCGTTGGAAGAATCTTGACATTGCTAGACAATGGCGTTTTAGAAACTGTTTCATTTCTCTATCGTGAAGTTAACGATAAATCACCTTTAATCTTTCTCTTATAAATGGAATATTGTGAGCAGATTTGCTTTTGAAATTGACCTGTCTGAATGGCTTACATTCTCTGATTTTTACGTTTTGATCGTTGACAGTTTTATTGAGTGATTCACAGCGATCATTGGCTGCGGCAAGTTGTGCCTTCATTGCCGAATTGCTTGCTTCGAGAGCCTTGAGCTCAGAGCGAACAGCATATGCATCGGTCTTCCACTTTTGTATTTCCTAAATTATTATCGCACATCACTGTTGTTCAAGGTCAATGATGAACTCATGGTTACAACAATAGGTTCACATATTAAGGTTACATTGTGTATGCTGTACTAGAAGCAGGAGTGCTGACACGATGGCTGCAGTGTGTACTTCTAAGCTTCCGAATGTTCATTCCCACCCAGTTTTTTAATATTCAAAGCGATGAACCGTTGCTGAGTTACTTTTTGATCACTTTATGTTTTTAAACATCTTTATTTTTAAGTCTTTTATTAATCTCATATTCTCCATTAGCCATTTCTTAACATCGGTGTGATTTCAACCCAGTAGCTGAAAATAATGATATCACATTTGAATCTTTACGACGTTTTTCTCTATTTTTCCTCATGTGCTATCTTTTATCTTCTTTAGCTGACTGTTGCTAGACATAATTGAATTTTTGCCGTATCACTGTAAATAGAGCGTGCACTCACCTTATCCGCTTCGTTACGTACTTCCTCGAGATCTTCTCTCAACTTCTGCAGCTGGTTGCTGACCGTCTGGTATTTCTCTTCCCATTCTCTGTTTTCACGTTCCAGTTCATTCTCTCTGTTTTGCGAATCGGCGAGTTTCTTTTCAGTTGCACTGAGTTTATCACGAAGTTCATCTTCGACAACCTTGATTGAGTCCAAATTCTGAAATTATTCCCTTGTTTAGTCGTTGAGACGTAACTCCACCTGCGTTCGCCTCTGAAGCCACCTTCGAGACCAAGTGAGCTTCTGAATAACCTTTAACGATATTCGGCAATTCAACTGGTCAAATTCTGCAATGCATTCAGGTTTCCGCGACTTTCATTAGGGTGCAGGTCATCGATGAACATTCGACTGCGTTTATCTTACCTTGTTGTATTGTTCCTTCTCTTCGTCAAGATCGTTTTGGTGTTTGTCGTACAAATGCGCCATCTCCGCTTTTAGCCTATCGATTTCAGCTTGATGCTTGC
This sequence comes from Baylisascaris schroederi, assembly GCA_006503575.1. Classification (NCBI taxonomy): domain Eukaryota; kingdom Metazoa; phylum Nematoda; class Chromadorea; order Rhabditida; family Ascarididae; genus Baylisascaris; species Baylisascaris schroederi. Next base: position 1,906,136 of record QEWY01001989.1, read on the forward strand.
GCTTCAATTCGGCGATATCTGAATCTTGGCGGTCTGCACTTCGACTCTTCTCAGCTAGTTCATCCTCGAGCTCGCGAATACGTCTCTCGAGCTCATCCTAAACACGTCCCATTAGACTGTCAATCAAGTCTTTATTTATTTTGAGGCAATTAAAAACATTAAAAGATTTTTCTGAAGTGCATTAATTATGACCTTTTCATTTTCGAGCTTCTCAAGATCGTGTTTCCATTTGTCGTTGATTTCCTTGATGCGTATTTCAATGATCTCGGTATCACGAACAGTTGACGGTGATGGACCACTGGGACCAACGCTTATTTTATCGCCACCTGAATTTATAAATTTTGCTTTGACTTCAACTTTTATACGGCATTCATCTATGGCCAGTCTTCGAAGCTGCTAGTAAAGTATGTTTACAGATTTTAAAACATACCTGTTTCCTCGTCAGAGCTCTTTCTGCTGCGAATTGAACTGCGCATTCGATCTGTGAGATCCTGTTCCATTCGCTTCAGCTTTCCTGGAATTTTATTTTAGTTACTCACATAGTTCGCAGCAGTATTATTGAAAAAGGACGTAATCTCATGTAGGGACATTTCTCTCCCTCTCACCCCCGTTCTTCCTTGCAATTTCAGCAAAGTTATGAGGAGTTATTTATGGTCGAAATGTGGGAGACCTATGTTTCACAACGCTTTGCTGGGACCAACGTTAAACTGGCTCTGGTGGAACTGGCCAAAATTTGCAGTTTTCTTTCAGTTCCCTTCGAAAGTTTCCAGTTATTTATGCTACTACGAAACTTATGAACCTTTTCCATTCGTACTTGAAATTCTCACTTCATGAAAGGTTACCTCAAAGTCTGGAAAGTTTCCGCCAATTCTTTGCCTCCAGGATCATGGAAAAATTCGTTTTCCGGTAAGAACGAACTGTAGTGAAAGTTAGGCTTGAAAATGAATGCACTTTCCTTGATTTAATTTTTTCCCAAATTTTCGAAAATCAAAGTTATTCACTTTCAAGTTCCTCAATTTCGTTCTTCGCCTCTTCGAGTTCCTTCTGTAGCAGGTGCGCTTTGCTGGTTTGTTGCGTGAGTGCATCCTTCGCCCTTTCCTCTTTGCCTTCGAGCACTTTGTTTTCGTTCTTGAGCTTCTCGATTTCTTGTTCTAATTTTCGCACTTGTTCCTTTGCTGCGTTGAGGTCGGCGTCTGCTTTATGTTTCTGGCTGTAAGCATATAGTTTGCCTCGCAGCCTGCTGCTTATGCTTCCAGCTTTTGGCCAGCAACAACTTCTTAATTAGTCATCAAGGATCATAACGTTATCGCCATAAAGATCATAATGTGGTTGCTTATTGTGATAGGTTATAGAGGTTCACTGGCCAATTCTATCCCCTTACACAAACATTGTAAAGCCACTCCCTTGTAGATCGACCAAACGATTGCCGATGTTCTAGAATTGTGGTACAAAGTTTGTTCAGCAATGCGGGAGGGATCGGACATGTGCACACTGCATAAGGCGAGCGTACTGAACTTAAAATCTTTTGTGCGAATCACAGCAGTTGTGGAGCACATCCTATCGACTGTAATGTAAGAAATTGCATCTCAAGCGTCACATTTGGCTTCTTTTTACGTCGCCTTTACTGAGCTCGATTTTGTTGTTTTCTTCTTCTAATAAATTTAGACAAGTGAACTTACTTGAGTATCTCCTGTTTTTCTCTTTGAAGGCGATTATTGAGCTCGTTGAGCTTCTCGATCTCCTTTTGATTGGTGAGGAGGTCATTTTCAACGGTGGTCATTTTAGCTTGAGCACTCTTTATTTGTGTATCAAGTTCGTCGTTGTGATGTCGAACCATGATGAGTTGACGCTCGTATTCGGTGAGCTGCTGCTTGAGCTTCTCAATTTCATCGTTACAGCCTATAATGGGATCAATACATGTTCACTGAGGGTGCAACGGATGGCTACTTAGAAACGGAACGGATTTGAAAAAGACGCAAATATTATGAAAGTTCCTTTTTTCCGATTTTGTCGAAAATTTTCCGAAATCGACACACTAATTGTGAAGTCAATCGAAATTAGAGGTTTTGATGCTGGTGCATCAGAAATACTCACGTTGTTTTTGCTTTTCGGCGTCTTCTCGAGCCGCTCTTTCATTCTCCATTCGATGCTTTATGTCGAATAGTTGTCGAGAGAGTTCGTCCTTTTGCTTGCTAAACGAAATGCGTTCACCCTGCGTATTCTTCACACATAAGCTGTACACTCATTGAAACTCGTGGACATGATGTGCAGGTCTGTCACTGTTTATATTTGTCCACATTACTGTTACAATTTATGGGAAACCTCAGCTCATCATCGTCGCACTCTTTTCCTTTCCTCTGTTCTCTGTTTGAGATGACAAGGGAAGAGTTGCAGATATCACGAAATTTCTGAAGGAGCAGAAAAAATGTGGCGACCAAATTCGTAAAAAAAGGATGTTAAGAGATCAGAGGGAAAGGTTGGAGCTGAAGGAATGGTGGAAGAAAAAGGAGGAGGGAGAAGGCACATACGCGTATGAAAGCGTTCTGCAAATATTATATCCGAAATCCACTGCTTCAATGATCGTTACTTATTTGAGGTTTTGACCACAGGTTGCATGTTTATTAGGAATCAATGCCTCCATTGTCATCAATTTTGTGATAATACAATGTACGAGCCGTTTATTCAAATGCACAAAATTGAAAGTTCCTTTTGGTTTGCAATGACATAAATTTTTTGGGGATTTAAAGTGGATGTGCTTCTTTTGAGTAAGAGACTTGTTGCGATTTGTATGTGGATTTTTGAGTGATATTTCACCTGAATTCATCTCGTTGTTGCTTCACTTCCTTCAGCATCTGCTCGGTTGTCATAGCCGTTTTGTTAGTGTTATCAAATTCGTTGCTTAGACGATCATGCTCCGTAATGAGTGTGTCGTATCGTGTTCTCTGCTCATCCAATTCCTTCACAAGTTGGCGTTTCACATCATCCAGGTGCTTTATCGCTGAATCTGAAAATTCCAAATATTCACTTCAGCGATATTTATTGCATTGCTTTCTATTAATGGCGAATATATTTCGTTGAGAAAAAGGAGCCTTTGAAGTGGTTAGTTGACGAGTTTGTCCTCTAATTATGAAGCATTAGAGTCATGAGTAATGCTTCAGAAAGTATGTTAAGTGATCGTCCCCTTAATATCGGTGTTGCACAGAGTCGACAGTAGTGATTTATTAGTTCGTTATGTAGGTGAAAGGGATCAGCTAGTCGATGATGAGGAAGTGATGTTCAGAATATTTGTAAACCAATTTAGTTCATATTATTTTGCATTGAGATATTCTTCTTAATGAATGTGTTGCCTTTGCCGAAAGAATGTTTGAATTAAAAGTAAAAGGCGCATTCGTTATATGCGTTTGTGTAGGAATGCTTTTTACTTAATGAACTTTCTTATTGAAGGCATTTGCGATTGTTTACATGTTCGAAGGTACTTAATTTGAGTGGAATGAACCCAGTTGAGCTCATTATTCGAAGGTGAACTCAAAGAATATTGAAAGAGCATTTGAAATGGAATTAACTCGCCTCTTTCTTCGAGCTTTCGCTGTGTTGTGTTGTAGTCATTCTCAACGTCTCGATATTTGTCTTTAAGCATATTTGATTCAGCCTTTAATTTATTGTTCTCGCGTTGTAGCGCTTCGAGTCGTCTTGTCAGCTCGTTAATACTAAAATCCACTCGCTTTTTTATCTTTTCACCTCATCTGATCAACTATCTTTTTTTTTAGAAACGACACTCGTTTGTTTACGTAACGCAGTGGGAATTCCAAAGCACTGCAAAAGTTTTAAGAGTCTATTTATTTTATTTGTTGTAGTAAGAAATTCAGAAGACGAGTGGAATAGATGAGAAGTAACTTAAAAGTCTGTTATGCAGAAGTTTTGTTATTTGCTAAATTTTTAGTCCAGAGAATTTTTGAAATTTACTTGTCTTCTTTTGCTCTTCTTTTGTTGTCCTTGAAAGTCGCAAAGGGGAAGCTGCCGTATCTCTTACATTGCAACTTACCAAAGTTTTTTTTTACAATTATTGCATGCATTTTTGATTCAACCTATACGGTAGCTTTTTGAAAATTCCATTTGATGTAGCATAATAAACGTTTGATGATTCTAACCGGTTTTTAAATTCTTCCTCCAGTGTTTGGTTTATTTCAACAGCTTCTTCACGAGCTTTGCGTTCCCCATCCGTTGATGTCTTCTGGAACTGCCTGAAAGATCAGCGAAATCTATTATGATAAAATATTTGTCGTGCATATGGTACCTTTCTAAGAAAACCTCTATATCTCATTGGAAGCGTATTTCGGCTAGAAATTGGCAATTTGGACGTTTTTGAGATGAATTGGTGTTTCTATCAATTGGACTTTTAATGTTTTGCTTTCTAAGACAATTTTAAAATTCATATTTCTTTGTGAAATTTTATGCTCACGAATGAATATCCCTCTCCACTTACTGCTGCAGTCTGTTAAGCTCTTCTTCCAAATATTTCCTCGCTTTCTCGGCAGCAGATTTTTCTGCCTCGGCGGCGCGCAGTCGGTCTTCCAGATGGCGTGCCTGCCTTTCTGCATCCTCAACGCTCTTCAAGCTGAAATACGCATCTCATCATCCGCTTTAAAGTTGTGTAGAACAATCTTTTTTGCGTTCATTGTAAGTTCAATGTTCTTTCGTTTAGAGCAATGCATAATTTCCTCCGAGCTATCGATCGTCACTTATTCTTGTCGTTGAAAACACTCCTTGACTTTTAGCTTTAGCCCGAGTTTGCAGTGCTTGTAGTAATTTTAAATCTCGATTCTCACTTCATTTCATTAGTTCGCCTCAGATATAATTATTCATTTTTAAAGTTTCTCGTCTTCTTTATGTAAGGTTTTTATGCTTAGCCGACTACCTGGATGAAGGGATGTACCCATTTGTGTGCTGACTTACCAGACGGCTGGCAAAGTAATGTTTCCGGATGAAATTATTTCTGTTTCTCTGGAAAAATTTTTGTAATTTTTTGTGGTATTTTCACATGCTGTCGAACACAAACACGTATTATTTATTTTAATATCTGAATTCTTACTGGTTAGAGATATCTCTCTTTGCGTCGTTGAGTTGCTTATCGAGACGTCGTCGTGCTTCATCTGCCGCTTCAAACTTGCCCATAAACTCGCTGATCTAAGAAAATATTGAGATAAGTCAGCAGAAGCAATCGCAGTATATAGTGACAAACTTATGTGAGAGGTGCTCACCTGATTTTCAGTAATCTTTAGCTTGCGTTCCAATTGTTGAATCTGATTGTCTCTGTTGCGTAGGATATTGCGAACGCTACGAAGTGCTTCTGACGGCGGCAAAGGTGCACTGCCTGAAGATTAAGTCGCTTTTTTTGTGATATTGATATGGCACGTGCCGCTTTCAGATGCGCGCACATGTATGAGACATTCTAACCTGGTGAAAGTGATCGCGTTCTTTTGTGTGCTTCTGGACTACGGTCGGTGTCTTGTGCGAGCTCGTGAAGCTTTCGAAGAGCAGCCTGAAACACTCTTGTATTTTTATTTTGGAATAAGAGACTGACCATTATCGCTGAATAATCGTTTAGCCTTGAACCTACCTGATTGTCAGAGAGGCGCTCTTTCGTCCTTCTTAGTTCTGCTTCTAAAGCCGCGATTTTACGTTGTGCTTCATCGCCTCTTGATTCCAGTTCGATATTTCTTTCAATGCTTTCCTCATATCTACAAAATTTGCATGTTGTATGCGAACGCCATTTATGGTTGAGTGGAAGATTCATTCTATTGAGCCACACTGAATTTGATCAACGAAATTAGCCAAAATATGAGCATGTTACGAACTTCTTCATGAGCTCAGCGTTTATATCCGAATCGGCAGCAGTCCCAAGCTTAAGTTCGTTTATGAGCTGTGTTGCTCCTGCGACTGCCGGACCACCTGTTTGTTGGCTGTCGCGGAATCTCCTGATAGCTTCATAGAGCACGGTATCTTGGTTGATCGTCGTTCCTCCAGCTGTGCCGCCTCCACCGATTCCAGACAAATCGACAAGAATGGGTTGCATGGGTCCCTGGTGTCCCTAAAATCATTGTCTCAAGCCTCATGGCGCATGTTGTTTGCATAAGTTCTGTGGCTTTCACACAAGAAGTGCGCAGATACAAATCTTTCTATTCCGCACAATTTTTTCGCAGAGCAACCTCGTTCGAATTTAATAGAGGTTAAGGAAAGAAAATAGGAGCCAAAAAACCGTTTGTTTGCTGTCAGTTATGCACAACAAAAGTGCATCATCGTAGAAACTCTTACCTCAACACCAGTAAGATTTAATTGCCGCGTAAAGCCGCCGACACTTCGCACAACTTTGATGAACTCGTTGCGCTGATTCTCGAGATCGTGCACGGTCTGCTCCTTTAGTTCGACAAATTGCTTGCGCACTCTCTGCAGCTCCGTCCACAAATCCATCATTTTCTTTTGCTCTTCACTTAGATACCGAGCCAGATTCTGAATAATCTTTACTAGGATTTATTTGTTTAAGACTTGTGGAGGAAATGTAAGGTAAACAGGTCTATTTTATATTAGTAATGATGCTTGGTGACATGAAAACATGCACTGACCGTCGGAAATATTCAGTTCAACTAATGATTCCTGCAAATCCGATTATCAGAACTAGCCAGTGTTGTGGAAATCTACGTACCCTTTCGCGATTCTGGTAAACACGTTCCTTGGCTCGAATGCCTGTCTCAAACTGATGCCGAAGGCGTTCAATCTCGTGTTGTAACTGGTCGTTCTGCATGCGTTCCTGCTCCAGCTGGATGCGGAAGTCTTCATTCCTGTAAATAGCTGTTGCTGATTTCGATCCTTTACTTGTCGATCCATGAACATTGTGATGGTGCTAAACACCGCCCACCATTGCTAGTGAAACCGACTCAGCCGTCAAGATTTTATTGTATGGCATAGAATTTCCAAATTCTTTTACCTTCGACGTTCATCTTCTAGCCGCGCGATCATATGATAGTCAGCGGTCTCGTCGGTATATCTTCTTTTTGGGCTCCATAGGCCATCCTCTTTGTATTTAGTGTCTGGGAAAACTGTTGAGTCGATGATTGTGAACGACGACGGCTCCTCCGTGGTACGACGCGCTGACAACTTGCCCTCGAGCTCCGCAATATGGCGTCGATATTCTTGCACCTAGACAAGTTCTTGTTATATTATGTGAAGTTTGCCTTAAAAATATTAAAAGTAGATGAAGTCGAGAATGGTGATACTTTAAAACATACATTGGATTGTCGCATACATCTCTGCCGCACACACTTTTCGTTTTTCTAATTATGCTCGCAGAGGAGTAGACGTTTATGCATGGGAACACTCATTGAAAAGAAGCGGTTATATGAGCTGAGTCTACGACCATCTCGCACTTGCCTAAGTAGTCGATATCGGCAATGCATTTTGAAGGTGAGCATGTTGAGAATGTTTTTTTTTGCGTTAGAAAATACAAATAAGATTTCATTCAAAAAGAACCTTCTGTTGCAAAGCGCTCATCATATCTGAATACTCTTTTTGTTGCTCCACATTGGCGTCGATGCGCTGACGATACTTGTTGAGGTCCTCCTGAGTGCGATCAAGGCGCGCTGCGGATGTGCCCTTGCCATAGGTGTCAATATCAAGTAGGAGGTCGCTATCAAATGAATCCGACGGGTGGTACGTGTTCTCGCCATTCGTGTCCCTGTATTCATCCCGGAAATAGGAATGTAACCTTGTTAGCGACTGCCATTCCTTCTAATCAAGTAAACTTTACTGATTCTGTCCCATTTGCTAGTGGTTTTGAAATGAATCACTAGAAATTTTTAACTTTGAAATTTTTCTAATTTTAAAGCTATGAAACCAATGGTTCTTTTTTTTAGAAATCTTTTGCGATGAATGCTTCCAATAGGGCAACATTTCTCGGCGCTTCTAAGAGCTTTTCCTCAGAAATCAAAATCTTCCTCACTGAAAGCTTTGGATTTATTTGTCCTACTTGATTACTTTGAATATTATGAGCGGAACTTGCTGTAAACAGCTCGCAGAACTTTTTGACCTTCTACAGCTAATATCAGTGACGATGTCGACAAAACTTTTCTTACAAAATCTTACGAATCTCTGAAATTGCGGTTCGATGAAAATTTTTTCAAGCTCTAGAAATCGCCAAAGTCTTCTCTTACTTTGACTAACGCTCGCATTTCGAAGAAAAGATGCAATGGGGTTGCATTGCATTGCAGCACGTGACAAGAACTTTTATTGAAACAGTTGTCTAAAGTAGTGTTCGGCAAGAATGCTGCTGCAGGCAGATCCTTTGAAATTGGCACCCGAGAATGGCTTCCTCGAATCCGTAGAATTGCTGTATCACAAACCGAGAGCATGGCAGTTCAGCAATTATGGCTCCATCTTGATCAAGGGCATGAGAGGTGATCATAACAAGGAGTCGCTATATGACCCAGTGCTGGCATTAGCAGCAGTATTTAAGGTAACCTTCATATATTAATTCTGCAGCTCCACTACCATCGCGTGTGGAAGGTGCATCGTAGATATGTGGCAGCCTACGAAAAAAAAAACTAACTCTTCACGCGAGTAGAATAGGAAATGATTGTGCCATCATATGTTGAAGCTTATTAGGTGTCAAAAAATTGAAAAATCAGTAGCAGTGACGAAAACATTACTCTATATAACGGAAGAATTGCACGCAATGATCGTTTATTGTTTGGTGCAAACTTTTCTTGAAGCAGTTGGTAGTGCTTGAAATTTTAAATGTGAATATTTGTGGGGATGGTTTTATCGTTATAATTTCTGTGGAACTCATTTGAAACTACGCAATTTTCGTGATGGAAATTCGCTTTGTTTTTATTAGGCCATTCAGTTTCTTTTTTGGTTCCCTTTTTGGGCATTTTGATTGATGTAATGAAATTAGTATTCAATACACAAGGGGCACACACAGACGGCTATATTGAAAATGCATGCGCATTTTTTTATAAGCTGTCTGCTTTTTTTGAGTCGTTATTTCCGCTCACTGCCAGGCCTTTTCAATTAATCTTTTTTCTTTGCCTTGCGTACCAAATGGTTTTTCGTTTTTTGCAAGCGCAAACGCGCAGCTTAATTGAGTGTTTTTTCTGTTTTGTGGGAATCGATTTTACGAAGTAATGGGTTTGTTGCATTTTGCATCAACCGCACTGTGTGGTGATTAAAATGCATCTTAATGTGTCATTCTGAACTTGCACTTGCTTCGGGATGCAACTTCCTGGCCTTATCGTATCCCAAGAGGGTCTTCCATTTTTTTTTAGCACTCATTCGTGAAACTACTCTGTCGATATTTTTAGGTCAGACCTATCTAATTTGCTCATAAAAAATGGGAACAACGCCTGCTTGGTAGCGGAAGCAGCTGCAAATTTACGATTAAGCTTTTCTGTTTTCTCTGATGTCACTTTGTCTAGCTTCAATATATCAGACGTTTATTATATTACTTTATAGTTGCCGGCAGATTCCTTCGGCCTCAATTAACTGACGCTAGGTGGATGTTCGTCATCGAACGGAATTAATAAAAAAAACGAGCGTCAGTGCATTATTGACTGATGAGGAATCAATTTGCAAATACCGTCTACTCTGAATATTTAATGGAGAAAACTATGCTTTTCCACTGCTGGATTATATAGCATAGTGCGCTAACGATTTCTTGGATTCTTTGTAACTTGGTTCAGAACCAGAAAGCGCGTCTCTTTCTTCAGCTAATCCAGGGGAAGGTTCTTTTTCCCGATAGAAACAACATAATACTCACCAATAAAACTCTCCATAATTGGAGCGGGATCCGGGACTGTCAGGAATGCGGTGAACCAACTCAATGTTCTGGCCGCCTCCTCCACCTCCAACGATCGTATCTGAACTGCTCTCCATTGCTGCTTCAGCTGAAATATTCCTTCTTTTCATATTGCTCCTTTTTTCAGTATGTCACAGTATGCATATCTTGAAGTAAAAAGTCATTTTTAAACAATGCATTAGCAGCGCACATTCTTCATACACTAGAGAACACGTAAACGTCTTCAAGGAATGCTAGTAAGTCGTTGCTCGTAAAACGTTTTTAAGCTCCTCTTAACTGGCAAACGTTCCGTTCCCATCGTTGAGAGATTCGCTTCTTTAGAAGCGAAGAGTACAACTGCAATATTGAATAGCTGAAGTTTTGCCGTACACTTACGGTTGTTCGAAAAAATCAGGCAACTGAATGCATTAGTCTTGAATTCAATAAGATGTTTTACTTCAGTGCAGTGTTAAATGACGGGATGAAACGTATGAGAATTGAGCCAATTGTTGGAATTTAATTGCAAATTATTCTCCTCTATCATAAGCTTTTGTAAGTTCTAAATCAGTCTTTCTTGCCTCTCACGGGATTTCATTTTAACAGACCGTGGATAATGCATACTTCATGCAGCATGTGGATGTTTCACGAACTCTCTATTACGAATTTTTCAAGTATTAAGTAAGTTTTTGAAACGTGCTCATAAGTTAACGCAAAGTAGATATGGCCACCAGTGTTTACATGAAAGGAATCATCCAGAAAGGAAAGTTTTTGAACAAGGTACTTCTATTTCTATTTGCAGCCAGTGGTTTTTTTTCTCGCTGTTTCCTGAAAAGTGTGGACAATAGATCCGGCTTCACATGGCGCTGATATGTTGACGTTTGTAGCTTTAAGCAATACGGAGGGACACCGCGTACTTCTGGCAATGCCTCTCCACTGAGTTGACAAGAGTTGTCTCACCGCTGTTTGTGTCAAACGTTAGGTCGTTTGCTGATCGCTCGTTTTTCTGCGCTTCAAATACACGACGCTGTTCACTAGCCGACAGAGCTCGCAGCCGAACTTGTGGTGATACAGTGGTCCAGTGGCCTGGACGAAGTACTTCGGTTCGAGAATTACTGCGCGAACTGCTTCGACTACGAAAAGCAGGGCTATCCTTTGAAGGACTATCGGCAGTCAGACGAATGTACTCAGGACAGGATTGGGCACCGCGGCTGATTCTTCCCGAAAGAGATGACCAGCGACCGCTAATAGAAGAATCGGATCTTTCTTGAACTTCCTCCTGCTCAACAACAATGAGGCGTCGATTTCTTACGTTCGAACTACCACTGGAGGAAAAGAGCATGAACTTGCATCACGATTGCCATCATTGGAAGTGAAGGATACGTCCTTTCGAAGCCGTCGTCGTTCATGAACAAGCTGTAGATAAAACATGTAAGGTGTTCAGACTTTTCACTAATTATTGCTCACATTCACTAGTGACGTTCATTGCGCACTAAATTTATTCACTGCAATGCATAAATAATTCGACTTATAGCGTAATCCCTTGGATTTGTTACTCTAGTAATCGCTCATTACGTAAAAATGAGAAGAAAATTTTGAGATGGTGGGCGAGCGTAAGCGAGACATTCATTCCGTTTGTAAGGCGCATGGCAACCGTTTTACTTCCAATTTTAGCTGCACGGCCACTTCTCATCGTCCGTAAACAATCGATTTGTGCCGTTTTTTTTTTTTTGCGATTCCCCTCGAGACGCTTGCCTCGTTTCCTCAATTGGCTCCGTTTGAAAAATGAGCCCTCAAGAGAATAGGTCCAGTGATCATCCGTCACATTTTTTTTTCGTTGCTGCTTTTGCTGTCAAATAAATACGAAATCGTCTCGTTTTTCTTGCACATCTGTATGCTATGACGTTCCGAAATTGCATTTTTTTTTTCCAAAAAAGTTATGGATTCTGGGAATATTCTATTTAACTGATGCTCTACTTCATCGCTCAAGGGATCTTTGTCTCAACTTTGTTTACAATCAACAAATTGTCGCATTCCTTTCAAAAAGCGCTTGAACTTAAACGTTGTTATGCGATGAAAGAAACAGAAGGGAAAATGAGGAGCGCACATATTACTATCCATTCGGTCTGAGGACTCGAATATAACATGTACCAAAATGAGGCAATTTTTAATAGCCACTAATGTGATACGTCAAAATTTTGTGATCTTGTTTGTGTCGAGATGAAATTTCCGAACTTAAGCAATGGTTTTTAAATGGGAACGCTTACTGAACCTTTTAAAAGTCCCACGGCCATGCGTGTTTCCAAAATTGCTTGGTTGGGGTTTGTATAATATTTAGTGTTTTCGTTTTTAGAGCGGCTTTTGCTATTATGAAAGATTGTTTCTACCGAAGCCACAGGATGGGTATTGTTTTGTGGGGAAGGATGCATTTCATGAAGAAAAAGGATGACCAACTAAGGTATGTTTACATGCACGCAACACCACAACAACGAAACGCTGAGTGAAATCGAGCGAGCAGCACATGTGTCCACAGGCACATTTGTTTGTGACACTGAAAGATGAGGCTGCGGCTCAGTGACATACAGACTGCAAATGGGAATACGACGACAACGAGGTCGGCCAACCAACTGGACGATGAGAGACGCTCGACGCGACAGCGGCTCGCTACTGAGCTCATGGGCAGTGCGCGAAGCACCCTCAAACAATCGATCGAAGCCTGCAGCATTGACTCGATTGTGCACATGTTTGGCTACTGCCTCCATTTAGCAATTCACGATGCGCTGCTTGTTACCAGTCGGGGGTAGTTCCACATACACAATACCGAGTGAGCTTTGACATCGCTGTAGCGAAGAACCATCGCACCTCTCATCTGCATCCCTCCGATTACCTGTCGCGGTAACGTACAGAGAGAGCTGCATTTCTCATGTTCATAGGACGTCGATGGAGACGCAGGTCTCGGGTGTGAATCATATGAAGAACATATTTATAGGCGTACAATGATCAGTGGATGGCCAAAGGCATCGAAAATTTGGGGAAGTTGGTACATACCAATCGCCCTACGTGTTCTTTTTATCTGTAACGAATGTAAGACTTCTAATTGCAAGGATTACATTTATACTTTTAGTACTTAATGGAATCGTAAGAGCGCACAAAACGAAATAAGCTTTTATTCACAGACGTTTCGATTTTTTAAAATGTTGGTCGTTGCAACTTGCGAACACGAAAATAACGGAAGAAGGGTAGCATAGGAAAAGCTAGAAGTCTGCTGTAAGGACTTTCTATGACTGCGGCTTTATATAGCCGTAACGTCGGCTAATAAGAGCATTTTTCATAGCAGACATCACTGCTGTCCGATGTCGATGTCGGGATGGCGCATAGTTCTTGTGCAGTTCTCATGCATTAAACGAGGGATACGAATGGACTCGAATCGCTCTTGTGCAATTGGCTATTATAGCAAGCCGAGTGCTCGAAAAACGATAACACTTTGTGTCGTTTTTACGACCAAATGATAGCATCATGTAATGCTTCACACCGTATCCATCAATGTGATCTTAGTGCAGTTACAGTATCATTATCATGCAGTAGATCCACACTTATATTTCACATGCCTTAATTCTTATGAAATTAATTACTTCGCACATTTTTTATTGAAAAATACATCATCGTTCGTAAAAGAATGCGTCATATCTGAGTGCGTAGTATTAAGAAAAGTGCAACCGCCGTTGTCGTTTGTTTATTTTAAATTATATAAATTGGAAAAGGGTGATAATTAAATGAAATCGGTTCAGTTCGATTATTGTGACCGTCAGGGGTTAGAAAGAATAGATTTTTTTCAACCTTTTTTATTTCTGTATTGGTAATTAATTTCAATACCGCCACTTTTAAAACCACACCATTTGATTGTAGTCGGTAATGAATTGAGTTGGAGACAATTACATAACAAACAGGATTTTTATGTGATCGTAATGGAGTTAGTACGTTAATATGAAAATCAGTGATGTGGTTAGTCATTTGCCAAAAATTTGCATCCCTAAAATCGTTATGGCGTAGTTATTTGATACCTACTAAAAATGCGCTTTTCTTCATAAATCAACATCTGCATCATATCTGACAATGTGTAAATCACGACTAACTTTATCGAGCATGTGTTTGAAACAGTAGATTTCATTGAATACTCTTTTCCAAATTTATCATTTTTATATACATTTCAGCAAATCAACCTATAAAACCGATGCTAAATTAATAGCGAATTAACAGAGGAATGAAGTCTAAATTTACATAACTTTTACTTAGTAATAAAACATTCAACCGAAGTAGCGGAAAACATGCTTTGCTACTAATATGAGTAAATATCATTCACATTATTGGACTCATTGCTGAAGTTGTCTTGCTCCAAGGCGCACACTTCATTGAGGGCGCGTTTAGTTGTAATGGCAAAGTGTATAGGCCTAGTAAGTATTGTGCGCGAGTAAACAACATTGCAACGCAACAATGAATGAGAATCGAATTTCTTCTCATCTTCTCAAATGCAAAACACCTCAAGAGTATGCTAAAAACACTTCCTTTATGGTGCAGTGGTTGTTGCTGCTAAACACTATTAACCAATAAGCCTTTCAATAGTAAAAACATCGAATGAAAGCAGTAAAAATTTGTTTTTTTTAAATACTTGCTCAACAGTGCATCCCTCTTGATGTGGCGAAATGGAGGGATCATTACCACCGTCCACTTCCATTGAGCTGATGCTCATTTGGAGCAATTATTACGAATGCTTTGCAGCAACAATTGCTTCGAATTATATACTCTTCAATATTGGCGCAGACGAAATTATAAAGCGATTGACTATATCTAAACGATGTTTGAAAATATGAAGAAAAAGAACGGTGATGGGGATGCCGTGAGACTGAACAACATACGTTTTTCGCTAATTCTTCATCACTTTTGCACGTAATGAATTAATCAGATGCAAAAGCTTTGGGGGAACAGTTTGGGAACGTTTATTGTGAAGTGAGTGTTTTTTCAACTCTTTCGGTCATAAAATTTTTCTGATGAGAGTATGAAGCATCGCAGATTCCAGCAAAAACGGTATTTGCCAGCGAGGCAATAAACTACATCCTATGAACAAAATAAGATGGGTGTACAAATATATTTTACTATTTAATTACTGATGCTTTCGAAGAACTAAAGTAGTGAGTTTGAGGTACATGAACTTAATATCGTAAAAAAGATGAAGGTAAATCATTGACGATACTGCTGAAAAGTAATGCTAAGAGACTTTTGCTTATGATGCTAATGACCTTCATTAGCTTATATTTGTAAACCATGAGGTTCCATTCGCCCAGTTCCTGTTATTCACACTGAAGTGACTAAGCTAACGAGCACTTGAATTTAGCGGACACTGGAGCGTAAATTGCACGGTTGAAATTAGGAACAAACAGATTCTCCACAGCAATATAGAGACGTAGAGGTAGGTTGGTTTGAAAGAGGTGGCAGGGTGAGATTTGCTAGGAATAGAAAAGTGAGCAACGACTGGTGAGTGGAAGATTCGTTGCGAATGAGCTGCGCGTTTCGTGGCATAGGGCGCTTTGATGGCGGTGCAGCGTATAGCAGTGGGCATGAAACGATGAAACGAGTCCATCACGCGTTCTTACTCGCTGGATGCTCATTACGGTTTCTTCCCTCCTCTACATGGCACATGCCATTGCATGAGGATGGAAGTGCTTGCAGTAAATGCGCACAGCTCGCAGTCATCAGCTCATTCTCTAAACAACACTTCCTCTAATTGTCTTCGTTTTGGAGCAGAGGGTATCTATTTGTTAAGCCAGTGAGCCATTGAAAAATTGGGCACAATTTGGGGTCAGATCATTCTCTGGGTGTTAAATTATTCGATGAAATTTTTGTGTGCTGCAGAACTTGAGTTGAGCTTGTCGATGTTTCTTAAGAGCATTCCATCTGGCATATCAGTGCCCAGAAATGAGTGTTGATAAATTCTGGCGGCGATCGGATAACAGCTGTAGATGGAAACCCGTTTATAAATGGTCGCCTACTTTTTGCTTTATCGCCGATCTCAGTTTTTCTGACCAAGTAGAGAGGAAATGAAGTTTCAGTGCTTAACTCAAAATGATTCCAGTATTCAATATTCTATCGGAAATTAAAGAACTGAATCCGTTATGCCAGTGTAATATGACTTCAGCTTGAATCCTTAATTCAGCTTCCATAGTTTTAGAGGTAACACTGTTCAAAATTTCAAACCAGAGACTTTTACACTGTACTACACATTCTTGTTTAATAGCTTCATCGTTATTTCATATCTACTTCAGTTTACATTTGTGAAAGTATTTAGAGAGTATACTTTTCCCAGGGAATTCTCAAGAACTGAGGATCGCTACGTTTCGCGCTGCTTTTGAGCAATTTCTGTCAATATTTACTAACGAAGAGGCGGTTTAGATGCTATCTAATGTAGTACTTACGGGTTTCGGTGGTTGGCTGAAGGTTACTCAAAAAGTCGCTCATTGTTCTAGGTTTTCGGTGTTTGCAAGCAGTTGGTATCTACCATCCTACTCTCATCTACCTTATAGACTTCGCTCTCGAATTCTTCATTGTATGCTCCAGCTCTCTATGGTGAACTCACCGACATCTCTTTCATACAATTCGGAAATATCGCAGCGAAACACTTATATATACATCTGTCTATGCAGTGAAATTGGCCTGTCACCTGCAGAGAGTGTATTATATTCTCAATCCCTGTCTGTTGCCCATGTGTGCAGTTATTTCATTAGATCAGCTTTGCTCAATGTGAAAGTTTCCTGTGTGGCATCCCGACAGATACACTGGCAAAACAGACGCCCCAGCTTTGGAAGTTCGAATGCGGAAGCGTTTTAGTCCCAGTACGTTTCCGTCGTAGCTGCAAGTATGGCTTAAAAAGCGCTGAGAGCAGATTAAAGCGCCGTATGTTGAAAGTTAAAGTGCTGCAGTTAGTACTTGAGAGTCGCATGGGCCCCGGCATCGTTTTATATGCACTCTGATCGAAGGTGCTTGGTCACACATGTTTACGGAGTTGGCAAGTTTACCGCATTCCATGCGACATCTTCAATCGCATCGCTTCGCGTGAAATTTGAGTTTTCATTTCAACTCTCTTCTTCCACTGGGAAAAACATTGCTGGAGATGGGGAGTTCCCACATAAAGGTGATTTATTGATTTTAGACTATGGACCCCTCTCGCTAGGGGCTTCTGCACGCAAAGAATCCCAATCCTGCGAGGGATTGGGTTTCAAAAAGTCCCACTCGTTATAGGAGATTTTTTGAAACCATCTCCTCGCGAGGGTCCCCGTGACCCCTTGGAGTCGCAAGAAAATGAGGAAATTCCGCGAGCAATGTGTTCGAAAAGTATACGTTAAGGGGAAGCGTGACGCATAGTTTTTATTAGCGAAACAACGGTTTATTGCAAAATGTGGTACCCTGTATGAAACAGGTCAGGAGCGGAGCGAACTCAGTGTCAATATTTGATAAAGACATTTGCCTATATGCAGTTAAACAAAATATCTGGATATAATAGGATTGCAGATAAAATGCTAAAGTTGGGAATAGCATCAGATCATGCCAGAACTGTCCTCTCTTTTAACTATATCATTTCAATGGGAAAATGCTCTGAGAAATAGAAACTTGCAAATGTATTCGTCATGTAGAGAGACAACGAAAAATGCGCCAAATTATAGGCCTATATCGCAATTGCGGTGCGTGTTGAAATTCTTTGGATTTTGTGTTTGGGCATGACTCTATATTGCAGTAGGGAGAGAGGTGCCACGTTTTCAACATACTTCTCTCGAAAATATTCCAATAGGGAATCATCTAATCGAAAACATAGAGAAAATGAATCTTGCAAAGGTAATTGTTATTCAACCTGATATCAAAAAAGTTCCCAACACCATTAAGTCACATTTACGTTCTTCAGCTAATGGAAAACACGTTTTGAATCAACGAAATAGAAACTTGCAAATGTATTCGTCATGTAGAGAGACAACGAAAAATGCGCCAAATTATAGGCCTATATCGCAATTGCGGTGCGTGTTGAAATTCTTTGGATTTTGTGTTTGGGCATGACTCTATATTGCAGTAGGGAGAGAGGTGCCACGTTTTCAACATACTTCTCTCGAAAATATTCCAATAGGGAATCATCTAATCGAAAACATAGAGAAAATGAATCTTGCAAAGGTAATTGTTATTCAACCTGATATCAAAAAAGTTCCCAACACCATTAAGTCACATTTACGTTCTTCAGCTAATGGAAAACACGTTTTGAATCAACGAAAACATACATCTTCAGCTCGTTCAGGAGATATTGACGAAGCAAAGTTGGAAACTTATGCGAGCCACATATTAATGCGAGGGAAAAGCGCCGTTGGGGTCCCACAAGGTGTCGTCCTCTGCTTCTACTCTGCTCCCTCCTTCCCTCCCTCTATTGCCTTTTTATCCTTTTTTCAGCTTCAAAAGAGTGCAGTTTGGTGGGAGAATAGTCGTGTATGGATGGAACTGCTACTTATTATCATTTTCAAGAGTTCAAAGGAACAACAATCAACAACAGAAATAATGTTTGATCAGTAATAGAGAAACAGCAATTAGCAGAACTTCAGCGAGCAGTGCTGCAGTCCAGTATGACTTTCTGAACCACTGTGGCTCATGTTGCTGTCTCCTAAATTTGGAAAGCTATACTGTCTTATGCTTCGCTATCTCGCTGTTTTCTTAAGCTCTGTTATACTGTACTATAGTTTTGTACATCAGTGGAGATTTGCTTAATGCACGGCACAGAAGCTTTTTGCATTCGAATTTCGGGGCTTAGATGGGACAATGATGTCAAATCGATAGAATGTGAACGCGGAATGAAATAGGGCGAGCATTTTAAATAAAACCAAATCGTCTTGTGCCATCTTCTGGGAGATCAATTACACGTCTCAGCAGACTGCTTCACTTTGCTGTATAGATGAGGGGGATGTAATTAATGCAGCTAAGATAAATCACAAATGCATGTAAAACTTAAAAATATCGGACGGAATGCGTAATCGAGATATGGCCATCAATTGAGTAGTGGTCGGTGCACATTGGAAGTTAGCAAACACGGTCTTAACACCGCTTGCTCCGTTGGTACTTTATTACAGTACGAGGCTTGTCTATTTGTCTGTAACAATAGAACTCGTGCCAAACACTTCACTTGGTTTATCAGTTGAAGAAAAGATTGGCGCATGCTTGATTCTTGAAGCATTTTCCTTTTTAGACTGAAGCCTGACGCCTTCAAACTTCTGAACGCGAAAAGGAATCTACAACATTGAGCCTTCTCTCATTGGATTGTAATGAGTTTTTTAACTTTAAAAAACTGCAATATCACTCGTTCGCTATGGCTGAATTTTTTGTGGGCTGATAAATTGGTTTCTACAGCTTAAAGAAAGGACAATTTGACGAGTAGGAAAGAGCGGAAGATGCAAAAAAGCAGTGCGACCAAGTGTATGCTCAGAAAGCGCGCCCCACACACATCTCCCTTAGTGGCTTCAGCGCAGGTCCTTCTATGATTTTGGCCGTGTATTGATCAGTGCGAGCACACAAGAGGAAGAGTGATCTTATCACTGCCTCATAAGATTGGCATATGGCAAACCCGGTATCTTGCTTCGTTAAGTTAGCTAGAAATCCCGCAGAGCGATTTAAAAATACATTGTTAATAGTGAGATGCAGTATTAAATTGAGCCAGCATCAAAAAAAGATCTGTGTAGAAAGCGATCGTGTTTTACTCACTGAGTGCTTGAAGAGTAAGAATTGTATGTTGTTTTTTTTAGCAAGTGCTTTTGTGAAGTGAATGTTGCTTTGAATTTTGATAACGCGAATATTGCGGGAAGAGCTCTGAAGGGTACTTGCACTTGAGCGGTGCCGCACTTCGCGCATTGTTTAAACGAACATGCTGAAAACGACGCCAGCGCCGTTGCAGGACTAGTAGCTAGTCTATTGCACTGACAATGAGCGCCCAGGAATGATGCGTAAGAGGGTCCGGAGAGTGCTGCACGCAGTGTGCAGAACCAGGCATGTGCTAGAGAGCTGCGCGAGTGCCAACTTCGTTTTTTTTTTCTTTTTTTTTCTTTTTTTTTTTTTGATTGAAACGCGTCGAAGGACTAGAGCGGTATATAAGTTTGCTAGATTCAGCGAAATGGGCACGCACAGGCCTCAAACAAAAAAATAAGTCGGAGGCCACTCCTTCCATTTGGCCATGTTGAGTGGCACTTCCACATCACCAGAGGATCGATTTTACGCAGTAGAGTTGAATGGGATGGCAACTGCTGCAGCGGTGCGCACATTCACATGTAATCGGAAGGAAACCAATGATGACCGTTTTCGATCACTCGCAACAAAGAAGCATTTGTTAGGTAGCGTGCTGTCTGTATGTTCAGGCTTACATGTTAGCTGGCTACGGGGTGAATTCTGCCTCGATATCATCATGCAGGCATATGTATGTGCTCATCTCTTTATCCCAACCAATGGCTGCTCCCGCTGAAAGCGAGTTGAAGAAAGATTACCCAAATACATCATTTCTTCTTTGATTGCACCGAAAGCTGCTGGGCGTGCACTCATCGGTGACTTAAAGACCAACGATTGAGGAGGAGACGGTGGAGATCTGTTGGAATTCACGAACGGATTTTGCGCGCAAAAATAAAGAAATATAACAAGGACAGAATGCGCTATCCAAATGGTATACAGGGTGCCACAGAAGTGGAGTAATGGGCAAAAAAAATCGGAAAATATTAGTTGGTGGCAAGCGATTCTTGAAGAAGAAAACGAGTTCTTACCAGCGGATGAATTGAGAAATGCTAGGTTACAAAAGTTTAAGTCCTTGAATATCGTTATAAAAAGTCTCCTGCAACTGAGGAGGGGAAAATTCTTGAATCCGCATTAGGCGTGGTCTGTTTATGTGTATTGTCAAAGTGAGTTAACATTTTTGCAAGGGAGTCGATGGATTATTGCTCCAATTTGCGTCATTTCCACACTTGGAGAGCAAATTATCATAAAGTAACTGAATCGTGAGGCTGACATTAGTCGCCTTTTCTATTTTCATGGACCATCGTGAAAACTCACATACCACAGATTCCATTTTAGGCTGTCGACACGTCCAATTGCTCTAAGCCGAAGTCTTTGACTCTCTGCTGTTAATAACTGCCTCAAGTGAAATGCTACAGTCGAAATTGACGCTGTTGAGAAATTCTCAAAGTTGAGCGGAAGAAGCATTTTTCAACTCCAGCTGCGGGAATCCACAGTTGCAGAGATTCGTTTTGTTAAAACGTTCCTCATTTGCGTTTTGATACAAGTTTGGCTTCGCAGAGGTCTAATAATCTGTTTGCTTTGTAACTGAGTCTTTGGCGGTAGCAATTAGCCGAACTGTGGCAATCTAAGTAGCCATTCTTGCTTGTTTTGATGTTGTGAGGAGGCAGATTCTAATGCCACTGATGAACAACTGAAGTTAGATTCGTTGTGTGGCTATTGCGAGGAACCTCATTGCCTGCGGATGGTACTTCGTTTAAAATGCCAAGCCTGTTTCGAGAATGGTTGGTTTATCAACAGCGGAAATTCTTTCGTCAGAAGTAATTTGCTCCTTGAAAGGTGGAAATAACATGAGACAAGGGAAACAGTAGACACAATGAGCAGTGGGCAGGACCAACTCTTCATTATCAACGTAAACACAAACAACGAGCCGATTTCGAAAAAACATTAGCTAAAAATAACTTGCTGGGCTGCCTTATACAGTAGTTCTTTGCATGCAGCATTTTATAATGAGTTAAATTGGAGACGATATCTGATTTGGGGGGCACTTAGGATGAGTCAGGTGAGGGATCGCCGAAGTTCGTCGGCCTTGGATGGATGAGGTTTCTTGAACAGCCGCATAAAGGTAGGGTGTTTTCATCAAGGGCTAAACTGTGCAGTAGTTGTCAGCCCAATCCAACCCTTAGGATTGATTCCCTCTGAAACGTCACAGTTTTTCGTTTGTCGGTGTCACGTTTGCTTTTGAGTCTTGGAGGTGCTCGCTGGGTAGTGTATAGCACAGTTATCTGGGTGCGCCAATAACAGTACTAAACAGTGCTGTCAGTTTACCACCATTCTATGTACTGCAGTATATTTTATTTTTTTATATTGGAAAACTTCTAAAGTTCTGGTTATTACATTTTAAAAAAGTGTGATTGGCATTGATAAAATCTTTTCTAATTTATTGAGATCTTTCGCAATAGTATTTGGAACCACTGCTATGCTCACTTCGATTTCTTGAGGTCGCCAGCATAAGTTGAAATATCCATAGCAGTGATGAATTTCAAGCGCACGGCATTCAGTATTTCCTTTATCGCATCGAATTACGTTTGATGTGCTGTTGCCTTTTTATTCAGGTAAATCATTTTCTGAAACACAAATTTTATTTTTCCTTGCTAAAATCTGTTCTAACTCTTTGAATATTTCTTGAATAATCGACAAATTTCCTTTGTAGTTTTGTTTCAATCAACGACGAAGTTATATTATTCGTATTTTAGTTTTTGAGTTGACTTCGTTAATGAGCTTACATGTGCAACGTACTTCCAACATCGCTTATTTCGGAGTCAGTGATTGCATATTTCGAGTTTTCCCTTAAATTCATTGTGATCTGATGCATTACGAACATGAGAAAGAATTGAAAATTTTGCAGAATTCAAGGTGAAACTAACTCAAAGCATAAATGTTCTGCTCATTTGGCGGCTTTTTAAGGCGAGTTTAGTGAGTCAAGTCGCAAATTTCGATCGAAATATTGAGTTATAAATTTTGGTTAAAACACTGATTTACAAATTTTGGTCGAAGAATTGAGTCAAATATTGGATCGCACTTTTTGGCCGCCATGTTGAGCCGCGGATTTTTGTCAAGATACGAGAGCGCAAATTTTGTTCAAAATATTTCGCCGCATGTTTCGGCTGCAATGTCAAGTCACAAATTTTTGTCGAAATATGGAGCCGCATACTTCCGTCGAAATATTCGGCCACTAATTTTGATTAGAACATCAAATCCAAAATTTTTGGCCGGAATGTGAAATCAAAAATTTCCGCTGGAATGTTGAGTTGCAAGTTTGTCTAAAAGTATGAGTCGGGAAACATTTCAAAAATTAGAGAGGGGCATATTGGTGTGTGGTATGGTTTAATAGAGAAATTTGTAGTGCTGCGACAGCCATATAGCGTAATCCGAGACTTCTTTTTTTGTTTCGTACAATTTGGGCGTTAACGTAATTGATACGTTGCACAATCTATACGTCGTTTCTCTAAATATCTGAGGAACTCGGTGAGCCTTTCGCCGAAAGTACTATAGTGGGATACGCCGGCATAAAATTCCTCATTTGGAATAAAACAGATGTTTTATTCATCTATTTTATTCCAAATGAGGAATCAGTTCGATCTATCGACAATATTTGAAAGTGTCACTTATCATTCTCCTCGGAGGCTTGACCAGATGCTGTGTAACATGGCAACAAGACAAGTGGTCCAGATTTTTTTTTTTGTTCTTTTTGTAAATCCCTAATAAAATCAACTGTAGTATGACGGAGGGGATAACATGGCGGCAGAGGACATTGCTCCGACAGAACCTTAGCACGAATACTGCCACCTCAGTCCCGACGTGCAACAGGAACTCCTCGCGCTCAAGACACTTCGTGGCCCAACTGCGCTCGTCTGTGGCCCGAACCGACCCTTGCAATGATGCCACATCACCTGGAAAGCTAGAAGCACACTGATGTCCTGTGATCAAACATGCTGTCCTTTTATAGGCACCGACCCTTGCCTCAAGGCATTTGTAGAAAGTTTGCTCACTCTGTCTTATGGTCATCACTTCCCCGCTCTGCCCAAAGCAGTTGATCTACGATTTACTGATCACTCCTTACACTGTAAAATGGACGTCTTCTAGCCGTAGTTTGTTGTATCACTTACGGTGCTGACTCGAAACAAAACTATTAATTCTCTTTTTTTTTCGTACCGCACATGTAGCCAATCGATCACTTTTTCCCGCTTTCGCTGAATGGGAGTGCTGATTTTACCTATCAAGTTAGGAGCGTTGCTTATCGCTGTAAGTTCCGCGGTTGCCCGACCATCCGAGGGCAGCTAGGAACTCCTAGAGGGGTGTAAAATAATTTCCTTGCCTACGGCACAGGAAAGCAATAATTTCGAGGTTGATCACTTAAGCGCTTTTTTTTCGATTGTGTTTGCACACTCCGTGGAGGTAGATAGTAATGACGCTTCAGGAATTCACAACTGTGGTGTCACTAACTAGGCAAAACGATGTTCTCAGGAGTGGCGCGTCCTTCGACTATTTTTGCGGGTCAATCTTACAGTCTGTGTTTCATCATTTGTTAGAACACAAGTTTTATGTGGGGCTTTTCCAACAAACGAGGTGGTTGAAATCAGAATTTGAGTATCTGCGTATACATTGCGACGTGCTATGTGCGATATCCAGATAGAAACATGCCTGAAGACATCGTATGTTGGAATGCCGTAGTCTTTTAATGGTGATATCTTTCGTCATTTTAGACCTAAGAACAGCATTTGCCATTTTAAGCGCGTTTGAGCGATGGAAATAAGATCAATGGAGCATCTTATGCCCGAGACATCCTTGTTGCCTAGCGCTTTCTCGATGTTTCGTTTATCTCTGAGCAATTTGCCAGCTGTTTTTTTTTTTTCGCGAAATGTGCGAAGCAATGCTGGCCAAGCAAGCATTCGCCATGCAATATGATGGGCGCACAAGGATACCATCCATAGTCAGTCGTCTATAGAGACTTGCTCATATCACGCCAGTTGGTCACGCTGTTGGTTCTTCGACTAGTTCATTCATGCCATATGTTCAAACACACTATGAGCAGGGAAACACGGAAGCGAATAAATTAGTATCTGTCCTTTTGACAGCTAGTGAGGATCGTTTTTCGGGTGCATTGGTCATTGAGTAGTTATCTTATGACCGTTTCATCCTGAAGCAGTTTTCTTAGCTTCTGCTGTGCCACTACAAATGCTGCTAACTTTCCAGCGAGAACAGCAGTGTTGAATGCAAACTGTAGAGGGGAGAGAAGATAGATTGCCCGTCGGCCAAATTCTGGTGTGCTTCGAAGGTGTTGGCACGTATCGTGAACGAGAAACAGCATTTGGCAATTGTTGCGTTTATGTGCTTGATATATCTCCTTTGAAGAAGAGTTCGCAAATTTAACACACGTATGCAGTTGTATTGCCGTGCCTGGTTTTATGTTCTTTAATTTATCACGGGAGGTAATAGGAGATGTGCCGTTGCAGGGCTATCTCTCGGAGGCCGGTGCGTCGCTGGTTGATCGGAAGCTACAGCTGAATGTGGTACCCAAAACAGCGATTGTTGCCCTCGCAGCACCAACCTTCAACTATGGTCGGATCGACAGAGCGAAGGCGAGGACCAAGGAGCGAATTCGTTCTCGTTATCCTGATCTTGCAAGACGCTTCCATCGTGTAGGATTACCTCGGAAGGTCACTTGCTGCTTCCCATCCGTTTTCTTTGTCTGTTCTCAAACCGATATAATGAACACAAATCATATTGTGGAGCGACTCCTACGTCAACTTTATATATATATATATATATATATATATATAATATATATATATATATATATATATACATATATATAAGGCCGTTTTAATACATGTATACAAATATACATGCTCATATATGTACTTGTACATTTATTTATTTATTTTTCACCCATTTATTTGTCCGTTTTTTTAATCTACATTTGCACCTTTATATATTTACTACATTTGGCACGAAGGAGTGACACGTCTGATCCGTAGTTCAGATAGTGCAAAGTAGTCGTCTTGTAGCGGTCAAGATTAGGAGATTCATCCTACTAAAGGACTGAAAAGAGACATTGTGCATCGTTCACCTCATTGTTTCGGTTGCGGTCGGTAAGCCTGGAGGGTGGGCGCTTGATGGAAAAGTTGCGTCCATAGCTGTGCGCTGAACGGCAGTCATCTCCGGAAGGTAGATCTCAGCCTTACTGAAGAACTGCTGTAATTTTCTTTCTGCGCGAAAGAGTTTGTGATGTCATGGTCCTCGTGCTGCTTCAGCAAAGATTACATGCCAACTGAAAGGAAACAGGATCGTTTAAGTGATTGAAGTTTCATGCGTGTTATAAAGAATAGTTTTTAAAGGGGACGCTGAGAATTGTTGAAAACTTGAGAGGCCGTCATATCAGCGTGTCCCAGCTTTTGTGTTTTGTACGATCTCGGAGTATCGTTTCAAGATGGAAGATTTAATAAAGAAGTTGTAATTTAATTGCACGTAAAAAGTATGTTGTGTAAAACAGTGTATGCACACATTTTCTTTTCAGACGGGAAGCTTCCAGTTGTTTGTGACTGGCTATCAGGATGCGAACTATTGGCTACGCCAATGGGAGACGTATTCTGAACAAGCACCTCCTCCAGCCACCATGAAAGAGTTCCAGATACAATTTGAAAGGATGGTTATACTCGACTATATTATCAGAAATACAGGTGATTTATGGCGATTTATGAGCTTGCTGGAGAACGTGATCTTCGCTATTACGCATCGCAATAGTGAAATACTACCACGAACGCTTAATTTTGGTGGAGAAAATCGAGGTTTTCAAATCGCCAGCGTGTTTTCAAATTCATTTTATTGTTTGTAATGAATCTCACGAATCCTTGATTCAAAGTAAACTTTACATTTGGTTATTGACTACTTGTGACTGTTTTGCAAGTATTGTTTTTATGACTAAATATTTTTTGTGGTAGATCGCGGCAACGATAATTGGTTGATAAAGTACGAGCTGGCACAAGCTATTCCAATCCGGCCAGATCTAATATCATCAAAACTTTACGTAAGTCTTCTTTGATGTCCCATAAGCTCTTCCTTCCAAGCTTTCAAATTTTCGGTGCAGAACTGACGTAGATTCAACATGTTTAAGGAACTCTCTCCGCAGAGATATAAGTCTCGATGGCTGCTGTGCGTCTTGCTGCATTCTTATATTCAAGTCTTGAGTCTTTTAGCCGTCAGGATTTTTCATGAGATTTCGGTCGGCTTTTACTAACCGAAGTTCGGTTTTCATTTTCTCGATTTTTCCGGTTTAATTGTAATCGACTTTGTCGAGTGCATGTGGTCGATAGCAAAGCGATTTATCTGATGTTGTAAAGCACCACTTATGTCGTAACATGTGTATATAATGTGTGTAGTGTTGTTTAATGTGACGCCGTCTGTTGCATTAATGAGAGCAAAACTTTTCCTTCACATTTTCATGGTACTTTATATTCCGATTTTGGTACCTCTGAATTTTACCACCCTGGCTCCGAGTCCCAAGTTTTATTTCATTTTACTTCTTCCCTCCTTTATCCCACATATGAAAGCATTTGAAAGCAGTATGTTTGAGGCGCAGTTGAAGGAAATGTTTTGTTTTTTAGAATGGCGCCGGTGGCGATGGCGCTGCAAAACTAATTGATCTAGAGGACGGCGTTAGCCACTGTGAACAGGAAAGCGACACTGGCAGAGCAGGAGGAGAGACCTCAACAGAACAACAAGGTTTGAGAGTTTTGGTTTGATTTTTTAGCAAGTCGAAAAATTATTGAAGCTAACGCTCATTATGCGATCGAAACGGGGCGTGCGCAAAGCTCGTTTCTTCGTTTTAACTAATGGCAGAAGACTGTTTGCGAAACGACACCTTGGAATGGTTGCTTATCAGAAGGCGAACTGCGTATTTGTGAAAGCTGATGCACGAATTGCTCATATTTGCAAACGTCCTATCCTTTATTTTTCTTTGTGATAAAACCTCTGCACTAAATGCGTTTGTGTGTTTGTTTTCGTCATTTTCATGGTGAAGACCTCGTCTCCTTTGGAACTTTTCCTTGTTACATTATTTCAACCGTCCTGTCTGCGTATGGTTGACTTGTTGGGGAACTCAAGAACACTTACTCGGGGTATGGATGGGCACATTGAAATAATGATTTCATAGTTACCGATTCATCGTTGGTGTACAAGATATGGTATTATAGATGCTGTCGCATCAGAAGAAACGCGCTCGGTCAATAATAGTGAGAATGATGAGTGCGCATGGAATGATGTGTCGATGCCGACTGTCAAGATTGCGGCCATCGATAATGGCCTCGCGTTTCCTTTCAAGCATCCGGACGAGTGGCGAGCATGTTTGTTTACAGTTGACTCTTCGAAGTTGCAGTGCTTGTTCTTATCAAGAGTATATCCACGAAACATTTTAGGGGCGGTTAAAGGACACATTCGGTTACCACTAAGAGGAGGAGATTGTTCCTTTTGAAAAGAACGTCAGTTTTCTCGTCTCAACCCACCAAGGGACCAGAAAACTGATTGCCGTGACATTCTGAGAGCCTGTTTAGCAACAATCTTTTATATAGCAGTGATCACAAGATTTACGATGACGAAAACTGCTCCCGGAAATGGCGGGCGGCCAGATAACGGTTGCCTACACTGCATATCTCCTTGGCTTTCACATGTATGTTAGAACTGCAGAGCAATGAAAAGTTCTTTTTCTCACCAGTACAGTTTATACTGCCATTTATCCTCGAATAACATTCACAGCTTGCGGTTTCCCCTCCTTGCCATCCCAAATTTTGGGAAAAAACATTGCCCCGTATTGACCGAAAGCCTCAGCAAATACTGCAGAATATGTGAGACATCGTCGTAAGTGGTATGCTTGTACTGTATCGTTTACCAAACCATTGTGTCTGTTATGAAAGAAGTTGTTTCTCCCCGGACTTTTCCTTTCCTATTAAACGCGGCAGCGAGTTGAAATGTGATTGTTTTTTTAAGGACTCTGGCAGATTCAAATGTGCAGTCAAGGCAAGTAACCCATATTCGGATAGTCTGAAATTGAATAAGGGTTGAAGAATAGTGGGACTTCCCACCAGTTTTCGCAATGGAGATTTCCGATCATCACTGAATCAGACAAACGGGCCCACATACAGTTCTTGCAGTCTGAATTTGCAGGATTAATTTTTGGATTTTTTATCTTTATTTGGAATTATCATTATTATTACTGTTTGGAGCTTGTTTTTCCTAGTCATGTACGAGTAGTTTGGAATGTGGTGAGACTCCAATTCTTTGAAGATCCATATCACTGGGCATGGCTGCCGATGGCGAAGAATCCATTCAGTGAAGAAACTGTCGAGTTGGTACTACCTTCCATTGACAGTACCGATTTCGTGAAGGAACTGTGCGAGGCTCTGCGGAAAATATTCAAGGTTTTTATATGCCTCTGTGTTGAGTCTTCGAAGTTCCCTCCACACAGTCGTTTCACTTCGCAGTTTTGCTAATGTTAGTAACGAAAAGCTCACCATTGTTTCACATTTCTCTGAATGCGTAACATGTAATAGTTTAGAGTCATCTCTGTTAGTATCCTTATTCTTTTGGTGGGGGCTTACTTATTAGGATGTGAAAATATGTGAGTTTCTGAACGTCCAAAGATGTTCCTGTATGCTGTCTCGCCTATTCAAAGTCAGAAATATCGTATAAATGCCTAGCTGTTTATTGGAATGTGGAGGAAGCGGAAAAGAAAACATTATAGGATTGATTATTAGAACTGCGATGAACGACGAAACCTCTGCTTTATGACGTTCAGCTTCCGCTCTTTAAACGACTTAATTTTAGTTTCCGCTGATTCGTTCCTTTTGCAGGAGGACCCAGGATTTGACAAAAAGATGTTCGAGTTGCAACTGAGTGTCATGCGCGGACAAATTTTCAACCTGCGCGAAGCCCTGAGGCAGCGCAAGTCGCCACAACAGCTTGTACAGGTTCTTTTTCTATTTTTGAACATAAAAATACCTAGACTGTTCGTTGTATAAAATGAAATAGATGTGAACGTTTTCTATGATATGTTCTTTGGATATTTGCTTTAAAATTGAGGTTGATTGCACTAGAGCCGAAGGTTATCGCATTAACTTCAATAGCACCTTATTTCTGGAGGATTTTATGGTTCGTTTTTATGTTATTTCGGCCTTCTGAAGGATTTCAAAAGTTTCTGGATGGAAAGTCAGTGTATAAAGGGCATTTGTGTGATATATGGATAAAGATCGAGACAAAACTTTGAAGTGACTCCTGATAAGTAGATGATCTCACCTCTTTGAAATGCTTGAAGACCCGATTTCGTAAAATGAACTACGTTTGAATTCTCTCAACTACTGCTCGGCTTTTTTCTGTCTGTAGAGTCTATGTGATTTCAGATGCCTCCGCAACTTATTGTAGAGGTGAAGAAGAAAAAACAAAAAAAGGCAGCTCGTATACGTGCGCAAAGGCAAGTCGATGGTTCATCTATAACAGGTAGGTCACTATTATTGTTCCATCCGGATCTGGGGGTTGAGACTGCAGAGGAGGTCACAAATATGCCTCAAAATAATAGTCCAGTATAGGGAGCAGTTGTTTGAACGCGGTGGCTTGTCACTCTTGCTGGTGATTTCATACTCCTAATTTTATCGGTCTTTATTTCCTTTATCATTTCTCACCTTTTGCCCTCCTGCTCGAACTAGCTCAAAAGCAGTTTAGTTGGAAGTGAGTATAGTAGACCGCTGACGAGAGATTTGTTCGCTTATAAGATTCGAGTTCTTGATCTCTACGCTTTTGGTTCTATGCTCCAACTTTGCGAAATATTTATTACTGAATATCCCTGTCCGCTTTACGAAGTAGGCTTACAGTATATTTACCTTTATTATCTCTAAAATGTAATGGTAGTTCGAGGCATATCGCACGATGATTAGAAAACGGGTGTGTTTCTTACTCAAAGATGAGCTTATCTGTCTCTCCCATCTTTTCGGGCGGACTGTCTTCCTCTCCTTTACAATCGAGGGATGAGGATTAGTTTTTCAGCTGTCTCCTGTAATCGCATAGCAGGCATAATTAATCCTATCACTCCTGGTAATGGACCAGGTACAACATTTTTACGTATATACCACTCTTCCGTGATTCCTAAAGTCACAGCTGAAAAGATGCTACGTTTCTCTTATTTCTTCTATGCTTTTTTTTACTAGTCACATTTTTACTGTGTTATTACTGCTTCTTCTTCTGTGGTGAAAATTTACAATATTCATCCATGGAATTGTTATTCGGAGATTGTAAGCATTGTTTTTCATACCTTATGGCTTTTCATTCCATCTGGAAGCGCATTTTTGTAAAGATAAAAACCACATAGCTGAAGCTGTCACAAGTGTCAAAACCAAATTGCAGGCGAAGAAAGTGCAACGGAGCCTTCGTATTCTGGTGAAACATCCTCGCAGACTTCATCGAATACTCCCAAAACTTGGCATGAAGTTTATCAACAAAAGGTGCAGACTCGCTCGGCTTTCTTCACTTGGTGGTAGGACGAACAGTGAACACTGTCGTTGAGAGCCTTCACCTATCGCCGTCAAACGAAATGAATTGTGATTGCTGCATTTTCTTTCGCTGCTTATTTTTTGATTAGATTCACACATCGTTTATTTATTTTCCACTCACTGCAAGGTGTATTGTATGCTACATAGACACATTCCTCCTTAATAATGCACCTTTGGTGGAGGATGCCAGTTTCATGCTTTCATTTTTTGCATTTGTGGAGTTGACTATATACCCTCAAAGCTTTGGGTAGTTGGACCTTTCTGATTAATACGTTGCTCAAAACGTTGTGCTGCTAAGTGTGATAACACTAACGTAATAAGACGAGTTGCACTAGGTGGTGCGAGCTAATATTTGTTCACCATGTGCAAATCTTAACTCTGCTCTGTATGGTTGTTTGCTTGCCACATTCCCGCTTTAGCTCTACGTTGCTGCATTGTTTTAAAAGTTGAACTTCGTTGTAATGCTTGTGATAATGAATCTTATTTTGACGTTATTTTTATGACATATGAAAGAGCAAGGCTATTCCATATTTTGTGCAGTGGCGACGATGTAAGCAGGGGAATCGTTGCAATTTTGAAGGTGTGATTGTCGTTGTGGATCAGAAATTCTGCCAAAGGACCTTCTTTGACGTCCTTCGTTCGCAATACCCTAAACTGCTTCTGTGGGAAGCTACATTGCGTGAACATTGGCCCACTATTGGTCACATTATAGGACGTTCTGTGAACAAGGGGATTACGACAATCCGGGACCTATACGTACACTTAAACAAATACCGGTTCAGTGGTTTCTACACGTGAATTAAGGCGAGCCTATGGTGGTGAAATTTGCTGAACATAACCTCAAGTTTAGGGTGGTCGCATAAAGCCGCTTTTATTCTAAAAGACCCCGTGCTTTATGAGCAGTGCGAACGAAAAAATGGTGCAAAATTTTAGGCAACTTGTGTTTCACATTTCTGAACCGGCCGGAAGAAAGTGAACTGTGAACTGCAAGTGAATTTTTGGTTGCGGAAGCAAGCGTGGTTTTTTTTTTTTTTTTTTTTTGCATTAGGTCGTGTTATCTGGCATTATACCATAACTAAGAGTATTTATAGTATTCGTTGGTGTGATTGGCAACAGCACATGTCGTGCCACGCGTTTCCCACTTGATTTAAATCAGTCCAGGCATTAATAACATTATTGCGTTTTGGAGCGAAGTTTTCGCCAGTTGAATTTGCAATTGAAGGCGTAATGTTCGTGAAGTGGCACAAAGTTTGATGTCACTAATAGCTCCCATTTTTTAAAAAATTTTCATCTTAATATTTATCGTGCTCATTTCCTAGTTTTCCCCGTAACTTGATTCGTTCTTGCCTGCAGTTCTTGGAGCGACTTGGATTCTCTAATGTCGATCAGTCATGCCTGTGTTTATGCAGTAGCAAGTCGTATTACGCCAACAATTGCGCGTCTAGCAGTTCAGAGAAGACTGAAATTGAAGTTGAAGGTGCAGTTGAAGTTGAGGCAGATATAAAACCACAGGCATAACCTTTGCGTTTCCCTCGGATCTGTTTATCATTATTGTTCAAATTTGGCGGGTCTGTTTCATAAGATATGAAGTTTTTTTTGCTCCTTGCCTTGACATCTTCAATTTTCTTTTAATATCTCTTTGATGGGTATATTTCACTTAATTTATTTACTTATTCATCACTAAGTGTGAGTATTTGCCGAGTAGAAGTGGTATAGTTACAAAATCCTATTTTGCGCTCACATCGGATATCACTAGAGGTAAAACTACGCCACCTCTATCCATTTGGCACATACGTTTTTGGGCCAGTAGCTTTGTGCCTAATCCTACTTTTACTATAGCCATCTCTATGCAGCAGCAAACACGCAAATTTGGCCTCAGATCCTTTAATCCACTCATACAAGTGACACACAATGGACCAACCTAGGATTGATAGCTCTAAAAAATCAAACTGTACCTAGGTAGTTTAACTGTTTTATTGCGTAGTAATTCTTCGATTTTGTTGCTCCTCATTTAGTATTTAGTCATCTTGCCCAGTCGGATCTTTATTGCCACTTCTATGTTACGCAAACCTCATAATTTTAGAACATCGCTTTGTCGTCTATAAAACAAAAAACACTCAAAACACGTATTTCGTGACTCATACTGAATCCTATCCTTTCATTTGGAAGTTCTGATTTTTCATGAATCCGAATCCCGGGGTTTATTATTTTTCGATGATGGAAATACGAGTTGTTAACTTCAACTGCGGGGATGCAGAATTCTTATTTTTGGTGACTCTAAGGTCCTGGCTTTTATGCTGTTTTCAATTATAAATTAAATTGGATGAGAAGTGGTAAAATTGTATAATAAAAATGGTGTCATCAGCTGGCTGTAACCAATGGAACTTCATTGTTGGCCTTGAATAGCATTAGTTGTGCAACAATAGTGACATATACACAGATAGCCCTTGAAATAAATAAGCAGTTATGGTGCAACGTTAAGAATCTTTTAGTGGAATGGTTAGTATGGCACTGAATCCAGAGTTCGTGGGAATGGAAATGTTTTTTGGAGGACCAGTGAAGAGAATACGTTTGTGACAGTGGTGTAGTGAGCACTAAATAAGCCAATAAGGGGTCGTTTATTCACGTATAAACTTTCTGGGAGAAAAATAGCTGTAGAACCAGATTCACAAAAACAATTTTGTAATAGTGATAATCCCATAACGTAAAAATTTCACATTTCATGTGGGAGCGTTGTGGTCGAGGGTAAATGAGTGTCCTCGCTGCGGCGGATCATCCGCACACAAACACCGACTGAGCTCCTATGATATGAGAAGACACTCACTCGATGGATGAAATTTATAATCTTTTTGCTCCGTGTTTTCAAAAAAGAATGCCCCACACATTATCATTCACTTGGGTAGAAGAGCTACTAATTTCTTTAAGGCACATTTAGTCTTGCGGATTTTTTGGTAGAGCGTGGGGGGGGGGGGGGGGGGGTATTGAGAGATAGAATACAAGGAAACGAGGTTTTGCAAGGTTCATGAACTTAGGCTGCGTTCTCTTCGTCGAAATTAAGAAAAGTTTCTTGGGAATGCTTGTTGAAACCGTAAGTTTTCTTTACAAAAAGGGATTCCATAACTGGGCATCTCCACATTATGTTAAAATACTAATTTTCTGCATAATGCATAAGCGTTTTACTTTCATCTTCCTTACAATATACGACCCCATCACGAAGCAATATGCATCGAAAATCGCTGATAAAGGCTTTATTTTAGGGAATATATCTTTGCGGAAAAAAAGCCAAAAACAAACAATAGACATTTAAGAAAAGGCGTATACAAAATGTTGTCTAAACCGGTCTCATTGAATTTGGTGCAGCTGAACACGTCATCATACCGCCTCGAAGCGGATTTCATGAGGGGCATTTGACGTCTTGCCGTTGTTGAGCTGACGCCAGTTTCCATACAAAGTCATCGTGCTCCACTGTGCTAACAGTCCCTCTTTGTGGTCGGCAGCTCACTATCTTACCAATAAACGATAGAACGACCTTCGCCATCGCCCAAACACCGTAGGTTGTTGGATTCATCGTACAATGGGAGTACTTTCGTTTTACCACTCATACCTTCAGCTATATATTTGCCTCAATTTATGTTCATTAGCGAAACTTGTGCTATCGTTTCATTGATGCAATAATGCTGACGAAGGGATTACCCATATCTCATCTAACCTTCGCCACTTCCTTATCGGGTGTGATGTTTTAATGTTTAGAAGGCGCCGTTTGGCTTGTTCTATCTTTACTTCAAGGGTTGTCCATTTCTTTATAGGGTTGTGCGCCCTATAAAGAAATCACTATATTCATTCGCTTATTTCGTTGATTTATCAACTAAACAACAAGTGTTTCTCGTAAATATGATATCCTCAGCCGTATCACTGCACATCAATGGAATTTTCGCAATAAAATTTGGGTGGTCTTTTTCACCTTTATAGCCTCACTCACTTGTTGCACATTAGTAATGATGCCACATTAGTGACTCTTTGTTTAAAAAGTTATCGTCTTTTTTTTCAGTAGTCGTAAGCCATCCAAGAGACCACATTTCGTTCTTTTTTCCATAAAATCATCAACTGTCTTGAAAAATGTTGGAAATTTTTATGTTTTCCGCTTCAAAGTTATTTTTTAGTCATTTTTCTCGAATTTATTAAAAAATAATCATTTAAAGATAATTGCCACATCAATTTAATACGAAAGATCATCTTTTATTTCAGATGCAAGTGCCTTGGCACATTTTCTATTTTCTCTTTATTCATTCTGTTATTTCTCAATTCATTCTACCAGGTGATGACGAAGCTCTCATTAGAAGGTTTGTTGTTAATGTTGGCTATGCGTATATCACTTCCTCTGTTACTTATAAAACAACAGTATCAAAACTTCAACATAAAAAATTCAACCGAGCTTCAATATTGATAATGTGTCAAAATCGTTAACATTCTGAAATCAGTGAGAGAACAAAGGAATGCTGCATCCCGCGATATTTAGAGGGCGACATTTTGGGCAGGTTTATGGAAGGCGTTTAGGAGCCTAAGTTCTTTGCGTTATGGGAGCGGCCAAAAACTTCATCTACAGTGGATCTAAAGAACACGTTTAAAATCAGATAACTTAATTGCTGTGGTGTGCCTCGGAAATTTTCTTTCTTAAAATGTAAGTAATTCAGTTATTGCTGTAGGCAGCTTGTGATGCGAGACCCATATTGAATGCCAATCTGTATCTCTGTCCAACAAATGATCAGACTACTTTTGAGAGATTAGAAGAAAACTCCTGTAGATTTTTGTTGTTTCTTCTGACAGGTAGAGAGAGCAGAATTTTCTTCATGAAAATGAGCAATTGCCGCTGAAAATTTTTGGTTTAAGCGAGTGGAGCCGCCTAAAAATTTTTAGACAAGGGAGCAATGCAAATGATTCACCACCTCCCTCTCCCACCTGCCCCCTCATATATGCCCATGATCTATACCGACTAGCTCTTGACTCACGTATTATCATATGAGTACTGCTAGCATATTGTTGTCAATGTTGTATGATGAGAGCTTAATTAGGTACACAAAATATGTGCATTTACAGTTCTAAATTATCGAGCAGTAAGACACATCTATAATATATAACGTAACACATTGGCACTTGAGATCGATTTGCAATTTCAGTAAACGACAGAGTAATGCCGATGTAGAAAATGTAAGGTCACTACTTAAAGGATTCCTTCGACTCTCAGCCGATGTACCTCTCACACCAAAAAGGCGATCCAACTTTGGCTCTGTTCGTTTTTCTTTCTTTTGTCAAGATTTTCATTTAACTTTCTTTAGAGAGACTGGGAGAGGAGGATCGATGATTTGCTTCTTATATTCAGAAGTGCTACAACTGCCACTTTTGGTGATTTTCTTGTAAATTCTCCGACCATCCCACGTGAAGTACTGAGCCCTAAGAGTTGCTGATACCCATTTGCGAGCTTTAATGTCCACCTCGCTTCCCCGGGGACTTTTTCGTTGTTCAGTGAAGCATTTCGTTGCACAACTTTGACGATGCGAGTTTTTGCTCATGGGAAGAATCAGCGCCAAGTAAAAATATAGAACACCCAGCTTGTGTTTTGCGAAAATAATTCACCTTTTTTTAAAAAAAAAAATATAAATCGCTTTAACGTTACAGCGATACGAGTAACAAAGGATTTTTTTTCACTTCAGAGTGTGTGCAAACAAGAAATTCAAAACATCATAACTCACGAGTGAAATGCTATGAGATTTGATGATAAAACTGTTAACTTTTAATCATCCAAGGTTGAGTTGAAAGATGAATTTCGGCGGTGAAATAGTTTTCGCAATTGAATTAATTCTATCGGGTACGTCTATAACGGCAATATGAAATCGATGTTGTTTTGAAGGTCGTCATCTTTTTCGGCCGGTTTTCCTTTTCACGTTGCTCATTACCATTATACCAGTTGATCACCCAAATTGCGCGATCTCAAAACCTCTAATCACCGCTATTGTCTCGTTTTGCATTACCTTAATGCATTACGTTCATGAAATGCACTATTCAAATGTGCTCAAAGTTTCAATGGAACGAATGCTATAAACTGTTTATAAATTTTAATGATAATCGTATCGATAAGCATCATTTATAACGTAAGTAATATTCTCAGAAATAACAAACGTGATAATACTGAAAACATTGTAACAACATTAGAAATTTTTATCTGCAAGGGAGGTAATGCTTATTGGGCAAATCGAGTTGGAAACTTTGAAATAAATCGATATCAACGAACTAAACTCAAGCTTTTGAGTGAGAAGAGGAGTGCCTTCCAAAAATTTTCAGGTGAGACGAGAACAATAAATCTAAATTTTATGAAAAAGACGGAAGAAGAGAGATAAAGTATTCAAATTTTGACGAGCAGGACAAGTTGAGTTTTTTATAGATGTAATGGATGGAATGGTCCAAGAGGTTTTGAAAGAAGTAAGAGTAAAATCAGCCAAACTTTTGAGCCTAAGATGAGGAAAGAGAGTCAAAACTTTAGAAAGTAAACGAAAGAAATGAACACGTTAGAGAATGCCGAACGTAATGCAAGTGACACCAGGAAAACGTTAGAAAGAATGGTGATAGCAGCTAATCAAAATCTTTTGAGGTTAAGGTGACGAATCGACTCAGAGAAAATTTTCCATCGAGACTTTTTACGTAATACTAATAATTCAGTCTTACAATCCGCTCGGCTGTTGCTATATACATTCGATTACTTTGCCTTAGAGCTAGTTTTCGACAGAGAACAGTTGATGTGTATTTATTCAATATAGTTTGGGGCAGTGATTCCGAAAATGCTACCCACTTTCCTTCACGATGTGAGGTTTTTCCTTAAGCCACTTCGGATTTTTTTCCGGAGGGGTGGGCGGAGGAAGGGCGAGCTAAATCTTCAAGTTTCTTGAAAACGAAAATTTTTAGCGCTTTTTAGATCGTTGTGTTTTGTCAACAGGCCGGTATATACTTATTATTTCCATGAGGGATTCAACAAATCGATTGACTGTCAGTCAATATTTTTAAGATTTGGAAAATTTTCTTCTTTCTTGAAGATTTACGTTTTTTACAGTAGTGCCTCGGCTATTTCATCGGAGTTACTGGGTATCGTTTACACAGACGCTCGCTGTTGGTTGTGAATTTAAATCAGCTTCGCTCTGTTAGGTCCAGTTTTTCAAAAAGCTATTGAAGAACTTCTGGAAATTCACTTTTTCAAAGCATTTCGATAAAGTGAGTGGGCATATTGCACAGCATTTTATTTCCTTTTTCTCTTTGGGAAAGGGCACTTTTTTCGATTTTTCTGGATGACATGAAGGACAGATTCCCCAATTCCTGTATGAAATTTTAGGGTACGAAAAATTTATTTGTATGTGCACTTATATCAGATTTTTCTGGAGATATTCCACAAGCACTCATTTTCCGACAAAATGCTCTCCACGAAATGCTTATGACCATTTCCCCATGTGTATCACGGAGTAAATTTTAAGAAACTTTTTGTCACGGTTGTGGAAAAATTAGAAAAGCAGTCGTGAAGCAGACTAAAAATTCATAATTTACGTGTGAAGTTGATCTGGAAAATTTATGCTTCACCACTAATTGTTGTGAAGACGATGTAAATGTTCGCCAACAAAGGAAGGAAATATCCATAGCAGAAAAACCTTGCTTTGTAGGCAGTCGTTTTCTCAAATTCACAATGGGAGCATTTCCTTGAAAAACTGCTTCTCAGCAGAGTCCAGATAATCCACAAAATACCATGAATTTTCGCAGTGAGTGAGTCTGGAGCTTTCAGGCATATTTCCACAAAAAAAAAACAAAAAAAACCAGAAAGACTTCTCATGCTAGAGGAAATGAGGAAATGATTGTGTTTTCAAAATTTGACTTGTACATTACATCGACCTAGAAAAGTTGTTATTCATCCACAACTCCAAAAAGATTCATTTTTGTCGACCAGTGATATTGAAGATTAGCAGTACTTATAAAAAATAATGGATTTTGCAGAGACCAATTGGATACAAATTGGTGGACAGGACAGAATATGCAGCGAATAAGAGGATTCTTGATGAGGTTTTCGAGAGTGATCTGGTATTAACACTGCCGCAAATGAGGGACGTTATCAACGACTTCCAGATGCGCATCAGTCAGTTCCTCCCCATGCATCGTACTGAGATCCACCACTGTTCTTTAAGAACTCAAAAGCTGTGATCCCTGATGAGCTCGCGATCTTTTCAGAATTCCTGAATTTATTTCGCACGGGTAGCATCACTAAATCAAAGAGTTAATGTGCATCAGCGGAGCCTTCAAGAATTTCCTCAAGGAAATTAGGGAATACGGTTTAGAGTCGAAACGACAAATTGAGCAATTTCATACTCGAGAGAACGGAAGATGTGATGTTTTTCAAAATATTCGAAAAGCATTTCTTACGCATTGTTTTTCGCTCTCTGCAAGCATATAATAAAAGCAACGATTGACGTCTTTTTTTTCAGGTGGCGGAAGAAATGTAAGAAGTAAAAGGAAAGCGATAGTTGGAAAAGGATTCAGATGGCCTAATCAAGTTGTGCCATATTTCCTTAAGGAAAATGATAGTAAGTTCTTTTTTGCACAGTGAATAAGAAATTTCTTATGGGAAAACATAGATGTGCGAGTTCATAGAAACCTTTAGGCTGTATTCTATTCCCTTCCGTTCTTACTGTTGTTGTTTATTTGTTTTTGTTGTTGTTGTTTTTTTAAGTCGAGGAACGACAAATACCGAAGGCAATCTTGGTTTGCGGCCCATTCAACCGACTGTTTGAAAGACGGGTGATAAACTTTGCCAAAGATTCGGGTTGCCCATTTTTTTCTGCAGATTCGGCGAAATTTTTACTGCTGCATATTTGGGTGGATTTATCTCTATTATATTCTGCATAATGAATTAACAATGAAATAGTTTTCGT
Organism: Baylisascaris schroederi; assembly: GCA_006503575.1. Lineage (NCBI taxonomy): Eukaryota > Metazoa > Nematoda > Chromadorea > Rhabditida > Ascarididae > Baylisascaris > Baylisascaris schroederi. The sequence goes on from QEWY01001989.1 coordinate 1,946,302, forward strand.
TGCAGCCGAATGGAGGAATTTAATACTGAAAGGAATTCGGAAGTGGGAAGCCGAGACATGCATTCGCTTTGTTGAACGAACCGATGAAAACGATTACGTATATATTTTCAGAGGAGCCGGGTATTTTACTATTTGCACAAAGTTATGCACATTCGGTTGCTGTTGATGGACGAGCCTTCCTTAACCCACATTTGGTCTTGGCCCTTTCACTAGCATCGTTGGGCCTGAACGTGTCACTGCGTTATTTCGAGAAACAGTGTAAATACTGAGTTTTTTCCCATTTTCTTCAGCTGCTTAGTTCTTACTTTGTCCAAAACTCGAAACATTAGTGATCAAAGGCAGGGGGTGTGGAGAGAGGGGGAGGGAGGCGGAGTGAAGGATAGGACGCTCGACACCGCCTTACGACTTTGATGGAGATCCAGATCACGACTGAAGATATTTGGCATTTTCACACCGGATGCCGGTATCTCAAGGGGAAGCGCTAAACAAAGAAGATTTTGGCCTCCTGATAAAATTGTCTGTTGGTAGTGTGACAATTTTTTCATAGATTCTTATAGATTCTTTGCAGATAATCTCATAGATTCCTTGCAGATGCTATTCGAGTGTTGGCAGAATCGGTGGAAGGCAGTATGCGTCCATTGGCCGTGGCTGCGAAAGCGTAAGAGCTCTTCGGTTTTGACATTTTTAGTAGTATCCTTAAAGAAAAAAAGTGTGTTTCGCATTTCAGATTGGTATCGTCGCGCACGAGTTAGGTCATGCACTTGGATTCTGGCACGAACAAAGTCGTCCCGATCGTGACAAGTACGCATCTCATGATGGTTCACAGCGAAAGACCTATCTTTTATGATTGCGTCATTCTAACGACGTAACACCTTCAAAGCGATGGTTTTTGAAAATCCTAAGCCGCAGTATTACAGATAGTAGAGTGGGAGTAGTTTAAGTAGAATGATGGCATGAATGTTCGACTACAAGCATGAAGGCGGATGTTTTCTAGAAGAAATCCTTCTTAATATATGCTTGCTTTCCTTATTTTCATTAAGGTGCCCTGAGTTAAAATTTTATGCTTACGCACAAGGCAACATTTGAATGTTTATCGCTAATCATTTTGGTGCAGAAATTTTCAAAGCAGCTAATTGCAAGTAAAATGCATCAACAATGGCGCAATCGCTAAAGGAATTCCCTTTGAACTTGCGACTGCTTACTTTTTCTTGAAGCTTCCGCTTTTTAAATACAAAATTTAAACCCACCAGCCGACTTTGATGTTGCATGGGAGCAGTGCAACTGCTGTTCATAAACTTGGAGCCTAACTGATTTATATTTATCACATAAAGTTTCTCATGAATACAGCATTATTTGAGGTACATCAACATAAACGAGGATCACATCTTCCGAGGCACTAAGGGCAACTTCGAAAAGCGAAGCGATATAGCTGATTTGGACACTCCATATGACTTCGGTTCTGTAATGCACTATGGACCTCAGGTTGGAGATTTCGCACTTTCTTGCCGGATTCTAATTGTTCTTCCAAGTAAATTTAAAAGGGTTTATTTACCGTGTTGTAGTTCAAAATTCCATGTAAAGCAACGAGACTATGAAACTTCATTTCCTCAGACAATATCGCAATACGCTGATATCCTACGTTGAACATCGGGGCATTATATATATATAGTATTTCATTTATATAGGCGGAACCATTTGCATGACATATGTGCGGATTTCCAAATATCAATTTTTTGCTAACTAAGTTTGAATTAAGGCGTTCAGCGATGACTACAAGTACGTGACGATTGAAACAAAGGACCATCGTTTTCAGCACACCATCGGACAAAGGAGGGATCTCTCATTTATTGATATAAAGGAGGCAAATCTTCTGTATTGCAGTGGTATGTACTAGTGAATTTAGGCTTGGGGTTGTGAGGTAAAGCATGAATTCTATCAGCCCTGGTCATTATGCGCTCAAACTCCCAAAAAAAAGGGCTGAGGCCAGATAAGCTTAGGAACCAGCAATCAACATTGTAACCTTAGAAGCATCATCACTGGGAAACGTCAAACTACTAAGGCTTGATAAGATGCTATCTTCTTAGTGCAAGTTACTGTTGTTTTATCAGCTGCGTCGTCACTAATGCGCTATTACTTGGTTTATTTATTATCTTTGCAATGCCACTAAATCGATTTCTGATTCAGTTTTTTCAATATTTTTTAGTTTATTTATCGCATTCACACCGGCGAAGAGTTACGTAAAGTTCACCTTTTTATTTTTATTCTCCGTAAGGCATTTTATTGATTTCAACTCCCCTACATATCCGTTCATTATATACGAGGATCACTACTAAAATGTGGATCCCATCTTTACTTGTCTGTTTTGGAATTTCTCATAAGAACTTCAATGGCGTCGCTAAGTTGAGATTTTTTCCGACACAAATATGCTCGAATTTTAATAACTGGTACCATCCAACTGTTGAAGTTCGTTTTTTAGCAAAAGCATTTGTTGATGGTAATTACAACTGATTAGGCAATTTTGAGAGGGAAAATCTTCTTAAGTGTTTGTTTTATTGATCGGGACAGTGCAGGAATGTGACTACAACTAGCCGGTGACGAACTCTAGTGAAATAACACTGCTACTTCCCAATTACTTACACCCGTGTTAATTCCGGAAGTCCGAAATTCCGAATTCGGGTAAAACCCAGACTTTAGCAATAATTTTAGGTAAGCGCAGGTAAGGACAGAGAAAACACGTTAAAAGGCTTCGACTGTGAGGCAGCATAAGAAGATAAATTGATACGAGCATAGCAACGGTTATTTGTAGTGCAGTCACGATACTAGTAGCGATGATGCAGCCAAATGTTGTTTTGCGACCAGCACAGAAATGCAAGAATTATGACGTTGATGGAGTAGAAACCTGGATGGGAAGCGCAGCGTTTGATTTTGGTGATTTGGTCTGAGAGCGATGAAACATAAACGGAAGCACCAGTCATAGAAGCTGATAGCTTGCGAGCCTTTTCCAACTCCATCGTTGGATTAGCTGGTTGCATTAGTGTTTAGAAGTGATAAAATGTCTCATATTGAGGCAAGAAGTAAGAGTTAGGCATTGGGGAATAAATATGGGGGATAAAATACCTCATATGCCCAATCCTGTGTTGTTAAGCTGCCGCGGAAATACTCAACATATGCCAAATCTATCCGATTGTATAGCAAAATTGGATCGTTTGTTGATTATAGTCTTGAAATGTTAGTAAACTGTAAATGTAATAACAGTTATGAACGAAAATGAGTTTGGGAAGTTAGCTATGATGCCGCGTGTACCTGTGAAATTTCACTCTTGCGGCTTTTTCTCTACGGCGTAGGAATTGTTGGTTAAGGATCTGAGTTTGTCAAACGATGTAGGGATCGAAGCTATTGAGTCAGGAAGAATAAATTTATTTCTGTTTTCTCGGGCGTTAGTCTGTGCAAACTATATTATTTTCGCTTTGTGTTCATTTCCTGTAGTGTCATTCCAGGATACCTAATGAAAGCGACTCAGAAGGGGTTTGAATGGTTTATTCCGTTTGTTTCGATCGAATTATAAAATTGGCCGAATGAGTTTTTCTTGATAAGTGTAGTTATTTATATGATTCCAGCGTACTGGTAATAATGCTTAACACAATGTGATCTATAGTGAAGTATTCGTAAAAGCAATCTCAGTACATATACATATATACACATTATATATATATATATATATATATATAATATATATATATATATATATATATATATAAGGCATAGATAGAGTTCTCATGTGATTAAAGTACTATGTAAACTTAAACTTAAACTTCGACTATATTTTTGGAAAGCATCTGTTTCAGAACGATGCAAAATGAAACTGAACTGTCTCTATGGTGGATACGAAGACCCAAGGAACTGTGCGGTATGCAAATGTCCTAATGGTTTAGCTGGCATTAGGTGCGAGTTGATTCCACCGTCCACAGGTGAGTTTTGTTCCAGAAAGCGAAACAGCAAGAATCTTGGCCGAGAGTCAGAGTTAATTGTAGCTTTTCGTAGAAGGCTGGTCTCGCACAGAATTAGAGGTGATATTCCTTCGTTCAACTGCTGTCACAAAGAGAAGAAAGTGTTTTTACTCGCAATTCTATTTGTCCGATCATACCTTCAGTGTGTACGGATCCTTTGCGACCGCCGTCTTATACATGACTTAGGAGCGGTGGTCTCCGCGACCCTTTTGGGCTGCTAGGAAAAGTGCTTAGAGTGAGGTCAAGGCATGCATACTCACAAGTGACGCTACTAGCTCACTTCACTTATGCACAAGTATAATTTATATAGCCGTCGTTGTATGCATCATGCAAAACGATTACATGTGGTAGCCAAATGTTGCTCACCTGATCTGAATCAGGGTGATAATGCAGCAAACTATCTTTATTGTGCATCAGAATACTATTGCAGCTAAGTAAAAGCTATGAAGTTCGTGCCCGGTGACTTGTGTTGCAGGATGCTTTTCGTTACAACACTAGGCGCAAATGTCCGTTTTCAAATGTCCTTCAATTCTATACGGATCATTTTCATCCTCTTTAAAGTCATGTAGTATAGATGGCATTTAGCGTAACTGTGTGTGGAGCAAATACCCATAGCCTAAATGGCTCCAGCGTAAGTGGAGTAAGTCGCAATGATCTCAAGCGTTCGCTCACATCAAGACTGCGGTTTCCGAGGGATTTCACGCATCAGTGGAATCCTAAAGAATGTAAACCTTAAATGACAGCAAAGTATAATTCAATCCATATGAGAGCGAACTGACGATATACCTTGCCTTTTGCGACAGCACAACTTACAGCGATTGCTTTTTTTGCTGTGAAATGATTAAACATAACGATTCGTAACATTTTATAGGCGTTACTTCCTTTTCAGTTTTTAAGCCACAAAAGAGTAACTAGGTAATTTACATCCAAACCATTGTGTAAGTAATTCCTGTCTGTGAGCACCCTTAAAAATGAGCCAGTGGAGATCTCAATGAACTACTCACTGTCTTTCGCCCTTCTCCATTTAGCTTCCATTTCCACCTCCGTGATTTTGATTCTTGAAGGCAGGAAGGGGAAGAGGAACGAGAAGACGCATGATCAGAAACGCATTTCAATTTTATAAAACCTCAATCAGACCTCCTCTCAGTTTGATTTTGAAAGCATGCTTCCTAAAACAGGTGATAAGGAAGAAAGCACGGGCTTTCGCAATTCTATCCATGACTTGTTGTCCGGCATATTGAATCCTCATTTATGAACTACTGCTTTGAACTACTGCTGTTCTGCTTCAAGTTTTCCTAGCGCTCGCCCATACCTTCTTTGGAAGTTGGCGAATCAACCTGAAGTTCACAAAATATACGTCACACTAAAGTTATTTTTGTAAAAACATATCTGCGATTTGATACATGGAAATTAAACTTATTTTCCTATTCACATTTTCGGACTATACGTTAAATGTGCCAGACTTCAACACCGCGGTTTCGCTAGTTTGTGGGTTGGTAATACACAACAAACGCAGACATACACTTGCAAACCAATACAAAACGTGGAACGAGAACTGACCTAGAGCGAGATCAATAGAAGTGACTCGCCGCATTGAGAGAGTGGACCATTTTGCAGCAAACTGTGGCGGCGAGCTAACAGCTGCAAGTCATTGGCAAACGTTGAAGAGCAATACTACAGGAGTCTGCTACTGGCGGATTATGGTATGCTTGGATTTCTTGGACGATTTACTGAATTTCTTGCCCCACTATTTCCACTAACTGATTCCACTAGTCGGCAAAGATGAAATTTGTTTCAATAAAGGTGAAGTATAACATTTCTTGACCACTTACGGCGTTGTTTCGAAGATTCTGTTTGCTTATTTTTCCTTGGCGTAAGATTTTTCTAGAAATTGAGCAAAATGTTTGAAGAAGTTACTCCAAATGATGATTCATAGGCTGTTCCATGAGTCAATTCCCTGTATTATTAAAAATTTGCGTTTTTTGTTTTGTGCATCAATGGGAACTAAAGCTTATTCGCCAGTCATCAGGGTATGAGTGCGATGTTTCAAGATCAGACTGTCCATGTTAATCACTGATGTCAATTCGGCTTCAGTTACCTTTTTCAAAATTTTTATGAAAGTCTCGGAAAATTTATCCTCCAGTGCAAAAGACTAGTGGACGCATAAACCTTTTTGTGAATTCAAAATCCATAATTTACGTTGAAAGCCGATCTAGAAAAGCTTCGCTTCAATCTCCATGAGATAATTAAGGTATAGTTGCCACTGATCTGTAGAAAATGAGAATTTCAACAGTTCAGAGGAATTTTCTGATCTGGAAAAGATGTGCCTAGTAAGCAATAGTTCCATCGAGTTTTTCATAGAAGCTGTTTTGAGCAAAATCTAACAATCCACAAAAAGTTTCTAACTTTTCACTATGAAATAAAATTTTGACTCAAAATTTTTAACCCAGAGAGGAAAATTCGACAAAAAATTTCGTAACAAACTTCAGAAAAAATAGAATTCATTTTCGAAATCAGCTTCCCTAACTGGCTGAAGTATGCCTTTCCGTAGTTAGTTTTCCGATACGTTTCGCATTGGAACGAAACAAGAAGGAACGAAAATTAAGTTTCCCCTTATCTAGTTTCGATCTGTTCTCGCCTCATTACTACACCCAGAGTGTGTAATCAAAGTTTGATAGATGTTTTTGTTCTCCTTGGTGCCATCAAGGCAACATTTTCTTTGTTAAGCTACGCGTTCCATAAATCGTCGCCATCCTGGTTCATTGTACCCTGCGGAATTTGGCCAGCCAGGCTTTGGAAGACTGTAGCAAATGTTTTTCCGGTAATATAAATCTGTGAAAATTCATCATAAACAACCCTATTGAGAGAACCTAAATTGTGGGGGAACCACAATCCAAGACAAGTATGATGAGAGTGTGATGCTTTGTAGCAAACGTTCAACAGTCGAACATTATGCTAGGTGAAAGGTGAGCGATTTGCATCGATAGCTGATTTCTTGCTGGTTATGTCTTCGATCACTATCGTTTTCTCGGTGCTTAACAGGCACCAGCTGGCAAAGTGCACTTTGAAGTTTTGGACGCGTCATATGTGTGCGACTCATCTTGTGCCGACAACTTTCTCGAAATAAAACACACATCCGATTTGCAGCAGACAGGTTTCAGGTATCACCTTCAATAACTTCCATTGTGTTCCCTCAAATCAGCTAAGAAACGAAGCAGAGACCACCGGAAAAGCCGCTAACCTTTAGTGAACTCAGCCACATAAAATTAGTCAAGCGCAATCGATATAAATATCGTTTGCTAGCCAAAAATTGTCACAGTAGCCCTCAGGATGTCTATCATCTTGTGAATCATCGAGCATAATTTTCTTCGGTCGGACTTTATTTGTATATTTTAACGGCGCCATATATCATTATGGCGATACAAGATGCGAGGTGAAATGGGCACTAAATACGTGTACCTAAATGTACATCGTCAGTTCGGTTGACCTTCTGACTTGTTTAGGCGACGTACAAACTCTCTACAGAAGTATTCATAGTTTTATTTATGTTTTCGTTTATTGCCTGGGTGCTGCGTCATATAAACTGTTGGCACCCACCTTTGTTGTTATTTAGTGGAGGAATAAAGTCTCGCGTTTGGCTAGTCGTGACAATTCCACTACAGATTGTATCATCGTGTAGACTTATAGCAGTGTACAGAATAAGCAAAATTCTTGTGCTAACTTGATACGGTGAAGAGTTGTATAAAAATTAATGCCTCTTCACTTATCACATAACTGTTTCAAAACTTTAATTATGAAATGGTGAGGCAGGTTTTTTTCGTTGGTAAACTTAAAAGATAATTTTTAAACGTTACTGGTAAACATGCCCAATACAGAGGAAGTCTTCTCGGCGATCAACTATTCTTTAAGATCCGTCATGGTAACATTTTACAGTATCCACTTTTCATGAGCATCAGGCAGTGAACATAGAAATTATGGTCTTATACTTGCATGCGGAAATAGCGAATTTTCGAGTGATGGTTTTTTTTTTTAAGTTTCGAAAGATTCGACTCAACAAACATTTTTTCATATTCAGCACTCCCAAGTTAATTCAGTTGACCAGTTTATTGGCTTACCAGTCTTAGTGCAGACTAATCAAAGATGCACTTCATGGTGCTTGATTTGTGCTAGTGCTGTGATACCTCTATTATGACGTTTATTGATAATGAGATTCTGTACGATATTCTTTGGACTAACTCTTTCTGCAATATCGCTTGAATACGTAACATTTATGGCTATGGATCTTTTAAAGGCGTTTATGACCATGAGGTTTGGTTTTGACATTCATTGTCATAGCCGTCAGCAGCAAAGTGCGATACAGCTACCGCGTTTATTTTAATTCAGATGGTTGTTCGAAAACCTCACATGGACGAAAGTGAGTGAAGCCGTCTTCGTGAGTTCTCTTTGACGGTGAATGTTTAGTCTAAAAGTGTTTGTTTTACACGCATACTGCAATTCACCTCGAAAGCGCAATGTTCAATGCGTGACAATACGATGCTTTCAGGCAATGTTGCAACGCCGTTCCCGGAAGTTTTATTTCGGAAACAAATCAAATTTATATCATATCAAGTGCAGAGAAAAGACCGGCTGAATTTGTTCTTCGATATATTGCGGGTACGTATTGCTACAGCATATCCTGGCTGCAGATTATATGTTAGGAGTGCACCAGAAAAAATCGCCGAAAAACTGGGATCGTAAAAGTGGTATTTACCAAAGCCGGAAAAGAGGAAGGAAAATGGAAGCGGAAGAACGGAAGTAAAAAAGTACCTGGAGAAAACGCGGCATTATGCCCATCAGGATCACAAGATAGACCGCAACATTAATTCGAATCAAACATAGATCAGGCTGCACCTCCCGTGCCCCTCCTCTACTTTTGAAAAAATTTTTTCCCTCATTGCTTTTTAACTGAAATTTGCAACTCGTTGACTGCCAAATTGTCACAAGCTTTACTCCTTCAAAGCTCCTTGTTTGCTTTAGATACCTAATCACCCTACTCACTCATCATCAAACAATAAACAAGCCTTTTTTCGTTTATCAGACGTCCTGCATAGGATCCTCATCACCAAGATCCACTCTAGTCGGTTAATCGCCTCAAAGGCATCATCGCATACCAACTCTTTCGGTCAGCTCGAGAATCAGCTTCAATACATTATCTTCTATCGCGAACTGTGTGCAGAACTGTGGCCAAGAAATTTCAATATTTCTCAGCGTAAACAAGTTTTCTAATGTCAATGAAAAACTTGATTTTGAGTGGAAGCCTTCATGATTTCAAACGTGTTTGGTCAGCATGCTAGACATCTGGCCCCATCCTCATACTTTTCGATTAAGTTACGGTCTCCAGCCAAGACCCCACAGTCCAAAACTACATTCAGCTTTTGAGTAGATAATTTTTCCTCCAGCAAGCGATACCTGTGAGGAGAAGAAAGGTGAAGGGTTTGGATTAGTTGGAGACAGCCGCCTGATTTATTATTTTTCATTGTTCATCGCCAAGGATGAGGGAATCTATGAGTTATTGGGAATAAATTGCTCCAAAATCATCAGCGCAACCAGAAGCATTTTCTACTTCCCCGATCACCATGCCCATCAAATACTTTCGTTGTTTTCTGTCCAAACAGTTCGCTCGCTGAATTTAAAATCCACGTGTAATTAATTGCACGGTAGTCATGTTTGGATGATATAACTTGCTTGTCCTACCACCCAAAACATCTCCTGCGCTTAGTAGACAGAACTCCTGCAGTATCAGAAATGGTCCTTGGGGGATTCATTTGGACGTTCACATATGATGTGATTGTTCTTATGCTTTCAACTAATTCACACAGACCTAGAAGAGATTTTTTTAGATTCAACAACGATTCCACTACCAAAGCCTCCACCAGCTCAGTGGAATGGTGGCGGACTTACGGCATTGATTGCTGCTGAAAATGGAATTGACAGTACATGGGAGCAGTATGTCATGAAGCAGTTACCGAACACGCTTCGGAACTTTGGTCGTCCGGCTCGGAATCCTTGGTCCAGTATTCAGCATATTGTGCTGTCCTTTCTTGGCAAGAAAGGGAAATAAGCAAATGTGTTTAGCGTCAATGTGCTAATTATCGCGTCTTACCTTATCTACGAGGTTGGACGAAATAAAGAACTCTGCATTTCAGGGTTCTCTTAATATTCATGAGGCAAGATTTCCTCCGAGTTTTCGAATGAATGTATATTTCAAGCACTTGTTGTTGTATTCCTTTCAATGTTCAACAGTTGAAGCAGTTAAAGGCAGCAGAGATCTCTATGCTTCGTAAAGCTGTCTTGTTCAATAATGACCTCATGAATAAAGTGCTTTTACAGTAGTGACAGCACCGCACAAAGCAGACCTATACCTCGTTTATATTGAGAACGGCTACCTTCAGTTGTTCCATTGGTGCGACGTGGTTACGCAATAAGAAACGTCTCAGCATGCTTCAACATTAATTTCTTAGGACACAAATGAGGATTTGGGTGAATTTAAATTGTTGAGGTGGAAAGTATAGGTATGACATCTTTTTATGCAAATCACACTCAACTTTTAGATCTTACCAGTGTACAAATTTTCAAGCAAAACAGCCATCAAAAAGCATCCTCATGGATTCCACACACACTCACATCTTCTCGCCAGAAATGGTCAAATGTGTTCACACAATCTAGGCAGTATGCAGACACCGAAAATTTCAAAGCTTCATAGTTTGTGAACTACGGATCATAACTAAGAAAATATAACATATAATAATTCATAATAAAGTAATTGCGTTGCGACCGACTATCCACACAACTCTTTTTATTCCGCCAAATTTCGTTGCGGGAAGCGCCATGCTTGGTGAACGTGTGCACACCTATGCAATCGTTAATCACAGGATTCCCACTATATCGCTTAGTCTGAAAGTGGAAAGGAATGCTTGTGATAACGCGCACGCTGTCCAACAGATTCCGTTTCAATGATTTCATCTTATTTCTATGCGCTTTCAAATTTACATTTGCGATGAGTATTGTGGTGAAGCCGCTTGTTCAAGAAGCAGCGAGGAACATGAATTTTATATTCTATATCTTCATACCGGTAAGTGTATTGCACTGGCTCAGCCGCATAATTGGAACGAAAATATTACTGAGAATCAGAACGAAGATTGATAGAACTGATTTTCGTTTTTCCGCACAGCGACTTTGTCGATGAGCACTTGCAAAGGTGAGGCAATATGAATATTTTTTCAAAGTAGATTTAAATCTTATATTCCTTTGGCACTAGTACTGACGTATTGCAGAAAGCTTAAGTGAAATATTATCGGCGAGAGTTTCTAGCTTTATTCTCAAAAGTTTACTTCGCCACCAACTGTCACAAATCGTTCAAGTTCCTCAATGTTGAGCTGATGCCTACAGTCAATGCCCCATTAGCGATTCCTTTCATATGGAACACTATGGTTAGCATCGTATCGCCTGCGATAAGCTATTATTAGAAGATGCTTTGATTCGAACATAGAATACAACAAACGTGAAGAATAGATGTTTTGGATTGATAGGAAAAATGTATACGACACATTTTAGGAGTGTTAAACTAGTGATGGGTATTAAACAAGGGGTGTTTAAGCACTCATGGGTACTGAACAGGAATGGTTATACACTAGAAGAATTTTCAAAATAGTCCTTTTGGTCACTGCGAGAATAATCCAAGAAGGTCCCGAAGAAAGGAAAACCATGAACTTCGATGCACATGGAAACTTTCAGAAAGCTTTGAGACCAAAATATCTGATCCATCCCTGCTGCTCACGATGTGACCGTTATTCATTATTCCACTAAAAATTTCCGCTAAAATGCCCGATGCTTTTAGGACTTTTGTTCATGTTTCAAGGCAACTTCGCTTATCTCACGTTCATGGTCGTGCCGTCATGCTGCGCTCGGACCTATGTATTTTGAAAAACTGTATGCGCTGAGGGAGTCATATGGAGATCGTAGTTGCGCAAAGTATTCTTAGTATGTTCCGTGCCAATTAACTGCCTGTGCCAATGTAGAGTTTTTTTTATAATACTATGGATGTGTCGTTGAGGGAGAGGTCACAATACCAAGTTTTTGTTGTTCAGTGTGCAAAGAGTAAGAAGAAATGCTCACAAGTTTGGTGCTTGTTGTTATCTGAAATTGTAATACTGTCGAATCAATTTTTTCCTCAAAGCCGAGGTATTTACAGTATGCTATGGCAGAGCGTGCATCCAGTCGTATAAACGGCACATACCGTAATCTGCGCTCTCGTCGTCGAGGGATGCGGCATTGTTTATTGCGCAAGTAACTGACCGCTCTTTTCCTGTACCCCATTTATGGACTGCACGCATCAATCCGCCTTTTGATTATAGAAAATACGATCCGTTTGGAGTATAGAAATGGAAACATTTCAGCAGGATAGACGCTTCGTTTTTACTTCGCCTCAGATGTTGTCGGCACTGTGAAAAAGAGCTTTGTGATATGCTTCTTATACACCCATTATCGAACGCAGCAGTGAAGCAATACCTACAGACATCAACACCCAAGCTGCAATTCGTGCTTCTTCCCGCTGCTTTGCCTATGTCTATGGGTACAAAAATTGGACTGAGTTTATCCAGGACACTGAGATTACTGATACGAGATTGGAAAAAGTATATCCAATACAATATGTGCAGAAATAGCTATGTGAAAGCAGAATAGTGAATCGAATTTTTTCTTTTGCAAATAATTGAGGGCGCTCGTAAATTTGGGCAGCAGTGAAGTTGGTATGCTGCAAGTTTTGGTCATCAGCTAATTAGGCCGACCAGTATAATAAGTTGATAACATATAAAAAAACATGGACAAGGTATTTGGCGACAGTGGTTTATGTTTTGAGGTTGTTTTTATTTAACTTATAAATCTGTAAATGTTATCGTCGACGCAACCACCAGAAGAGAAGTGTGCTTAAATGTGATCATTTCACTCAAAGTATTTTTTCTTTTGCATTCTGAAGGAAGAAGGACTGGTATAGAAAATTACGGAGGGCAAATTGCTGCAAGAGGATTTGTGGTCGCCTATCATCCTTCTAATTTCAAGTGACCATTCTTTTCTTCTCCATCTCGTTTCTCACTCTTGTAGCATTTTTCATCTCAGCTTTCGAGCCCAACTTATTGTGGATGACTGTACGTTAATATTATTCAAATAAAGCATACAAAGGTAAGTTTATCCCAACTGCTAGATGGAAACATTGCTTCTTGAGGTCACAAGCAAAACGCACTGTATTTCTTGGTTAACAGAGATATGTGCTGTACGTTATTATGCTGTGTTTTATGTTTATTTTGGCTCTACTCGCACATTTCTGAATCTTTTGGACCGATGCTAAAGTTTTCTTTACGTTTCCCTTCTTCAGTGTTCGCGCTTGTCTCCCCACAACTGAAGAAACCAACTGCCAACTCAGTAAAAAGCTATCGTCTGATTAGTGTGACATTCAATTATAGATCAGCCTCACCTCATCCGTTTGCAAGCTTCTCGAGGTATTCGTCAGAGATCTGCTATCAGATCATTTTATGCAAAATGGTCTTCTAAACAGCGCGCATTTCGGCTCTGTTGACGATGGATCCCACGTCATAACTTATTTATTGTTTAGGCAATTAGGCGCCCACGTTGATAATGAAAAGTCAGACCGAAATTGCAATGATCTTTGCTGTGATTTAGCATGCAAAGCTGTGCTCGAAACTTTAAAGTCATGGTATTGTCTGCTGTTTTATTGGGCATTTTTATGCGGTCGAAATATTGAAGTAAAAATTAGAGATTGTTACTCTGCTCCACGTTCATTTCTTAGTGGTTTTCCACAAAAAAGTGTCTTAGATTCTGTTTTGTTCCTGGTGCACAATAATGATGTTTCAGGCAACATTCTGAGTAGCACCAAACACTTTGCTGATAACCTTACATTTATTGCCTGTTGGATGATTCTGCCTATGATTTGCACCTTCTGCAGAAGAAGCTTGACGCATTCCCATGAAAAATGTCGTGTGATGCATATTAACTTAAAAGGTAATCGACTCTAATAAACTCAACCGGAGATTGCAGTGTTCCACTGTTGGTGAACAACTGTCAAAAATTGCAACCTATATTCTACGTGCTTTGCAACACATATTAAAAGGCCTTCATAACTCACTGTTTACTCAGTTTGGAATGCTTCACTCTCGCATAGTTTTCTTATTTGGTACCAGATTCCTAGGGGACATCCACACACTTCATCCATATTGCTTTTCACAAAGTTTACTGTAATCTACGCATACCAATTTACACTGTCAGCTAAAAAATCTTTAACATGGAAACGCTGCATTATCGTAGACTCAAGTTGGATGTGGCCGAAATTGGAACACGTTTTTTACTGCAAAATTGTTGGTGGTTCCTCTAACTCTCAGGTGTCAGAAAATTTTCTGCTTGCACTTTCTCGTAGTCAACATGGTCATCAATTCTGGCTCGCCAAAACATATTGCAGTGTAAACAATATTCTGTAGAGTTTTCAGTTCCGCATTGCGCGAGTTTGAAATCTGCTTACTGCCGATATTGTTAATGCACCAACGCCTTCAGCTTTCAAACTGACGATGAGTCGTTTCGATCCACAGTCTACTGCTGCTTTTAGATAGTGAATGCTTGTTCGCTCGGACGGTAGCTTCACGAACGTCTTGCTTCTTCTTACTATCCTTGCTCACATACTTTTTGCATTTTTTCCAGCTTCTTACTATCCTTGCAATAAATAAATAAATAAATAAATAAATAAATATAAATAAATAAATAAATAAATAAATAAATAAACACATCAATATTTCCTTCTTTTCCTAATTTTTGCGCTCCCCTATGACCTTTGCGTATTCAGCTGCGCCTCGTAAATAAGGAAAAAGAAAAAAATATACTGTGCTAAGAGACTAACTAACCACTGTTAGCCTTGCTAGAAGCAAATGCAGTTTCGCCGCGTAGCATGCACGATTGTGTAGGGGTCAGCTCCCCTTAGCTCGTCTAGTCGTCCAGGTCTTCTTGATGACCTGCACCCGCTGTCGAGATGCTGTCGAGTAAACTGCGAGACGACATAGATAAAGGGTGAACAGTTTTTGGTATGGCAAACCAGTAGGGACTCATTCACGAAGACGTCTTCTATCGTCGGCATAATCCCGTAGTCGCACTCGACAAACTTCAGGCCTACGCCTATCTCCTTAGGCACTTGCATGGCTACACGTACTCCACCCACTCGCCCTATGAACAATCTAGCAGTTGGAATGAATGTATGAGCGCATTAACCCCTTTTACATCCGCCCAGTTCTTCCTCAGACCAGCCTCACGATACATGCTGGGCAGTCGTTTTTTCTACATGTATGCTCTTAACATCCCTTGACTTTGCACGGCACCTTACTTACTTCCCACTTGACTTACTTCCCACTTGATCTGTAGCCGACTGGTCTACTTTACAACTGACATTTTGTATAATCTTCAGAATCTAGCTGTCGGTTTCCTTACGCTTGAACTTATTTAAAGCGGATTCGATATATGCTACAAAATGAACCCCATGGCCATAAAGTTTTTTAGCTAAAAATACAAGGAAGGAAAGATATTTGAGCGTTTCGTTGCTCTTGTTTTGAATGCACTCCTGGTGCCACATTTGTTCTTTGGTCTTATGCTCCGACGGGCATTTTCCGAGGACTCTCACAATGACACCCGTGCCATTATGATATCAGAAATCATCTTAGAAATTCTTGCTTGCATTCGAAATTTAGAAATATTTATTCCTTCTTTTAGACCACTCATTGCACAATTATGTAAATTTTGAGCATCCATAAAATAGCATGTTGCAATACTTGATGATAGCTTTATTTTGTTACAGGAGCTGAACTTATTTAAGAAGCGTCATTGAATGGCGAGGGGGACATCGACCCCAAAACTAATTTTTCCTATGTGAACATATTGCATTTAATTCAGTTTTCGAAATTTACTCTATTCAGTTACTGCTGTGGTTTATTATCTTATTGTTTATTATACTAACAATCTTAATTATGTTTATCTGCATAATCGCTGTTGTTTCCATCACATCCAAAATTGTGTTTTTGGTGGACTGTGGCAGCCGTCTTTTATCCTTTTGATAATGTTTATTGCATCGCTCAATTTTTGCGATATTGCAGAAGATTGGCTTTTTTCGCATTTTCTACGTCCGTTATTGTTTTTGAATATTCTCAGAAACTTGGCGAAGAGTACTGACTTCTTTATTGCTTATCGATCTCCTTCACTGAGCAGCTATGTTCCCCTTCGTATCGTATTATGCGTTGCACTGTTCTAGCTCTTATTTCTTTTCATTTCACTCTGATGTTACGCATCAGAATTTCGTATCGTTTAGGAACATTCGCTTTTGCTTCCATTTCCCGTTTAAGGCTGCTTCTGAATTCAGCTTTGATAGTTTAAGCAATAGGAATTGTGAGAACGAATATCTCCTCCTCCTTCCCTCCTTTCCAACTGTTTCTCTTGTTTATTTTACAATTCTATTTTCTAATAAACAACATGAGTGCGACTCTGTTTTTTAAGTGCTGACACATCTTGAAGCCATAAGCAACGCGCATTAAACTTCGTGCTTACCGGATACCTGCGTTGTGCGTTAATTGGGCTTATTGACGCACAGCGATGATGTTGCATTCTCTTTCTTTTGCTTTGCCCTTTGAAGTTTTCTCGTTACGTTCCTTACTTTATATGATCTTTGAGCTTTTTCATGGCTTTTGTGCGATCATAAATGTTTCATGATCGCCTAAAGAGAGTGACGACCTTTCTGCAACCCTTCACGCTATGAGTTGATTGTTTTTTTGCTATTCACCTTTGACGAGTCATTTAACAGCATGCAGGCTCCTCAGTAGGTACGATGTTCACGTTGGTATGCTTTGCAGGCTTTTTTGTCACATGATGTTGTAGCTGCTCCAAGTTTTCGTTTAATATGCATTTTAATGATCCCGCCTGAACGATTCAGAGGAATTTACGCACCTTTTGCGCGATATCTTACTAGCTTACCAACCATATTTTTATTGAATTTTTTCCGTAATTAGGAGCGACGTGCTGTTGCCTTGCGAGTATTATTATTGGCGATAAATTCGTTTTCTCCAGGTAGTTAGGTCATTTAAAGTCTTGTTACGTCGCTACCCGAAAGGCGACGGATTCGGTTAAGTTTGGACTTCCAAGTGCGAAAAATATATCGATGATTCTTTTGCCCAAATTACATTCAGTTTATAGCTATAGTTCGATTGCCGCGCAGGCTTTCATGTGGAATACCGAACATCGCAAGGTGCTTCAATGCAAACGAACCTCGTGTGTGGTCAGTCTCGTTCGACTGATCTTTATTTCCATTAGTTTGTCCAACACTACGTCTTATGCCGAGTGACATATCACTTTTTAAGTTTTGCCGCGACATTCGGAAGTGCGAAAACAAGCAAAAGCTATGTGAATAAGGAAACAAATACGGATAAGAGAACAGATAGCGGAAGCAACAATGAACGGAAAGAAAGGGAAACGCCCGCAAAGCATCCGAGTGGTCATTCGTCAAATACCTTTCGGTTCAACACGCAAGAGCAGAAATATTCTAAGAAACGACGCATCCGCCATATGAGATATGAAGGTATGCATATCGGAGGGGAGCAGATCCCAGGTTCGCAAAATGCGATGCTGAAAACTATGCAGAACGCTATTTAGGCTGCAACGCTGGTAGGCGAGCCGAAAATGATGCCACGTATGTCGTGTTTCCGAAACTAAAATTTTTCTGACAATGAGATGCCGAAAAAACTGCATACAATTTTATAGTAAAAGAATGAGGTTGAATTTGAGCTCGTGATATTCCAGCAATCCCAGGTTTAAAATCTTTTTCTGGTAGTGTAATTTGGCTCTTTGCGTGAAACAATAAAGCTGCAGCGTTTCTGGATACCCTATTACACTTGATATCACAGATGGAATATGGAGACCATACCGAAGTATATTATTCCGAAATGGGCCTGCAGTAAGTAATGAGGTCTTTTGAGCAGTGCCCAGTACATCCATGATCTTGTAAGTTTATTAGTTGAAAATTCTTCCAATTACCAACTGTTTTCTCAAACAACATTAGAACGCATATAGTAGTTTGCAGTTTCGTGCGACTCTTCAGCAACAGTGGAATTCTGCAACTTTAATGAAGTCCACGGTTGATTATAACACCGAGATTATGAACACCATCTCTAGTAAAAAGTACACTATTTTCTAGGCTGCGAAAATATTCATGTTGGTAACTGATATGTACCATGTGACATTTTTCCTAGCAAAAATTTAACTGCTACAATTCTTGCCAATTGGCGAGTGCATCAAGATCCTAGAACGTGAGAATCATAGACAGAATCATCCAGTGGACAAAAAAGTTTGAAGTCATTAACAAAGCGAGTGATAGTGCTGACTGAAGCGCTTCATTGTAGAACACAGCTAGCAGCTGGGTGTCGAGTTGGGCAATTTCCAATTCTTACTTCAACACTTCGCCCACATAAAAATTGCCGTGATTCACTTTAGCAGTGAGCCGATGACACGATATTTTCCTGGTTCAGGAGTAACCTTTCCTGATACACCACTCAGCGCTTTTGCACGGTCAATATACACAATTTCGTTTTGTACTTACATAGTCAGTGCAGACACTCAACTATTCAAGCAAAAAACAAGATACGACATCCACGACCGACTGGGAGTGAAACTGAACTGAGCAGGGTTTAGAAAATCATTTCGGATCAAATGATCTAGTACCACATTTCTAATAAGTACCTCAAAAACCATACAAACACCTGAAGTTAGGCGAGTCGGAGTTTTTAATGAAGTGGCAGGTAATTTTTTCAGCAAAGGTTACGTGAAAGGACACTTCCAATATAGAAGGAAAGGTGAACGAGAAAGTAGCACAGAAAAACTGTGCTTGCCGTGAAGTTATTTTTGCGAAGCGTTCAGAAATAGAGATGATATGTCACCTACGTGACTAAAACATTGTTACAGAGTTTATGAATAGCGCTGTGAAATAAGCTAGCAGTGACATCAACAAAATCAAAATGCTGCTTGCAACGTGCATGAAAATCAGCACTCGGTACCTGCAAATGTAACATGCGTGCAACATGCACAACATGCACTGTTGCCTTCTGTGAAAAGAAAAATTGAGAAGTATTATACAAACAACTTACATTTTAGTTGGCCATATGCAGGTAGCTATTGAACGCCGTCTTTGTTTAAGACGCGCTAGCGTGTAACAGGTTTCAACTTACTGTTGACCATCTCGCAATATCTCTCTTCATTCTTCGCTATGAATTTTGCGAAGAAAATTTCAAATTCAAAGCAGCTATTTGATTGATCGCTTCTATTGTGAGTTATCTAGTATGGGAACATCGCGAACGAAGGGCAGGCATGTTGTGTGCCAAAACAAATCGAAATTTCGACCTTCCAAGCACGGCTTTGGAGGAAATTAACAAGAAGTATGCTTCTGAGAAAATTTAATTACAAGCGAGTCGATGTAATCCGGTTCTTTGCTACCAAAAACAAGTTCGTTTCACCGACTACAATTATTGCACGATCTATCATAGGCGACTCAAAAACCACGTCGAGAAGTTCCTCAGCATCAATTATACCACTTGGTAGACAGAGAGCTGATGAAAGGTTTTTGGCGGCGACGAACTGCAAGGCGAAACGTTCGCAGCTGAAGTATGTGAACGTAGCAATATCCTCAATCTCAATCATGCACGATTTACGAGTACAGTTCATTTAGTCTTCTCTGTCTTCTATATCAGCTCCATCGTCATATCAAAATATTTGGTAAAATGGAAGGCTGGATCTAATGCAGATTTCCCTAATGACAAGAACATTCGGCTTTTTTTCAGCTAGCAAAACTTGCACTTCTGGAAGTTTGTTCACTATACTATGTGCATTCAAACAAATCTAAGAAAGGATCCTTTTGCGCTGCACTTTCCATATTGAGGCTGTTTAGGTGGCACTTGTCGACAGCGTTCATGCTGGTCGAGAAATGGAGCGAACGCATTGATCCCAGATGCGTTTCACCGGCTTTCCCCTTCGGCTATTTTGACTTCGCTAGTGTGGATTAATCAACAAGACACTGCCTACAAATGACATACTCGGTTTCTGGTCGAGCATTCTTTTCTCATATCAGCTGTCAATAACGCGCTTCGGAGGGAACGGGAGAATAGAGCCACTCTTAGGACCGAAATGATCTCTTGACTGTCTAGTTGGCTTGGGAACTTGTTGCGCCAACAATGTTTCCGAAAATAACTTCATGATTCGTCTCTTCATGCTGCCCAACAACGTTGCAGCCGTAGAAGTCGATGGCTAGCAACGATTTCAATCAGCATTTCTTTATGAGGTTCCCTGTCAAATATTTGCTGTTACATTGTAAGCATCTAATTCTGCAGTACTACATCTGCTCCAAGTACCTCTCCGTGGTTGTTAGTACTAGCGGTTCAACAACAAGTTCCGTAGGATTGTTCACGGATATTTCTGGCG
Source organism: Baylisascaris schroederi (assembly GCA_006503575.1). Classification (NCBI taxonomy): domain Eukaryota; kingdom Metazoa; phylum Nematoda; class Chromadorea; order Rhabditida; family Ascarididae; genus Baylisascaris; species Baylisascaris schroederi. The sequence goes on from QEWY01001989.1 coordinate 1,966,848, forward strand.
CAATGACCCTCGACGCCGGTACCTCAAATTTGGGCAGTTAACCTGCCACTATTAGAAATTAAAGTATCTTGTGATGACGATGTTGAAGAACTGACCCACTTTTTGCACGCTAAGCATCTTGTACTGACATTAGGTTCAGTAAACAATAAACTACCTTAACGACTGCGTTTCCCTTACAGGGTGTTACATGTGAACAGCACTAAGCCTCCACGTCAAACGCCTCAACGGAATCGATTGTCAGAAAGAAGCAATGTGCGGAATCAACGAAACTGCATCATCAAATAAAATGTGCCTTTCCCAAAAAAGGCACCTGCATTTGAACTTAATTACCGATTGCTTTAATGACTCACACTTTCGAATCTAACGAATACCAGTCCATTGCGACCTCATATGTTGCTGGTCTGCTTTTGACACCTCTAGCTTGTGTCGCGACATACACCGCCTCGTATTATAATGTCCAGAAAACCGAGAAATTGTTGGAGAGCAAAGGACGTGGCGGAAACGTCCGTGTTTCCATAATAATATAAGGATATGGAAGGAATAACGATGCTTTTCCCTTCTCCAAACTTTACGGCTTGTTCCTAGTTACTGCACTGACAACAACTCGTGTTAGCAGCCACACTGCACCAAGCATTGTTGATGCTGAGGCGCGATTCTTGCAGTCTTTTACAACTTGCGGCTGCCACCGCTGTTTGACGGAAACAGACTCCTGCTCCAGCTCCAGCTCGAAGCCTGTGCCCACTGATTCTGATATTGATTAGCGGAGACAGCAGTATTGTGACAATACTCTTTGTTCTCAAATGTAGTACACCCATGTCAATGAATCGTAAAGATGTTTGATGTAAGAAAATTTCCTCAAAGGAAACCGCTTGTTATTAAAAGGTGTTGGCCGCCTCTGCAATATTTGGTTGAGATGGCGCTGTCTCGCGCTAACCGGAGCCGAACTTGAACCGGAAAAATGCGCACATTAATGAGAGTACAAAGTTTTGCCCCGTGATGAGTCGTCAACCTTTTCGCTCTCGAAAATAAGGGTGACCTCGTCCATTCGCAGGAAGGAGGACCAAAAACATCCCGGCCAGTGGGGATCAAAGTCGTTAACATTAGCTGATTGCGAATGTATAGCATTAAAAGCGTGCAGATGAACTGTCTCTGTGCATCAAAGCTGACAATTCCTTTTATGCAGAACAACACAAGACACAGTACACACAAATATTCTCTCAATACTATTGATAACGTCCTTAAAAATGCGAATATATCGAGAATTAGTATCGTCTCAAATATAAACAACATGCAAATACAAAAAAAAAAGAAAAAAAAATGTTGCAGTCAATAGCAGCAGTACTTCGCCAACACAAATGGCGAAGCAAAATGCAAATAAGAAACAAGAACATACGTCAAGAATAACGGCCCGCATGATCAAAGAAGCTATGAGTTGTAATTCTTTACCCTTATCCTCCCGCACCCCTCCCGCTGCACGTACTACTCCAGAAAAACGCGAGTAGGAGCCTCAAAATTAATTCTAAAACATAAACGACACAATCTCATTAAGTGAACGGTGCCATTTCATAGATGGGAAGACAAAACGACAAATGATAGAAGGCACAGAATAAGTTATATCAACGAATAATTCATATGCGTAGGCAAGAACTCTTCATGAAGCATTCAAAGCTGCACTCACTGAACAAAAAATTACAACTATTTTTGCAAATACATTGCAGCAAATAAATATGCGTTCTTCGAAGAAAATGCCATTCCCAAGGAAAAACTTTTCGTTTAGCCGATGGCGACCATTTCTTTCATATATGCTCCAAAAAATGTATCGCTCCGCCACCAGTCAGCCTTCAAAATCGCTGCCTTATTTCCTTGTAATAATATTTGCTTAATCACTCAACCTTAGTGTTCGTTATTCTCGTCTCAACGTTGTAAAGCTCAAAAGAAGGATACAAGTAAAAAGTTTGTTAAACCAATGAAAAAAAGCCTGATTAAGCATAAATTTGGTCACCGTTCGGCTAGCAAGTATCAGCTCACATTGAGCAACTCGGGGAGACATAATGGGCTAAATAATAGCAAATATACAGTTAACGAAATAAGATGAAACAAAGCGTGAACTTGAGAGACGCTCGCCGATGAATTGCAAATTGAAGCACAATATATCACAAGAATAAGTTCTCATCAATGAGATTCCATATCAAAAAAACATGTCCGGGAGAAGATCACTACCTGAAGTTGACAAAAAAGCTTGCAATTCCCGTCCAGACTACCCAATCATCTCGTTACTGCGATCAGTGAAATATCAAATGGAAGCGTTTCTTCGCAGATACAAATATAGGCCCATGATCTTTAAGTCGGGCTAATATAAATAGGGCTCATGATCCTCGATTTACGCTTGATAGCGCAACACAATAAGGACTTACTGGTTGTCAACGCCTACATTGCCACTAATGACTTGTCACTGTCAAGAGAAGATTCACAAATGTGGAGTGGTGGAAATGAATCTTCCACCTGAAAGTTCGGATCGCAAATTTTTGTTCGAATCGCCATATGAAACAATGCATATATATGCGTTACCTCTTTATTTTAAAGCAAACCTGAAATGGTCTTCACATAAAAATAACTAAGAATTCATCTCCGCAGAACAGAGATCATTAAATTACAGTTAAATGAAAATTCACTGCACGATCACTTCCTCTTGTATTTATTCTGCTGCAGGTACTATAATAGTAACCCTCCCCTCTTATTCCGCCTTCGAAGCGAATCAAATTGAGTGAATGGTTTTTACGAATAAAGCAAGGTTCCAAATACAATGAATGTCTCTTCACCCGAACGAAGCCAACAAGAACGTAAACTAAAAGTCCACCTTAACACGGTTTCCCATTGCGGAACGTCAGGTTCGTACACTCGAGCAAATTCTCCATAAGAAGCTTCACAGCCGGCAACGACTCCGGTCCTTTATGCAACAAGCCCAAGGCAGCGACTGCACGCTCCTACAATCAAAAGAGCTACTGCCTGCTTTAAAATAAGGTGAACCTTAAAAAGTTTAACGTTCCAAGGTAAATTGGAAATGGGTCTCTTGTTAAATGAAACATGAACAAGGGCCCTCTGATATCTAAGAAAAGAAAACAAGCATATGCAACAAAGCAAAAATGTATCGAGGAACTGGCGCATGTTAATTAGAGAGTTTCAGAAAACACACACACCTGCGCAAACGACAAAAAGAGGAAACGAGATGGAAAAAAGTGAAAGCGTTACTTCGATCTGTATATGCCTACGTGACATGTCAGAAAGTTTATGTATTCGGGATGAATTTAATAAGAACAAAAAAAATCTACTGGGGTGGGAATAACATTGCACTGACCTGGCATTCAAGCAGCTTGCCTTCAAAGGTTTCAATGTGATGCCTGAGATCTCTTTGGTCACGCTCGTACTGACGAACGGTGGATTGCAAACTGCTGACCTGCTCATCAAGTCGACCGATTTTTGCTTCATGACTCGTTACCTTCGACTCCAGGAAACGGTTTCTTGTCTCCGACATTCCCAACTTTGCTTTTATCACCTGTACAGAAGCATTTGAAAAATGCATTGTAAGAGAATCAATGGGGTAAGAAAGGATTGAGAAAGAATCACTCATAAAAGTGCTGTATTCAATAAAAGCATATAAATAAAGCTTAACGATGATGTGGGAAATCTCTCATTCGTCTTCCCAATGCATCGAAGTGAATGCTAAACGAACAGGCGATTACGATCAAAAGAGTACTGCCACCTTGTGAAAATGTGCATAAAAACCGAACATGGCGGCAAAACCAAATGTAGTCACACCTGACAATCGAAGCACTTCTGTGGACTCGCCGATACGTCAACGCCGCTTGGGGCACTGCTGCCGCTTGTATGCGAGTCCGAGACGGTCGGCGAAGGCTGTTCTGTGTTGGCACACATCGACTGCGCCTCCTCAGCTTTTTCCTCACCATCCGTAGCGCTCAGCTTTCGTGCTGGTCCCAGGTATTCCTGAATAGAATATAGAACATCTTACGTTGGTAACTATGCAAGATTTGCACTGCCCTCAAACTCTCATTCTTAGCTACCTTATGTTCTACATAACTGGTTACGCTATTCAAATCCACTGTAATCACTCGATTTTGCGTTCCAATGCCAAAATACGCTAACACCACATTTCTTGCAAGTGAGAGTGACTTTACGTTATCCTTTCACCATTATTAATGAAATAACCATATTCTCACAGCTGGTAGGAAGGAAATAAGCGCGGAAATAGGTGATGAAAAGGTACTATGGATTAGGTGGCGGAATCAATTCGGAAGTGGAACTATGAACGCATTTGCGCGACAAGATTCGCTCACTCAAGAAAAGATGGCTCAGCATATTCATCAGCACACATGCACACGCTTGGTTACATTTCCCACTGCATTTCTTGGAACGACGGGGAGAATTTTCATAAGAAACTCGAAAAAAAATTGATGAGGTTTCCAAAACGAATAATATTAATACAGAATTCGATCAACAATTCTACCTCATCTTCCTCGTCGGCTGTTATGAACGCTGCTGATGCTTTCAGATAACTTGCCAATTGCTGCGGCTTGCTTGCTTTGCGTTTGTTTCGGTTACAATTGACCACACTCAAACCCTTCTTCTCCAACAGACTGTCCAAAGAGCTGCCGTTTGTGGATGGTTTTGCCTCCTGAATTTAAGCCAAAAACTATAAAGGAAAATAAAAAAGCACAAAACTACTACTTTCATGCAAATTTCAGTACCAGAATTATTCCCCTACTACTTCACGGAGCAAAAATGAAAAATAGGTAAACATAAATATCGAGATGGAAAGAACAAAAACTTCCGTGCCGATACAAATATAACAAACGCACTCGATAAACACAAAGTATTCCTTCATTTCATCGAACTGTGCATCACTTTACAAATCAAACGATGGCGACTAGGTCGTAATTAATGAAGAAATATATTACTGTGGTACGGGATGATATAATGAGGCATACATATCCACTCAGGATATTACAATAACTTACAGGAGAGCGCGTAGTGACTTTGTGACTCTCGATCGACTCATCGTGCGTCGACTCGGTGGTCTCGTCCATTGTGTTGATTTCAAGAGCACTATCCACCTCATCTTCTTCTTTCACTTCCATTTTCATAATACTGTTTGAGTGATTCCCCGTCGCTTCCGCTTGCAAATTCAGCGATTCAGCATTTCCGCCTGCAATCAACAACGATCAATATAAAGTTTTCTCACCTATTATACCTGCAATCAAGTTTTTCCAGTAATGCAACGAGGAATATAAGCTGAATTCTGATGACGCCTGCTAGCCGTGCTAAATCATCCCCCCCCCCCTCTATGGACGAAGATGACCGGCGAGGAGAAGCCGATTGCAAAGGAAAAAGGATTCAATTACAACTCATATTTTATGACTAAGCAGTGTTCGAGCGCCATTAATTCATTTAGAGCTTCTCACTAGCCCGCATCAAATTTTGGACCCCACTCTGCAGGCATAACCGTTTAATGATAAGCTTGAGCTGCAAAGGTGATTCGCCCTTTCTCAGGGACAAAAACTGGAACTCTACCAGTCACATTTATCGCAAGAATCATAACAACAACAGGATGACGGATCATGCAAAAAAACTATACCACTCAGAAGCTGAGCTTGGATGCTGGCCAAATTGAGCTGATTAGCGAAAGGATTGTTGGCAAGCCATGCTGCTAGCCAATGGCTCTGACCATTTGTCTCGGCACCCGTTTGTGGTAAGAGAGAATCGGCCTAAAACAGATCACCTCATTCGTATTTTCCAATCACGATCCCATCCTCCTCCATAACAGCAAATACATTATATCACCTTTCTTAAAGTCGTCAGTTACCTTAGAAGGTTGTGCACTTTCCCGATACCCATAACGACGACGATCGTATAGAGACGATATGTTTGTTTATTTGCGAATACAACGAGAAATTAGCAAATTGTGCGAAGAGTGAAAAAACAAACAAAGCTTACGCAAACATATACAAACACACCTACACACAGCTCTCATCCACGCTCGTACTATGGTAGTCGTTGCAAAAATCTTCGCCAACGATTCCCGCATATAACGAACAAAATATAAACAGAATCCACTGCAATTTCTAAGCTTCATATTTATTTGCTTCAAATACGCAACGCCGATATATTTGAAAAACAAAAACAACCGAGAAATGCTAGTTATGCAGACAGAACGGGCAGACGAAATCCTGACGCAACAAAAAACCGGTGGAAATGACCAGTGGTCATTGGCTTTTCTCTCCCTCATCGAGCCGGACGCAACTCAAAAGCAAAAACTTTTTTTGAAACACTAAGAATTTTGAAGGCTGAGAGAACGCATATACGTCGATGCGTCGAAGGGACATGCTCGGGCAATGACCATCCCTTCTCTCTCTATTTGACTTTATTGATGATGAACACTATGAAACTTTTTCAGCGGTTTTTAGGTGGCATGGCTGTTAGCACGCTCAAGATTTCTGAATAATGATGGGCATTTAGAATGGTTAATCTGAAATCCACGATGTGCTAGACAACATGCTGTCTGAAAACCTAAAATGACAAACAGCAGAACTAATGGCAAACACTTCACGTTAACAAATAAACTAACTTTGGATCGAAGTTTTGTGAACAATGCGTCTGCATTGCCCAATGCCGGAAAGATAGAGCCATTGAGGAGATTGTTGCTGAAGAGTGGTGCCTTAACCGGCGATCCCTCAACCGATGGTGAGACACTGTCACGACCTTCTTGCGGACTCGACGATGGACTCTCATCCAACTCGTGAGGTGACATTTCACCAACAACTACAACCATGTTCGCTTTAAACATGCCAAGTGGATTAAAACAGTAGCAAACAAGAAGAAATAAATGAAAAGTGGATATCCTGTATTCCACTGCTAGGGAGAAACTTAATCCTGAGCTCAAGAATTGAATTTTTGGAGTATCGCAAGTAAAAATTCACAGAAGACAAAGCAATATGAATTCTCAAAATAGTTTGCAACGATTACAGCCCAAATTTATGCAAGTCGTTTCTATGCCATCTTGGTCAAACTCGTCCTTTAATGTGTTGTATTTTGGAAGGTTCTTACTGTAAAAGTTTCAGCGTCTCAGCGTTATAACGCTGCACCAGTGAAACATTTTATGCCGGATAACAGACATCCACCAAATAATGTTCCGTTGGCTGTTTGAACAAAGCAATTAAAAAGAAAGTACCTCCGGCCATACCAGGTCCCTCAGTTGAGCTTCTTGCGAGCACCGATACATCTCCGGGGGTTCCATTGCGTAGCATACTCTGCATGTGAATATGCAGACTGGTCTTGTCTGGGAATGCCCAATTGCAACATCTGCACATAAACATACGCGAGATCGAGTGGATACGAAACATATGAGAACGGAGCGTTTCATTACCTGAAAAGGATTCATTTCGATTTTCAAAAATGTTTTGTTCATCCAAATCCCTCGAATCAGATTCAGTAGAAAAAGCAACAGTGGGAATGTTTCACAATGGTGCGGGCTTTAAACATTATTTACCTTTTTATAATTGTTGAATTTAGTAGATAATCCTAAGAGACAATTGAGAAAACTGTAGAAGACGGAAGTCACACCTTCTTACAATTTGCGCTCAGCATTATTTCTTCTTTCGCATTTCCCCTCAAGCGAAAATCACGATAGCGAAATTTGCGTAACATAATAGGAAGGCGGAAGTGACATACAGATCACATACTACATCTGTGTGCATCATTAAAAAATAGCGAATTCATAAAGTCTAAAAAAGATAATCATCTTGTTTAATATTCGCTGCAGAGCTGCCATTTTCAAAGCGTCTACTGCTATTATTTGCTTCATTGCAATCGTAGGCAGAAGATGCCCCTGGGGTAATCTGAACAGCGAACTACCTGTATGCCTTTTATATGCTAATAGATCGATTTCATTCTCTATCCGGTCGTCCACATGGGCGTTTCATATCTTCCTCTATTGGAAGGGTCATACTTCGTTTCGAGGATTACTCAATGTTCTTCAGAACATAACATCCTTTTATAGTCATCAGATCCTTTGCTTACAGTGCTTCTTCTTAACGACCGCTGACTGATAAGTGAGGACAAACAAATAGTTAAATTGCCTATTCCTACACCTTTAGATATTGGTTGATAACTGCAGCGCCACATTAAAACAAATGAGTCATTCAAATGAACAGCCTGTACAGAAACAATACGCCACGCAAAATTGGTGTATTTGATTATCACTGATCAGTTTTACGGAAGAAAAATATTTTTTAGCTCATCCCTGGTAATTTGCAAGTTTTTTTTTCTGTTGCCTCCGCATTTCCCTTTCTACTTGCTATTTTTGCAGGTGCTCGTTCCACAAGCTGGATCGTCAACAATAAAGGTTTTCGAAATGCGTGTATACCCATAGGGCACTATCGGTCTCACTATATTACACACGACTATATCCTCAAATACTGCTCACTGTTACTCCATTTTTAAGCCGGAATATGCTGACAGGAAGTATCTATCTATTGATGAGTTGTATAAAAAAATCCAGCTATTGCTTCGAAGGGGCTCCTTACCCATATTGGTTCCCTGTATCCTTACATCTGCATAGTAACAACTTGTAGAAAGGTGAATAACCCCTTTGTAAATGGTCAGTTCCACCATCCTGTTTGTTTTGTAGCTTTAGAGATTCGTGACAGCTCGAATGAGTACAAATGCACAAAAGAGAGAAAACCAGGTCGCCCGTGAGATGAGTCGCGCAAGGCGTAGACAGCAAGACGAATATCGGACTAAAGAGAGGGAGAGAAAGCATAAGGAGAGAAAACGCAAAGTTTGGCCGAGTGACCGTAATCAGAAGAAGCGGTGAACGTCGTTGGTGGCCAAACAAGGTGCGAGGGATAAATGAAGTGCTCCAACCGATTGGAGGCGTCATGCAATAAAGCGGAAAGTGTGTCAGTGGCTTTGCAGCGGGTCGAGTCTCGTCTTTGGAAAGATGTTTACGCGTGGCCGATGACCGATATACGGACGTATCTAGTGGACCACGGTGGCTGACTGCATACCACAATGGCGGCTGGCTCTATCACCGCCGCCAAACAAGAGAAGACGCAAAACGCGTGACACCTCCAAGCGACTTGGATGCGCTCACAAAAGCTGCACGACTTATACCAACATCCCTGTGTTCGTTAATATTATTTTTCATAAATCCCATTACATCCATGCAGAATCGCTAATGCAAAACAACGAAGGAATAAAGTGAAGCTAGTGAATTTCTTTAAAAAATGAACAGAAGTGCAGCTAAAACAATGAAAACAGAGCAAAGAACCACTACAGTATATTTAGGTGCCGAATAGCGTGTTCTAATTCAATACTGATATTTTACGACTCGAGAACCAAAGGAAGCAATCACTTCCCCGTCTTCACCTCCTTTATTAATGCTTTCAACTGTAAAGAATTGCTTTGCCGTATAACTTCCGCCTTTCGATTAAAGAAGTTTTTCGTCGAAAACGTTTCGCGCAGAGCAAGCATTAATGTGAATGATTCATCACATGAACACATTTTACTTCAGCGAGCCTCACGCATAAAGAAATGCTTGCAGAGGTTTTTGATGCTCTTCCCTTTAACAGCCATATACCCCAGAGAATGTGAATTATATGCGCAATGGAGAGGCGATTCCTGCTCAACAAAACGTTCTTGAAGCAGAAACTTTGATAATCTATCGCCGTAAACAATACAACACTTTCTCACCGAAAGAAAGCACAACAGACTGCATGGAGTTCAACCACAACTGACTAAAGAACGAGGCTACAAAATGTGTCCTATCATCGTGCTACCATTATTAGTAGGCAGATGCTGTGTTGTGGGAGGTATGTTTGGTTTCTCGTAAGGAGCAACAGTAGGTTGGCTTCGGTTTGAATGGAATGCTCTGGTGACAACTATGTGACGGTCCCAAATTGCATTGCTGAAAAAGCAAAGCAAAGCGGCGAGGGGGAGGTGAGCTGGCATGAGCGGAGGGCGCTGTCGCTCGCCGAATGCAGCAACGCAAGCGGTGACGACGAACTGTTAGCGAAGGCTGGCACAGCGTGCCCCGGCTGGCGGCATCAACGTGAAAAAGCACCTCGCTACCGTCACCAGTCGAGGCCAGCGGCGCGCTTTAAGCAACCCACACGGCGACGCCACTCGAGAGAGGCAATCTTGTTGAAACTTGGCGCTCTCTAAAGCACCAACATCGAGACGAGCACACAGCATCAAAAAGGTGTGCAAAGGACGGAGGATCAGACAAGCAAACGAGCAAATTCGCTAAGCAAATGCATTACAGTCAAATGAAAGCACTCTTACCTGCTGCCGCTTTACCGTTAACCGTGAGCACGAAATGCGGTTATACTGTTTACGAGAAGCAATTACTAAAGGGCTGTTTTCATGTTGCAGTCTGTTGACCATTAACTCAAATGTGCTATAGCACAGGTCCCTGTTATAATATCTATGCTTCAGCAGTTTCTATTCCATAAAACTAAGAATGCAGCCGCCTAATAAGGCTTGGACGGTGAATTGGAAAATTAAGTGCTTCAGAAAAATGTTTATTCCAACTAAAAAACCCACCCTTTACGTATCCTTCGATTAAGTGTGCTCATCGGGAACTGTTAGAAGCATAAAGGTGAAATAACCGTCCTCTGCCCAGACTGCACAGAGACAAGTATCTCCCGTCCAGACTGCGTTCACATACCTGTCCTATGTCTAGACCTCGCAGAAATTATCGAATATTGTCGTCATTACCCTTGCTTGTTTCAAGGCATGAGGCACAAACGCCGACTGCTTGTACATTTTATTGTAATTGTATGCAGCAAAGTCAGCTGCAGCAATAGCAAGCACAGGCATCAAGCTGTATGGGTAGTAGGTATGCAGCTGCTAAAGCATGATCGATAGCACAAAGAAAACCGGTTCTGGAGGTAAGTGCCAGCATGCTTTACAGCGTCGTGCTCGTTACAAGTAAGCCCCATAGGTGTCAGGATTACAACGAATTCAATCGATTTGCTCGCCGCTTCACCTTTCATTCCAAAATAACAAAAGTACAGCAAAGAGCAGCAAGGTCTTCATCACGCCCAATTTTTTGCTCATGTGCGCTTGCTCCTGTTGCCTCTTAAGAACAAACACCTCGGCCTATGAGAGAAATTCGCTACAAATGAGGATGCGAGCTGTAACCACGCGTTAGTGATAATGACAAATTCATTACAAGTGCAATTACAACTGGAATCTATAGCTGCCTAAAGGGAATGCTTCACACTAAAAACTCATTCGCAGGACGCTATAGTAATTATTAACGGTCATAAAATGGCTTTCCCTTGCAATGACCACCCCGACAATTGCATCGTTCAAAGAACTGCAACAATCAGGTGCCATTTCAGTTAAAATTATTATGTCTGCCATACTTGCTGCCTATATAAAATGAAAAGAAATTTCCAACATCGACAGTGTTACGAAGAGAAGCGAAAAACTCTTGGTTCATTGCCAAAGCTTTCAAATTTCTTCATTAGCTCACTATCTCCAAGAGTTTTTTTTTTTTTTTTAAATACTAAACGTTAAGAGACAGAAACAACTTACTAGAGATTTCCTGATTGCACTGTGTACAGGTGTAGCTTTTGAAGTGGGCCTGCATACGATGTCGACTCAGGGACGATGAATGACAAAATACTTTTCCGCATACTGAACACGGGAACTGCCCTGAAAAACATAAGCAACATCATTAACGTGCTTCAACACCAGAAAGCTATTTCTGGACTCCTAAGTTACTGCCATCATTCGATGCTATACTATGGAGTGAGTTTCCTCTTTACTTATTTGAATTCAACTATGTACTACCATAACGTTTTAGTTTGTACCTCCATACACATAGCTGGTGTCTACTCTACTTTCAGCCAGCACAATTCATTTGCGATTTAAGCATCATCCATAGCTGGACATCAAAACAGCGACATAAAGTGCAGCATACATCATCACCAAGCAATCTTACGTAAGTTGAAAAGTGGTGCGTCCGGAAAATAATCTCGCAGGTCACTAGGACAATGTTATTTCAGAAGCGAAAAATTGCATACACCTAATTTCTCAACGGAAAGCAAAAACGTGCGTTCCACTTCTTTTAAACATATGAATCAAAGCCCGCATGAAACGACCTTAATGAATGCCTACATACATTATTTGCCTGAAACATCGTTTTGAGTCGTGCCGCAAGAAAAACCTACAATTACGACAGCTAATGACCATCACGCCGCAAATGAAACTATTCCCCATTTATTGCAACTGTAAAAATTGTAAGTGGAATTGAAATCGTCTCTTTATGACGAACAGAAACGCTCGCAAATTTTCATATGTGTGCCATGAGAAAAAAAAATCCGAAAAAAAACAGAGCGGAAGTTCTTGCTATTTAAACAAAGTCGCGGTGAGAAGCTTTCAAATGTCTACGATTGTATTACATTTATTAATGGTCAAGTCCGTTCCTAGTAGGAGCGCGTTCCGAAAAACTTTTCTGCAAAACATCCTGACACATGTCTAAAATCTTCCGTGCTTAGACTCAAAAGATATAGACTGTTGGAAGAGGATGGATGGAAATTGCAAAGCATTGTTGAACTTAGTGTTTCAGCTCGGACTGAACAGCGCTCCATCCATATGACAAGTTTGAACCTACAAGCAGCTGATGCAAAACAAATACAACGTACCCAAAGCTGTTACTTGGTAATTAACCTATTCATGCTATACGAAGTAAAAAATAGCTCAGCTGTTGTGTACGGATGGTAGGTTTAAAGTGAAAATTACTGCCCCTGGTACAACGAGTGCAACAACACGGAAACGGATAGAAGCGATGCCAAATTTTGAAATTCTTTTGAAAAACCCTCCTGAAATATTCTCCTAAGCACATTGTTTTAAAGCTGAAAAAAAGCTGTATTTCATGCTCTGTTCGGGCTTCATACATGACCATAAACACAGTCAGATGTGTTTCTAGCGATGGCAAATGAAGCACTTATAAGACACTCGTCGTTTAATGAATCAGCAATTATTTTTCTCAGGGTTGAGTCATTCTTTGATGCTGTATTCTGTTGTTTCTTGCGGCTTCATTAAACGAATTCATTCCCAAGGACGCCTATGACGAAATCCCATCAGTACAACATGTGAGACACTTCGTTTGATGTCAAAGCCAAATGTCCACGTAAGTGAATGATGCAAGGAGCAGCAGCATTCAAGGCGCGAGTAGCACTCAGCTCGATGCTGGGTCACACCCTCAGGGTAATGAGGGCGTGTCGTTCCGAAATGCACCTATAAGCAGGCGCACGCTGGTATCATACAAAGATGTCGCAAGTCCAACGCTCCCTTTCCCTCTCAAAGTCCAACAGTACAGCACGTGCAGCGATATGCCATCATTAAGGAGACGCCATACAGTTACTCGTCAATCAACGTTTTTATGCGATGCCCGTCACAACAGTGAACGCGAGCGTTTAGCCGAACCGGTGAGAAAGCCGAACATCGCGACCCCGATTTGAGTTGCCAACCCGCAGGGGCTTATTTGATATCCCGCCGACCTCAAAACCCAAAACACTCGACCATCGCACAAAAACTTGCATCCCGCTCAACTACACACTAACAATATCACATCACTCAAGAAGTCTTCTTATTCCTCCTCTCCCCTCTACTTAAAGGGTTGCATGTCTTACCATACTGGTCCTATGCAAGGAACTAACTTTTAGCCTGATAAGCATATGTCACATTGTAAACGAAAAAGGAAGGCAGGCTGAAGCAAACAACAGATTTACCAACTGTTTTAGACGTGTTAAATGATTGAAACATGCATTGAGAAGATACCGTCCAAAGTACAAAGGTTTATTTCCTCTCAGATGAATATTACAAATTTAGCCATTTAGCTAAGAAGAGATTTGGTAATTGAGAATTTTGTACTAATCTGTATGAAATGAAGAACTATGGTAAAACATATGAGAAAAAAAATCAAACTCATAAAATGGATGGGCGATACGATAAAACAGTAGAAAAAGTAAACAATTTCCCTTCGCCTCAAAGAACAATCTTGCAGCGTACTGTCGGGAAGGAAAAAATGAAAACAAGAACAAACCATATGGAGAGTACTTAAATGAACGCTCTTTTAAAGCAAAACGCCAACATTAAAAGCAATGCGCTTCCACTTTTGTGCAATTCAAAGCAAACACTCTCACTTTTCATCTTCAAATATTCAACTGCTGAACAATAAACTACAAGTGGCACGAAAGGTTTTTGGCTATCTCGCCAACCCCCTCCTCCCCTCCCTTCTACCATAACAACGCAAATAAATAATCGATATCCCCACCTTTCTAGCTTCCTAAACTTTTAGGTGGGGCGCGAAAATTCCATCGCTCGTGTGCTTTCACCGAAGAACTCGAATACAAAGCAGAAGCACTGACACTAAATAGCGACACATGCAAATATCTTGTTGTTAAACTTGTTAAAGCTTGAAACGATCGAACATCGTTGTAGATAAGAAACTGCCTTAATAAGCCGTGAAGAAAGAGGGAGACAAAGTCAAAAAGAATGATATAAGGTGAGGACGTGACTATTCGAAATATGCAATAGTGAAATAAAAGATGAGCGACCAATTCATATACAATGGAAAATGAATTATTCACATGATAAAACTTTCAAGGCAATGAAATGATGTCATTTACCGTTTTTCAGTTCACTGCGTGCATTTCTTTTGATCTCAATATGATTCGATTATCTACTGGATTCGATTTAAATATAAATGGATTATCTATCTCTCAACTCCGCATGGATAAGAAGCATTAAAATAACAAAACTCTTAATTGTGTCTAGCAAACGTTTGCTAAAGTAAACAGTTGAAGTAAACAATTACAGAAAACCTGCGTGCGTCAGCTATACAGATTTCATGCTCAAAGAGAGTAGTTTAGCTCATAGTGAGTTAGATGCAATCGACTGTAGTTAGCAGAATGGAAGACTCGCGATAAGTAGAAGAATGCTTTTGAAATATCAATTCACTTCCGCTTCGTAGCTTCTTGATTATTAGAGAAGTGCAAGAGGATAGAAAAAGTGATAGGCAAAGATGCAATTATATGCAGCATTTTTTGGACAATTCACAGAAATGTAAATTTGCATAAACGAAAGCATTCCTGCTAGAAACAATTGAGCAGCGCACAATACACATAAGATGCTCACAAATAAAGATTCTATATAATTTCATTCGTGACGAATAGATGCTAAAGTATCACTAAGACAAGCTATAAACACTATTTGTAAGTCTTCTTAACGCAAAATCAACCGTTTCGACATTTGCATATAAGCGGGTAAATGGCGATTCCCTCCAACGCTCTTTGAGTTCCCCAGTAATGGACCATCTCATCGTTTTGCAGAAAACCTTTCATTCGGCGATATTTAAAGTTTCCTTTTACTTGAGGAAGAATGGCTTATCGATAGTACCTTTTGAACATAAACCCGTTTCTAACAATGGATCACCCAGTGGGGTATTCAATAGGTCAAGAGTAGTTCAAATAAGCACAACGCACTTCACATCGCAATATCCCATCGAAAATATTCAAAAATTCGATTTATATAACATGAATACAACATTTTTATCAAGGAAATAATCTTGTTCGATTTCGTTACTGCAAATGTATATTTCTAATTGGAATTTCTTTGTCCTATTTAAACGCAACGTTCATTCCACTTCAGAGCTAAAAGTTTTTTGATGAGAAAATATTTGATAGATATATGTAAAGCATGCACGATACAAGACAGAATGGTGGGGGAAATGATAATTTATTAAACGCTAAAAAAATTGAGCGCAGGAGAGAAGGGGAGTGTGCAACTATCTCGAAAGCGTTTTATTTTAAGCAACTTTAAAAACTCGAGGAATAATGACTCCCGAATATTGAAAAAATAATCAACTTATCATAAATTAAATTCGGAACGGAAGTTATGAATAAAGAAACAAAAACAAATACCTTTGAGATCTGGTCGTTTGAGTTCGGAACGATAAGGCATTTTGTCGCAAAAACAAGGTGATGAAGAATCTTTGTGAGTGCTTTCAGAGGAATCGACAAAATGAAAAGCCGACAAAGCGGACAGGCACAGTCGCACTCACGGCAATATATTAAATGAGGTCGAAGATCGTCCAAAATGCCCTGCAAATATATTCACAAATCTTTGCTTCAAGATAGAAGCCGCATCAAAATCAATCACGATAATGCTTCAAACGATCAATTCAGCAACTCAACGTGTAAACATAAAATTTCAACAAAACAATGTGAACGTTTCACATATATTTTATCCAACATTACTAATAACGCATCGTACAGTTACGAACTAAACTCCCATCATCTTCCCCCTTCATAATCAACAAGATATATTCTAAGTTTACAATAGGCTTCATGTTCGGCAATGACTATTACTCCATGCGATTCTATTGCCGAGAAATAAGTCTGTAAACACATCTGAACTGCCACCTGATTAAGACAAAGAGAAGGCGCAAGATATTGGAAAATTCAGAACAAAACCTCGTCAGTACTCGTTTCCTTCAAAAAAATCTAAGAACACCTTCGAAGTGGGTGCAAATATGCAGAAGGAAAGCGGTCGCTAACGTATGACTTCCTTTCTCCAACAACCTCCAAAAGTTCTAAAAATCTCAAATCCCATTCATTGCATCGAACATCTTATAGGTATACAATAATGTGAACGATATCCTATCGGTTGCAATAATGCTCAATGAACTATTTGTTACCTCTACTTCATTTAGTGCCTTCAAAAAAAGACTCTTGTTTCGCATTTGTGTGAAATATCTTCTTTAAAAGTTTTCTTCATATTGATGCAATTGAACGATACGGCACACATAGACGCATCACTGAATAAGCACATGGAAAACAGTTTAGGTGACATCCGGTTTTGTTCGCAGCAGACTTAAGCATATTCCGGAAAATGAGAAAAGATAACTTAAAAAGACTGCAAAAGAAATGTGAAAAAGAAAAACAGTTGTTTAGTAGATATTCTCAAGAAGAAGTAACAGTTGGATGATGAACAAGAAGATGAAAGTTTTCTTTACTTTTCATTTGTTTTATTCAAAAACAGTGAGAACAATTATATCTTTAACTAAAGAACAAATACTGTGTGGATGAATTTTGATTCAATTTCTCATCAATCGGGTGCTTAAAAGTTACTATTATATTCTTTGCAAGACCACACCCAGAAAGCATTCGCCTCTTCTGAAATGAATAACAAGCGACTTGGCAATAAGAGTAACGCAATGCTGTGCAAAAAAAAAAAAAAAAAAGCGCATGAACTTTAGACGCTGGATTTCTTCCATTTTTTGTAGTTACCTCATTACGACATATCACCATGATACTTCCCCCACAGATAAAAATGCATAACTCTAGATCACGACGCTCTGGCATATTCCGCGTCATGCAATCGCTAAATATGATGATGAGCATCACCCTCTGAAGCAAGATTATGTACGCTGCCAGTTTGACGATTAGATGCACAGCCTCCCACTGCATAAAAGATTACACCGAAAAAAAACAGCTTTACATTTGTTTCTCACGCATGGCTTCATCAAAATCTTCGCCATCTTGGATGAGTGATTCTTTCAATAGTGTAGTGCTTAGGAAGACTCAAAGCGCCTAGGAAAGAAACGGCGCTTTCTGAGGTCATCCGCGCAATGAATATCTTCTTAGTCACAGCTGCTGGTCTTTCGTCAATGAGGTATGATATGGCGTCTCTAGACAGTAATGAACTATATGTATCAATCTGTTGCAGTTGCGCCAGTAAGAGTCAAGGATAGGGAGAGCGATGAAAATGCTTGGATGCAAGCAAGTGAGCACGACAACGATCTAGCTAAGTGTGCAATAATACAAACATGTAGACAACAAATGAAGCTAATCCGATGTGAGCTAGCTCAAGTGGACTACGGTAAACGTATATAGCAAATAAGCATCAGCAACCAGCAATAGCAGCCAATGAGCGCGCGTACGATTGCTAACCACACAGCGCACACAACCAAGTGAACAATGCGAGAGCTGTTGCGCCTCACACGACCACACCGCTAGCCGCCTTGTTTACATTTTTAGCGCACCCAATTATGAGTGTTGCGCTCTATTGGTCCGCTTCAAACCTAGCATCAGCCACTGTATGCACCTCCAATTTACCTATCATCTTAAGCTTCATTGACACACGTATGCCATCCACAAACAACGGTGACCATCCAAAATGAGGGCTTGCCCTAGTGGACACCATTAGCACGCGCACTGTTTTACGAACTTATTTCTACCACCTCATCAACCACTACCTCGGAATCTATCGTGGGTCGCTAATGGCGAACAAGGCAAATCATTTCATACAATGCAACTCACGTCAAGTAAGCATAAAACTCACATTCCATAATGCAGTCCTTCAGTAACGCTATTGCTTAAGCTACCTCAAACCCCTATAAATGGCGTTCAACGAGAAGGAACTCGTCCAATTTTTCTAGTCTCACTCATACATCGTCCTCCGCTCAGAAGTTTTTCATACAATGCACACTTCACTGCTCTCGCTTATACGCTTCGTGTTGCTCGCTTTTTTCTTTAAGTCCGACGGTCGAGCACAAATATCGCTCGATAGACCGTCTATCGGCAAATTTTCAAACTCAGTTGAATGCTTGGTTGATCGCATGGTACATGCTGCGCTTTATCGCATGGGGTTCCGACCGTGCGATCTCGATTTAGTGTAAAAGACTGTCTTCTGTATCCAGTCACGAATAAGGTGTTGTTCCGTTTGATGCCATTCAATGTTTTCTTGTTAGGATCCTACCTCTATAAACGCCTTGTCTCATAAAGCCATAAAGTCTCAAACTCCGATTTACACATGAGTTCAATTGCGAAAATAACGTCTCTATTTATTCTTCGAGGCGTTCAAATAGTGCGAACACAAACCCTTAAGCACTATCTATTGAATGCCTTCCCAATCCGCATTAGTAGCCGCTTACTCCGACAGGCGTCGCAGGAGAAGTTATCACGATTCAAGACGAAGAAAAATCTGAGGAAATGGTGATATACAGAATGCAACTAGTCAGCGATATACCACTCTCGCTCAACGGGCCATTTCGCATATGGCACTCAGAAATGTGTTATACTTGAATCCGACACATACCTCTAAAAACATGCTTTTCCTTGAAATCCAAATTAAATGGTTCATTTTAAATATTACCGATAATGAATTCATTTTACAAAGGCGCTGGTGGGCTAAGAGGGTCGATCTGTTGCAGCACCGAAAGCAACGCGATTTGTAAGGTCAACTCCTCCTCCTGAACGTCCGGTCGAATTCGCCTTAAATTTATTATTGTCTCGGAAAGTTCCTACAGGATGGTCACTCTGCTCATGAGGCAGATTTCCGTTGCTGTTTTTTTTTCCATAAATTTTCATTCCTTTTTAGACTCCGTTTTATTGGAGGTGCGATCACTTCAAAAGTCAATAAACTGTCTCGCCTCCACTCGCGCATCCATAATAGGTTTATGCCAAGATCATATGCATTAAGCATTTAAGGCACCAGCCAACTGACCAATAAGTCCGGAGGCACCAAGATGAAATGAATTCACCTCTAAGTACAACAAACATGCATCTGAAAACATGCAATGATAAAACGAAGAAAATGTGCGTAGATTTACATGATCCCATGCAAGCAATCATTTGTTCACCAATATTTCAGGATCGCAGAAATTAAGAGGATAAAAGCGAAGCAAATAAAGAACATCACCTCTAATATAATTAAGCGAAAGACTAGAATACGACTGACCAATATATGAAAGCATGGCAATGGGCTAAAGGATAAGCGAGCATGTGATAAATATGCAAGCTAAAAGGCGTCAATGTGCCGATCCGACCTTGAGCTAAGGGGATGAAAGCACAAGAGGAACAGTAGCATCCGCCGCAGCCTACCAACTAGCGGCATTGCCAAACTGCGAGCTACCATCGGAGTTGCACATCATGAGAGAGCGATCATCCATGCAATACAGAGGAGAGGCGTGTACAACATGCAGACGGCAGCAATGGCTGCTTGACGCATAGAGAACATTGAAAAAGGTACGCTTGGCTAATGGCGAGAGAACGACGAGAAAAGCGCTGTTGCTGTTCGTTTACTCCTCCACCCACCTTTTATTGTAGTAGAGAGCAACTCGGTGACACTTTTCCTTTTAGCTCCATGTGACATTGCTCGCACCTCACGGCTAACTTCAACCCCTTCCTTTCCTTGAGATATGCCCACTCCTCACATTTGCATAAATCACTAACTGCATTCATCAACTCCTGCGCTTCGCTCAACTTTATTCAGTGAATAGCACCGATATTACTATACATGAAGATGGTGACTTAAAGACTGTGAAGCATAGATCCACGTGGATGTTCAACCGAATCGCTAAACATGCAAATGTGTTGACAGGTTTCATTAACGGTATTCTGAAGCACTGATTTCATTTGTGATGGCTACATTCAAATTTTGCTCGTTCATTTGACTATGTTCTCGCATATTTCAGGTAGACGACGTGCATATATCTATATTATGTAATTTTATACAACAGGCGTTATTTACATATCTATTTCTTAACGGTATAAATTCCTCATTCAAAATATTAATGCACAACGGATGACATCTAAATTTTTAATTCAGCATTGCTTAATCGGTATTGTTCAAATATACTTTTGAAAAAAAGCGTTTTTCCGTTTGCAGTAAGTCACATATGCAATTATGAGTGATAACTAAAAAAACGTATATTATCAAAACAACAAGTGTTTCGAAAGGGCAAATGCATACAGAATGGGGATGTATAGAGAATCAAATTTAACATCACTTCGGAATGAAACAGCAATTTAAAAGACGAAAGAAAGTGGAAATGTAGAAAACAGAGAGGTCAAAAATCTGCACATCGAGGACTGAACTCTATTAAATGTGGAAAGCCATTACTTACGATAAGTTGTTGAGCAACTTTTCTTGAAGTGCCTCCCTCTCAGAGAGTGCTAATAAAAAATAAAACTGAAATTTAACTCGTGATTGTCAGTGAAATAATGAGTAAGTACTAACAACTTTTTTCAAAAATAAAATTGAACTGAACTGAAATGAATTCAACTTCTTAAGTAGTTTTGAACCGTACAAATCTACTCAAAAATTTTTTAAACTGTAACTGTCAAAAAGAATGGACAATTCTTAACATTGCTTATATTGCATTGTTATGCAATCAAGTGGTACGTCGATTTAAATACGCCGAATGTATAAATGAACGTCGTTGTTTGTTGTTGTTTTCTTTTCTTTTTTTTTTCGCAAAAGCAGCTACTACCTTTCTGCAAACTAACTAAGAGGTGGAAAATCGAACATTTGACGGGTATCGATTCTTCCAAGAATATAGCCAGCATCCAATGATATTTTGAGAAATTTCTAAAACATTTCCCACCCTTTTTTTCATACTTCAGTATTTTTTAAGAATAAATTCATACAGAGTTCTGAAAAACAAAGAATATGAAGAATAGTGGAAAATTTCACGAGAGAAGAACAATGTAAACTTGCTACAAAAAAGAGAAACGCTCACGAAGCTGTTTTTTCTCATTGTTTATCGATATAGTATATGTATGCTCTTCAGTGCGTATATGTGCACTTATAGCGGAACTGTGGCTAATGCGGTCGTTTACATACAAACAAACAAACGGAAAACAGCAATGCAAACACACAGTACGTCATTTTTATCTCGATTTCGCTATAATGCATTCAGCTAAGTATCAGTTTTATGTGCTATCTCTGAAATGTGCAGCACATTGACGCTCATTATATTTTACACAAAATAAAATTAGTGAAGGTAAGCAAAGTCTGAGAAAATAGAATAAAATACCTATATATGGGTGATAATAAAGACCGCAGTGCACACAAAAAGAGAGGGGAAGGGTGCATCGCTTTGTGAACGATGGCTTCCCTTTGTGCTCGCTTTTGGAAATGGTGGTATGAGGCCGTCTGCGTGGGCTTCATACAAAAGCACAAAGGAAGGGCGTGCGGCACTCAGCGGCGCTATTTGTGAGTGAGCTCGGCTCGACCCCTAACATAGCACCGCCCAATAAGCGAAGCCATATATTAGCTCGGAGAAGCTCACACGCTACAGTACAAAGCAAACGACAGCTTAACAATTACCGTAGTTGCTTTCACTTAGCGAAGAATATGCGCCAACTTTATAGCGCTAAGCAAAGTCATTACACTTCAGAAGCTTTCCTTTGAAAGGCGTGTAACAAATAAAAAGTGACGTTTTATTACGCGTAACGGAACTTGTTTTAGAATCTTATTAAAATCGCACTTTATAGGACACACCAAAGCACAATAAACACATTAAGCTCGTTGTGCTACCCTATGGATTTTGGATAACTCCATTGATTTGGAGTGTGAAAAAATCTTAAATTCTGCTTTTTCACAAATTCAATTCTTCAGGCCGACCGATTGTATAAATAATTAAAAACAATATACAATAAAATTACATAGGATTACAAGGAATAAAACATGTTTGCTAGAAGTTATTCCACTAATTATTGCATATTTACAGATTTTGATCTTATGACGAGAAATTTACTTCAGAATTTCATAGCAAATAAGGCAACACTCTGAGGCTTTTTAAGTCCATCTTTTAGACAAATCAACTGCTAGACAAAAAAAAATGACGGAACAAAATCCAGTCATGTGCTTTTCTATGCAGTACAAGCATTAAGCTCAAAATTTACTTTTATTGGTATCTGACTATTTGTGCATTGGCGTCTTCAGATATCCATTGTTCATATTGAAGAGGAACAATTAGAAAGAAACAACTTTTGGATGCCAAGTAGCAATCAAGATTACATAAACGCAGTCTCATTGCAGTAACTTTTTATGGTTCGCAAGTTGGAACTATCCTATAGATAGACAAATACATACGTAGGCAGGAATTCCTGTAATATGCTTTCACAAAATCGTATAAAAAATAGAGTTGATGTTTTGATGAAGATGCAATATTGCATTGAAACGTCGAGATCAGGAGAGAAAAAGTTTTCTCGCAATTAACTTTGATACACTTTTCATTCGCCTGATTCTTCAGATGTAGTGTCTAGGCGTGAAACATAACTGAATGCTTCCGAATGTTAAAAAAAAAAAAGAATCAGAATGCTTTCAAAAAAGTCTCCTCCACTACTATTAGAACTCCGCGATACTAAAAAATAATGATCAAAACTGAGGAAATTATTTCTTCAAGATGTTAGTGGAAAACTTAACAAACTTTCAAATACAGCAAGTGATGAAATGATAGATAATGTTGAGAACTTTAAAGAACGTAGAGGATTCAACACAAATGGGAGAACAGGTAAGCCTTAGTAGAGGTAAGTAACAAAAGAATCAAGGTAAGTAATAGAAATTGCACCATAAACCAATTCTTGCTAAGATAGGTTGGTCTACAAGGGAGAAGCTTCTCTATATGTGAACATATGAGTAATTTAACAATCGGTAAACCCATAAAATCAAAGAAAATCTAGAAATCAGGTAAAGGAGATACTGTAGAGCGCAAATCCTTTTTCGTGGTATTTAGAATCAGTCAGGAAAGCACTTGAGGGCATAATGTTTTCCTCGACACACTCGCTATCACTCCGCTCAATTAACTTTCACCACTATGCATCCCTTTCGCTATTCCATGCATTCACAGACCAATCTACTTAGCCCAACTAATTGACCACGACTACCAAATCCAGGCATACTTTTATCCAACACTCCACCACAGCCCCTTCGCATAACGTTTGAAAACACCTTAGAGTAATGTTATTTCATAGCGATACAATATACTTTTTAATAATCTCCTGAAGAGGGTCCACTTAGAAACGTTAGATGCGCTACTTTATAGTCGAAAATTAAATAAAACACTTCCAAATTTAAGGATTAAACTAGAAAGTGTCATTTTCATCCCTACAACGAAAAAGAAAAGAGTGACATTTTTTATGGAAAAACTAGGAAACTTTTTACGACATTCTAAAAAACTGATAGAGAAAAGTTATAAAGCCGTTAAACCTATTCAATTTACTAAACTACGGAAGAATTTTTTTCTCATTCTGCGATGACAAGCCTTTTTAAGAAGTTCACGTTACAATGGATAACCTCAACGCTAAACACGAGCTTACAGTTGCTGTCATATGAACTGGCCCCTGAATGTTTTCAACACATACGAATTGTGCAACAGTTATGTGGTCATCGGATTCCGATTGCGATATATTTCTTGAAAGAATTTGAGAGGAAGGAAGTGGGTGGAATATGCGCGGTCGCACAACTTCATACATCCAGAATTTGCTATGGAATAAAATTATGTTGATCCTTACAAATTCAATAATCTTTAACTTTCGGAAGATTTTTATGCAACTCAAGTATATAGTACTAATGTCATCGCATTTTGATGACTTGCAGATACAAAATATATTTTCCACGCCGGAAGCAATATTTCTTTAGGTGCCTATTCACGAAGCTGCAAATAATACTGTCCTGAGCTGCAGCCAAGAAGCCCTGAGGGGAATAAAGGAAAGCATCTGCTCCCCTCCGAGTCGAGCTATGAATATCCTACTTTCCTGGTGATGAATTGCGGCTAGAAGTTCAAAGCATACTGCTTGTACGAAAAAGATTTGTTATTCATTCTCTTCTTACGTTGCTTTTCGCTGCAGCCTCGCTCACATTCTTACTGAAACTTGCAAAGTCTCCTTTGTTCATATTTTCTTTGTTTTAGTGAGCACAGCTCCTCTCCTTGCAAATATTTCGCTCCTGTTTAGAAATGCTTCATCCTCTCCCTCCTGCCTCCCTCTAGGAATAAATATTACGCTCCTCTCCAGAAATTTGTTGAAGGACAGTTTTAACTGCAGGCTACTAAGAACTAACTTACGTTCAAAAATGGAATTCTGAGAGGTCTTTTATTAGATATCAATGAAGAGTGAATTGCACATCAACGGAAATCGGCGCTTCAAAAAGTAATCTAGCACGAATGAAGTGCGCAGGCAAGCGTGACGAATCATTTATGTTACGACGACTGCCGATGACAGCCAATTCAAAAACAATCGAAGTGGGTGTCATCGCCCACTTCACTTTAGCTAGTCAATTTTTTCGACTAAAGAGTTTTTGGACTGCGGCTGAGAACCAGAAAATTGGTTAGCGAAAAAACATTCCATCTCCCCCTCATCTCCATTACTTTCCCGCTTCCTTCTTTCAACGAATCCTCACAAGGAATGCGGAAGTGGTAGTTGTTTGTGTAAGGCTGGATCATCAATCTGGCACATATAAGCTCACTAAATATTTATATAAATAAGATTACCATACACTGCCAAGAAGATCTTCTTATGCCGTATGATTCGATGCTTGTACTGAAGTCGAACGCTAGCGTGGCCAGACACAACTAGCTGTGTCGCGCTTATATGACGAATCAAGAATATCAAGCCAGCAACTAGCATGAGTTACCATATCCAATGAAGCATAAAAATAGCGTCACTTTATTTTATGGCACATAGAGCAATCAGCTTCTGAAAGATGCCGATGTAAATTGTTGATGCTGTACGCAGATCTGAGAGGTAAATTTCGAGGAGTGTTGGAATGAAGGGAGCACATGCGGCGTTGACGGTGGCGACGAGCAAATCGCTCGTTGCCGGTCACCAGCATGGCAGCCGAGCGGTTGATTGAACCCTACGCGCGCGATCCGCCAGCCAACACCACCAGCGCGCTGACCCTAAAAGTCGAAGTGCCCCCCGTTTGCGACCCGTCTTCCGATCGTTTCTAGCTCATATCCACTCTCCTTTAACGCATCAACCGATACATAGCACAACATATCATCCCACCTCTCTCTCGATACCATCTTCGTGCGGCTTTCGGATCTCCATTTAGACGTTCTTCAGTATTATTATTTGTCACTCAACAAGCATACAATGTAACGAAAGCACAGAACGTCCTGGAGAACGTTGTTCCGTTTGATTCTCTTGAAAAGCATTCTAGCTTCGGACATCTCAGACGCTTTTATCGCTTTGAGAACTGCGATAATTAAAAACGGAAGCAACGGACTAAAGCAATCACTAAAGGCATCGTTTTGCTGAAACTTCTCTTGAAATGATGCTGGACGACATTAGACTGCTAAGTATATGAGTTACACGGTGGACGTGTTGAAACCATGTGGTCATATAACTACGTTAGCTTACATATGTAGTTCCCCTTCGGACGAGTTTTCATTGCAATGCGTCAAAAGCCATCCGAACCTAAAACGAGCCTTTCAGTGGCGCAAACAATGGAACATGCTTCTACGATAAAGTTGTTGCGAAAAAATCTTAACCTTCCCAAAACCTAATCGAGTTCTTTTCGATTCATCCTTCCTAGTTTTCGGAAATGGGGTCATAAAGTTGCGCAGACTTTGAGTGCAACCTTAAATCCCCTTCAAGTAAACAAGAAAAGTTTTTTGAAGCACCACTGCTTAATTCTCACCTGAATCTCTGTGCACAGATACCTTGAATTACTTTCTCATTCATTCGTCATTGAAACATGTAGGTGTTTTAATGCTCCTTTTTCCAAAGGATTTGTTAGGCCAGAATGGAACTTCACAGTACTAGTAAGTACACAAAGAGCTTATCATCTTTTATGCATGATTTCAAAAGGGAATCATCTATTAAACTTGAGTCATAAAACATGTGAGTTAATTTTAATTAAAGTGGTTGTTTCTTTCATCTCAAATGACTTTTCACTCGCACCCGGCATCATGGATATCATTGTTTTTCGCAATAACATACCTCGTAAACAATGCGCATTCAACTTAATTGGATGATATATTTGCTTGCTTTTTTCCTTATTATTTCAATACGATACGTCTGCGCAAAATGTCGCTACGTTAAAAATTGGCTTAAAAAATGAAGGCACAATGCGCTAACGCCTGCGTAATTCTACGAAAAGGCAACCATAGAACTTATTCAGTATATCTGCTAGGCTCGATTACTTTATAGTTTATATAAATCACGGAAAGATACTAATAGCCAACATTATTGCCACATATGACTCATATTGACTCGATTTCTTTTCACATATCATCCATATATGGCTGTATTATAGACTCTTGGACTTATTTAGAAGCTTCATCAATCGCTTCACAGGTCATTACTGTACTATCAGTAAAACGGAGGGCGGAAGGAAGTAGAGAGGGTGACTGTGGTTAATTGACCAATGGGCAGCTGTGTGCACTACACATTGTGGACAATGTTGCATAATCGGACACGTCGTGTTTGCCGTTATGTTGTATGGCGCGAAGATGTGAGGCTCGCGTCGCAATAAGTACATCTTCCGTCACGTTCGGTGTCTATTCCCTAGATAAACATCCACTGCCGTATCATTTTGAACATTATCTGACAGCCAGCCAAGCCGTTTACGATTGTGCCAACAGCCGCTTCCAAATGGTGCTATCCCGCCAAATTTCGTGTTTTTTCAATCGTCCATTCTAAGGACGAAAGTGATCTTTTCAAATTTCAAGCATCTCATTTACGTCCAAATCGCAAATCTTTCATTCAAAAATGCTTCCATTCGCAGTGTCTAAGGGACAGACGTTTTTATGGTTACCAAAAACCTAGAGTAATTTCACCGAGGTGGTTGCTGAGCTGCTTCAGTGTCAACTTAAAACGTCTTTATTTGTTTTTGTACGGTTGTGTGCTGTGCTCGTTGGAGTATTGAAAACTGAAGCTTTCCACTTTGCTAGTGTTTTCTCGTCCTCTAAGATATTGGCTGTAGGGTTATTTTGTTTCGTGGAGTGTTGCGTGGCTTACTTGAATACATTCAAAAGAGAGATGCTGACCAATACGCTCTCTACGGAACGGCGATCATCAAAGCAACGGTATGTTGGTCACCTGCATAGAGAGAAACAGCAGAAGATCAGCAGGAGAAATGAGCGAAGAGCGTGGTGCGGCTGTCAGTGCGGCACGAACACAATTAAATTTGACCTCGAAAAACGCATTAAGGTGCTGCACATGTAGTGCGTCACGCTGCTCGGCAAGCACGGCCACCCGAGCGCCGCAGCACCAATTGTTAACCCCGATCCTGGATTCGAATGTCTTCGTGTTTTTTTTTTTTCTCAAAGCAACAAAACCTACAACACGTATCCGCCACCACTCACGCTTCCTCTATACAGACTTCCTAAAACGTCCCTCAGCGATTTCCTATTTTCATTCTCTCTACGCCCTTTGCACTTCTCCATCCATCCCCTATCTTTCGCTTATAAATGTAATAGCTACAACATCTAAAGTGACTTCCCATTTTTCGGTGACCATCTTCGAACAAATCACAAAGAAACTGTGCCGTTCAAAGTGAAAAATGTACTTGGAAAAAACCCACAAGTCTAATACAAAATCACAAGGTTAACGGCACAGAAGGGCAACAAAAACAGCGCCTGAATATGAGGCAGTGGCAGCTATTACCTAGGAACTGTTGCTGGCATAACGGAAGGGGAACAGTGTGGCGGAGGGGGGGGGGGCGATAAGGTGACGATGAAGAAAGAAAAGCCGCTTACACTGTAAGGGAAACAACAACTGAGCTTAAAGGAGAGGCGATTGAGAAAGAAATGATTCCTTCCTCGTTGAGCAGTTCACTTCTGCATGTTTCTTGCAGCCTAGTGTCACATAGAAGCATTCAAATTCTCTCACTCAGCACAGGTTATGGATTCATGTTGGCCATTCAGCAATTTTGAAAACTCGCTGTTTTCAGTATTGCGCTCAACGGCGTCATTGGGTCCCAAATCTTAGCCAGAACATCCCACAGCGTTCTGAAGATCAGGGAAGAGGAGCGGCACAAAAACCTGTAGCGATGTCTTCAGCTCAATTCCAAGTAGGCGAAAGGCGATGCGTCCTCAAAGATAAAATCTTGAGCAGGACGCGCCATCAATTTTACAATTAGCTGCGTCGCAGAGCTGCATACTCTGGGGTAGGCCCTTTCTGGAAACTCAATTCGAAGACTTTTCCCCCTCCCTCTCTACCTGTCCGGTGCATCATTTAAGTGACCAATTCGAGTGTGAAATGACCATATGCACATTAGCTAGGTTCCCTACTCACAACAAATGAAAGAAAGTTTCGTCTTAACGCATCCGATTCACATGCTTCATACAAATTCGCCACAAAAAACAAATTCAGTTTTTGCATTTATATAGATGCCTCCCTTATAAGTGTTCCATCAAAAATTCCTCCACACGCTTGCATTGTTCATCAAAATGCTCGCTGACTGCTATGTCATCATAAAACCGTATTCATATGGTGTGTGGACTTCTTTTCTTCACGCAGCGAACATATAGGTTGCAATTATTCAGCGGAACACTCATCACCAGATGCACCCTAATATAGGGATAACGGTTATTTTATGCTCAGTTATATTCTCAAGGTCTCCAAAGCTATTTAAACGTAGACCGAACTACTCGAGAATCGAGTTCGCGATCTTGCCACTTTAACATTGCTGCGTCAGATCTCTCTCTTGAACTAACAAATGCGACATGACCTATTAAAGTTTACGTGGCTGGTCACGACACAATATAGTTCACTCTCAACGCAACACTGAAAGGCTTTATTGGGCAAGGGCAGCACGAAACAGCTCGAGCACGATTCACATTTACATGCACGCATGTGACACGCTCGGGTGACACAGCTAAAGTTGTTTTGCATGTGCACTTTGTAGAGGGAGTACGCTAATCGAGGAGAACATCGACGTGAAGCGTGCGCAATTGTGCATAGTGATGCGGTACGGCTGCTAAACGGAAAGGTGGTGATGCAGCAACCTCGATCTCTAGATTTCGGTACAAAACTGTGAGGAAATGCTACACGCAACCTCATGTTTGTAACGTTTAGGCATTTAGAGCATCGTAAGAGTATGACATTTCGAGAGAGTCATACAACCAGCCGACAACATAGAGAAATTGCAAGCAAAAGCGGTCGCTGGCTGACGACCCGAGCTGATTAGAAGGAATTGTGGGCGGTGCACGGCGCAACGATTCGACATAGCTTCGCAGCTAAAAAGGCCAATGACCCCCTCCCCCTCCTCCTCGTTAACGCTCTCCCATCGACATCAATTATCTATCGTTCTCTCAAGCACTTCACCTACACTTGCATTATAATCGACAGCATCAAATGCCTTGCACCTATACAATGGTGGAATGCTCTTAATGGGGCTTGTCGGTGTGACAAAGCTCTTCAATACTTTCCATTCAAAGGTACCTACTTGGATGTTGTCGATGCCAAGGTGCGGACTACTTATAGTGCAAAACCGATGAGCTATCAAGCATGAACAAACGATGACCATCTAGAGAAACCACCCGATGAGAGGGAACCTAATGCTTAGTGCAATTCGACGACGCTTCACCCCCTTTTTTCAAAATTTCCACATTTACTACTCTTTTGCACTCTTATGCTCTATGGATCAGCAAAATAAATCTGTTTGAAAGGATTGGTGCCTTCTTTTAGTTCTATTTCATTTGCAGTGCTATCCAGCAAACATGTTGCATTTGTTATAGTAGAAGCAATTTGACTGCATCAAACAAATACCTTTAATATTGTGTAGCGTTTATTCATTGCAATTTTAGAAACGCTGCAACGAATCATCTCGCTTCAACGCACTCTCTACCCTCGTCCCCTTAGGTTTTATCTGTGAAGGAATGAGCTCCAGTTGGATTACCACGGAGCTGAAGGTTTTTTCGCAGAACTTGATGAATGAAAACTGCTAATTGGTAAAACAACAGAACAGAATGGCAAATACAAGTTAAGCAGCTATAATAAATACAACACAATGAATGGGGAGCGACACCACTAGCACTTAGTAATTTCATTTTGAACAGTATCAAGAACGAACTCAAAAAAAAAAAAAAGATTGTTGCCGCGAAGGATTGGCAACAATAGAAAGATAGTTATGCTTTTTTTTTTCAATGGTGATATACTTCCCCTTACTTCACTTACGGTCATTATGGAGGGGGGAGGGAGGGGGGGGGAGGAGGTTAGCATACAGCATTTGAATTAGCACATTCGTGGGGTGTTTTTTCTGCCATTTCCGGATTTCAGCAGCCGTCGCCATTGTATACATTCACTTATGCACCATTCGTTCCAAAACTGCTAGGCACGTATCAATTACCGCTAATAAATAAAATCCTAAAAGAATTTTTAACTCTCCAAAATTTTATTTCTTTTACGTCACAAATTCACAGCTAGACGCTGCATTTTAAAAAGCGCTTTTAAATTTTTCCAGGACCGTATTATTCGCGACCTCATATCTGTGCATTTGCATATGTATTTTCATCTGTGAGTGGAGCCGAGTATATTCATCTCATAAAGCACCAAAGTTGGAGCTATAAAATCATTCGCTCATCTGCTAAATGAATCACTGACACATAAAGGTGTCATAAATCTTCATATTGCTCCTGTTCTGCTACCGATTAAATGCAGCTTGGAAATTTTTTTAACCTAAAGAATTGTATAACTGATTCGTTTTGTGGAGAATTATTATTTGGTGTTCCGTCAGTTTTCTTGTACATCTAGTATCCGAGAAGTTGAAATACAACAAATGGAGAAGTGTCTCACGCGAGATGCCATGATATATACTTTCACACTGCTGAGTAATCAATTTCATAATTTGCCACCAAAAAATAAATGTGCAACCTGATGTCTTTATATTTTACTTAACCCGACCGCTGGCACAAATTTTCTGCAAAAATTTTGTTTTCAGTCGACTTTCTAGTACAAAATAAAAAAAGCTGACTGGTGTAAGGCATATGCGAATTTTTTCCGCCTTTAATAAACATCCAGAAGTTCTTTTGAGATTGATTGATGAATCAATGTAAAATATACTTTAGAAAGTTCATCCATGGTATACATTCAAGCATAAAATTTTTAATTTCATCTTCATTGGTATTCAAGTTGAAACTATCGCACATACAGACGGACGACAGATATACATGCGCAGATATCACGCTTTTCATAAGAGGTTTTACATGGCAAAATAGGCATAAATGCATAAAAGGTTATGTCCTCAGTTTTCCCATTTGTATCTTTAGATGTAACTATCTCTTGCTTGGAGAGCATTTTGACGCGAAGAAAGAGAATTTTATGTTAGTAATTTGGTGCAAAAAAAGTAGAAAACATTTACTAACTTATGTCTCTTCATTTAAGAAGCTAAATTTGCCATCGTTTGGCTGAAATATGACTTCCACGAATACCACAACTTCTTTTTTGTCATTTGAATAAGCGCATGATTCACTCGTTTGGCGCTAATAATGCAACAACGAATATCCATCATTATACTCCATGAACCCATTGAGCATCGTTTTAAATGCTTCATCTTATAGGCCAGTTTCCTCATCGTTCGTCTTTGTAAGCTGCAATAATGAATGAGGCTCCACAGCATGTAGAAGTACACTAAGCAACACTATCAATGCTTTCATAAGAAATGAATTTTATTAGGGCAATGTAATGTTTGCTTATTGTAGAAGGTATCTATCAGGTGAGCAAAAAACAACTGAGAGGAGATTATTCAATCTTTTATTAAACTAATCATATATAAAGAAAGTATTTAAATGAAGAATAAGGAAGCAATAATATTTCATATTTGAGAGGAATATGCTATAATGATAATGAAAGACTTGGTCAATCAGGTAGAAGTTCATGGCTTGGTAGTACACGCTCTCGTTGATGGAAAAGATAATTAGAATTACCCCAATAAATAACCAATATGAGAATAACTGAGTAGCATTATAAAATGCAAATTCCTCGAAACTTAAAATGCAATATACAAATTAGCTTTTGAATATTTCGAAAAAGTTTATAGCTGCTGACAAATTTCTGGGTGAAGGGCAGGAGTTTTTTTTTTTTAATGCAATAACTCTAAAAATCATTTCTGCGTTATAGTCCATAATTGTGCAAAAATATTACGTCTCCTGTATATTGTCGCCACCTGTACGAATATCTCTTCTCTTTGCAATTTAAATGTAACTCTGAATATCTGTTGTTCGTTTTTGTGCTGCGGAAATACCAACTGCCCATTCATCTGGTAAATCTTTATTGTGCAATAATGTCAGAGACAAACTAATTGGACATTTGCGCTCTTATGAGCCAAACTGATCGGGTCGCACTAGAAGGGGTACTTACGTTTATATGCCAAGGATTCCGACGGGGATTCAGGCAGAAATGTTTACGAACCGTGAGTGTTGAAGTAATAAATAACGATAAGACTGACTAGCGAGTGCATGCGCCGAATAAGGAGTCGCAGAGATGCATTAACGTTGACCAATCGGGGCCAGCATAGAAGGCTATACTGGAGCCAACATATATTTTTGCACAGCACACAAACAGCTTTCTCTTTCTATATCTGCATAGCTTGTCTCTTTTCTAGTGTTCATTAGCAACGAAATATAGCATCTTACTATTACTTTCATCTGACGTCAATTTCCTTACGTCAGTTCGAAAAATGCCGCAGCCAGAACTTCAGCTTCGAACAATTGAAAATCCAGAATCGCTGAGGTAGAATCGAAATTAAGACGCAACCTCAATGAGCACTTCCTTCTGCGTCAGCCGCATTCCTATCAACATTTGGAGCGTTTATTTATGAGCGTTGTTGCCAGCGATGTCGCATAGTGTACTAAGAGCATTTTTAAAATAGGTATGTCAAAGGATGTGAACAGCCGCTGAACTACTTCAAGTGCTTCCGGCTCAATTATTCCAAATAGCTTTCTGACTTATAAACGGTATCAATGATTGCAACCGTTTAGATGTATTGCAGTTAAGCAATGGACTCGATTACGCACTTTCTTTCACCTACTTTTTGAAGTACAGCAAACGTTTCTATCGTTTCAGCTTTGAAGTTTCTATTTGTAGCCTTGAGACACTTCCTCAAGCAGCTTTTCTGACTTTCTTTGACTCTTGCTGGAATCTCTCGAACTTCCCACAATTGTGCATCATCGTTGCGAAACAATTCGGCACTCTCCATTCCCCATTCTATTTGTTGAGTTCTCCACCCTCTCCATTCTCCTTCTCCACTCATTCCCGAAGACTGTATATAGGAAAGTGTTGCGAAACAGGTGTTCATCGCATTATCAACTTACGTCAGCTACCTAGTTGCTATCTGAAAGGGTGTAGTTTTTGCGTTTCTCCAATGCACCAGTAAACATTTTCTTCTTTCGTGATCTCCTGCACGTAGAGGTGTCCTCACTACATCTAATTTACTATGAACGATTCAGAGGCCATTTCGCTGCTCTATTTAGGTTGTCGTCGGCTTTGTGAGGGACGTCGAATCGTCGTTCCCATTTACGAAACGATCACCAAATTCGTATGAATTGATGCTTGAAGCAAAATGCACGCAGCCGTTTAGGAGCGCACGACTGTAAATAGGAAAGGCGTTGCGCATATCTGGTTCGCGTATGACTGTTGTAGGGTAAGCAAGCGCAGGCGCTGAATGATGCGCTTGGCATCACGACGAAGCTCAAAGAACCGGTTTACGGGTGACAGACCTTGTAGTGACGATTAGCATCGCCATCCTCGCTGTCATCGGCTTGCCGAGTTATCTACAGCAGCTTGCCAAGTTATCTGCAGCAATGCCAGCGATACCATCTCTGTGCCCATTTCCAACGTCTATGAGCATTGCAAACTCGGCCGACGTTCTTCTTTCCCCGCCTCATTTAAACACATTGAAAATGGAGATTTATTTATCTTATTTATTCACTAGTGAGGCTAGGCTTATGGACCATGCAACATTTCAAAACCGGCGTATAGTCGAACGCCTGTAAAGAAGCGGCCTACAGACGAGAAACGCAGCATTTACACATACCTTTTTTTTTGGCAAGGAGACTCACTCGTGTTTGCGATAACACTTCCCGAAGTACAGCACATGTGAAAGCAACTAAGGAAACTCCTTTGCTCAGTAGGTGCATTTTACAAATAACTCAATAAATATTAAACACAACGCTCGGAACCAGCTTGGAGCCAGTATTGGAAAGTGATGCACTTTAACAAAAACATGTCCTTAACTTACATATTTCATGACCATTCCTCCATTAAATCAAAAGTCGCAAATTTTTCAAATGTTTGGCAACGTTCCAAGGATGGTGGTGTCGTCTGGTTTCGTGGACCGATGCGCTTTCTAATCTTCCTTCAAGATTCCATTTCCATGACCACTGGGTACTTTATAACAAAGAACATGATGAACTTTTGAAGTCGGTTCCAAAATGGGAATGCTTAAATATCTTCCTATGGAATCAACAGCTATGGGCTTGAATCACAGAAGGCCAAGCAGACAGGAGGTGGTGAGGCGTCGTTATGAAAATTCGCCAAACTTATTGCAGTTTATTTTACAAAGAAACCTTCGTCCCAAGTGAACTTCGAACTTAGAAGTTTCAAAGGGGCTCGAGATCTAAATAAAGATCACAGACGGATGGATATAAATAATCTCCGCAATACGCGGTTTTTGCCAAGTGAAAAGCATAAGATAGTACTGCAAAGTAAGGATGCGTCGAAATAAGATC
Source organism: Baylisascaris schroederi (assembly GCA_006503575.1). NCBI lineage: Eukaryota > Metazoa > Nematoda > Chromadorea > Rhabditida > Ascarididae > Baylisascaris > Baylisascaris schroederi. The sequence continues at coordinate 2,002,402 of QEWY01001989.1, forward strand.
AGGCTATTAATCAAAGCAATCATTTGAATGGCAGGCTTTCATTAATAAAAGTTCAATTCATGAGCCACTCAAACTAACAACAGCGCTATTAACACAGCTTGCAGGCAGGCTAAATAATTCTAAAAATGGATCGAGGTTGGTGCCTTGAAGTTATGAATTAGTGCTAAGCATGGATTCTATTCACAACGATGAAACAAATACCTTGCTCAGTTTCACACGTTTAACGGAGTTTTTTTTTTTTTTTTAATGCATCTTACCAAATCTCATATGCAAAAGCGAAACATTTTATGTTTACTTTTACGGACTATTAACAGGTGGAAACCGTTGTCTTTTTATTCATCATTTTCTAGTTCTGAAACTTTCTATATGAATTGCGGTATTCGACAAGAGCGTACATAATTTCGTAACATAAAGTTTGCGTTGATGAACTTATTAGTGCATATTTGAAAAAGTTGAAAGGCTTTCGCGTTTTACAACTTTCATTTTAAAAGCACATTGTTCGCTCACAAAATTTTTTAACCTCCTTCCAGTGTTTTGGCGATCTCCAAAAAAGGTGTAACAGTCGGTATTTTGATTAATTAGGAATAATGACCTGATTTCCTAGCCGTTAAAAGAACGTGAATATCCTTTAGAAAATCATCCAACAATCAAACAACAAAAGCAATACATCAACCAAGAAATGTTGCAATAATGCATGCATTCCGTTGCAACGCCGCAATGGCATCGCTTTTTTTTTGTTATTTATGTCGCTCCATGAAACGTTTTCACATTAAGTGCGTTAAGTGAGACCATATGTTGACGTCGAAATATCATACAGGTGTGTTTCCGGGAAGTTTAATATACAATGCTTCACTTCATGAAATTACAAATGTGTGTATATGCAGATGTGTCAAACATCAATTTTCTAGGTACTTATGGGTGTATGCTGAATTGCGTAACACTAGAATGAACAGATTTACTATAGATGTTTTGCGAGCGTGCGTAATCTACTTCACGAGAAAGCAATCAGAATTTGTTGGTGTGGCTCAAGAACGTGCACATAATTGTTTCTAAGTTCTTGTTAGTGCTTCAGATAACAAGTTGAGTGAATGAAGAACGAAGGTGTACTAATGATGAAGTTACAGTGCAGCACGTGGCGGATGTTTGTGAGCACACCTGCGAGCACACAGAGAGCCAACCACTTACAAAAGGGGACTATCGGAGGTGGGTACGCTCTAAAAGCCTTTTTGATATGCTCAAGGTCTTGGTCGTATTCATCGAGAAGCGTTGTCGTGGCCGCCGCTGTACACGAAACGTCACTAATCTACGTACGCACTACCGATAGCACAACATCTTCGAGGTTATGCGTGCACATCTCAAGCACACCTCACTGAGAGCACATGACAGCGCTGCATTTCGTTCTATCATATGCTACACCTGTACACATTACCTTCATTGAACAATTTTTGAACTTTGTATTTAAGGTGCTACCTAATACAGCAAATAATTCCAAAATAGGTAACTAAATCCCACAGACCTACATAGCAAGGGCACGCTTTAAGAATGTGTCTTATACGGCACAATATCGCCTATGTTTCATGCAGTTGAGAAGAGAAGAATTAGCCTCGGAAGAAATCTCGTCGGGGACCTCCGAGAACATAGGCGTACCTTGACTAGAACTCCCCGAAACAGCAGTAACTCCGGTTCATATGATGCCTGAGTACCTCTTCAGTGACCGTATCGTACTGATGATGTTCTCAGTGACGGTGTGCTCATTCGCCGAATTTTGAGTACAAGATAACTAATTAGCCTTTTACAGATCACACGTAAAATTATTCACTCTTTCTGTAACTCAAGCCTTCTACCACCTGCAATCTCCATAGTGATATAATTCTGAAGTTGAAGAAAGATTGGGGATTGCTTCACAGAATTCAGCACACTGTACAATTCAGCGAGTTTAGCCTTAGGGTGCACGATACCGCACTAACCTTCAAGCAATTTTAGTTCGGCAACATCCCTTGCCTGATTCGCCAGTGTCGAAGTTGGCTACAAAAAATTATTCAGGAATTTACTAGACTGTTTTGAAGCAATACTGAAGTGAACTCAGTGAAATTAAATGCTTATTAATATATGCTTTGCTTTGTTTATGACTGAATAAGAAAATGTATTTCAGTTACAAGTTTTAGCTGTTAAGTAGTTGCATTAGAGTGCAACGAAGAGCATTTTGAATTGACAGCATCGTTCATTAATACCTCTTCCCTCTCACCTCATAGCCACAATTCTCGTATATGAAATGGGGATTTAGTGTGAGGCGTCTAAGTTACTAGAGGTGAATTTCATTCAGGCGCTTCGGGTAAATGAGGGAAAAAAATTTTTTTTTCTGATTTTAGGATGCAGAGAGGAAGCTGTTGAGTGAGGATTTGACTCGACTTGGAAGTGTTTTATCGCCAAAAAGCTTACAAGGGCATGGACATTTGAGCAAAGGAGGGTCACTCTAAATTTTATGACAAATTTGGAATTCGCTGCGTAGGTTTTCGAGGACTGTCAGTGGTTGGCTGCCAATGGCGCTAGAAATTCGGATCAGACAGCGCGTCATAAGATCTTCCACGCCCACCGAGCCAAAAAAGTTAGTTGACTTTGCACAACTTCATGACAAAATCGTCAAAAACGATATCCAAACAAATTTATTAAATTCATTAAGTCCTTTGTTTTTGTTTGTCAGCCCGAACGGAGTCAAACTCTCATAGTAGTGGCAGTCATCTTGCGGACAATCTTTTTTGCCCCATCTCTATGCTTGAACTTAGTGTGCTAGATCAAAAAAAAAAAACGACTGCTTTTTCGAAATTCTTCCATCCCTGCGTATAAATAGAAAAGATGAGCATTTTGTGGTTAGAGTTGATAAACTGTGAATTTGAGACTGTACAAATTTTCGTTCTATGTGCCGTTGAGCTGTTTCATTGCCGGATGTCCAAAAGCTATGACTGCAAATTCAAATTGAGGTAGGAAAAAATTTTTTGCAATCACTGCGCATGCATGAATACACTGCTAGCACGCTTGTATTATCCGCCTTTATAAGGAAGCTTGCAATGAACGGCGCACTAAGGAAGCACAAGACCAGCTAGGTTCAGGTATTCTCACTAATTGTACTTACTTAGATTACTCAGAAGTCAATAATCAACGAGCTGTCCCTGTCGCAGCAGACAGCTCCCTCCTGCTGCAAAAGAGACACTGATATTGCTAGCGATATCGTTATGTTCTCTGAAGCGCAAACAATCTCGTCAACCGCTTCAAACATCACAAGTTTTAATGCCGTAAAATTATGTGTTCAACTCTTATCCGAATGTAGTTTGGTAGCGATATGATCGAATAGAGGATAACACAAATGCTACACATATCTCAACTTCAGAATTATGACAACCGAATGCAGTGGGCAGTCTACATCATTTAATTATCTACTTTTAACTAACTTTTAAGTGATTCCCAACTCTCACTTTCTACTGCCACATTGAATTACCATAATAATATATTTCAGTTCAGTGAGAATTGTCAGCGACTTTCAAAAAATTATTCCACTAGGTTAAAGTGAAGGAATTACTCTTTGCTTTCCTTTAAATGCAGGGAGCTGAAATTTAACTAATAGCGGCCTATCAGTCGTGTTGAATATTAGGAGCATGAGCGTTAGTTTAGAGAGGCTTTTTTCTTTGTATGTAGAGTTAATGAGCGATGAAACAACTATTTTCTAAATCGAGTGCTCCTGAGGGTGCTGGAGTAAGGGGGAATAAAAAAGAGCGCAGAAGAAACTCATTGCTTCCAGCTGTATCAGACGCGGAACACAGGTAGTCTTCCCCAAAAATAAAAAAAAAACAAAAAAAGCTCGAACACTGAAGAAGGCAAGCACCTTTTTCTAGCTTCACTAAGCATAGCTTTTTGTTTAATTATGTGTCCCATTCGAAACTATAATGGCTATTGTAGCTGGGAGAGATTATTTCTAAGGCGTATTTCGATGCTGAATTCCTCTAATTTTCACTTTTTTCATGCGAAAAGCGGAAGTATTCATAATCATAGTATGGGTTCGCTATTACTGCTGTGCACAAAACCGATTTCATTAATTAAAAGCTGAAATAAAAGCACTAAAGCAGGACGTTGTTTGGAGTGTTGAGGGGGAGGTGATACTATCACAAGACTCGTGAATTTGTTTTCTGCTTTGGAAATGCCCGTTTCTGAATCTATCAGATTTACCCAATACTCTCTCTCGTTGACGACTGATCACCCGCATTCGGGCTGTTTATCGGCCTCATATGTTTCTAGCTCGAAAAAAAAGTAACGAGACTTCTGTAAGAAAATGCGTCTGATAGGCATGCCGCTAATGGATGGAGGCTCTAGTGGTGTGCAGTGAACGAGGAATGGGAGCTTGTCGTCGCTGGCGTTTGATTCCATACATTCATGTCTAGAGAAATGCCGCCGTGTTATTGGGCGAGCAAGTATCGCGAGCAATAAGCGTGATTGCAAAGTAAAAGGCGATTTAAGGAGCAACGATACGTGCCAATTGGGGTACACATCTTCTCCAAGTGGGCCATAAAGCTGTGCGAGTAGCACCGAGGCAGATAGGGCAACGATAACTCGTTGCCAAGTGACCTTCTTAACGCGGCTCGTCACCCGACGGCAATGACCGCGGCCCCACGTTCGCGCACCGCCACCCATATAGCTCCTCTCGTATCGGCATGCAATCTTCAGCTACACCAGTGAACAAGGGACCTATGCATGAAACTTGCTTCGCAACCCCTTTTCCATACTCCTCATATCACCTCGAATTTCAGCGGACTTGCGTCCAGACATTTGTGTTCCGGCTATCTGAATGCTGGATACTTCTGCTCCAGTCACCTGAGCTCTTGTCGCATTCTCAGTCACATGCACTTTTCATAACTGTCACTGCATTGCGATAACAATTATGAGATTTGGAAAACTTTGGCAACGTCCCTGCGATGGTCGGTTTCTGCCTATGCCTGCGGAATTTTCCTCTTAGATTAATTCGTCCAAGTTCATTGCTACAGCTACACTACCACAAAAGTATAAAGTGCAGAAATTTGTTGCAAGTTTCCAAATTCGGTGTCTCGATTGAAACTTTCTGGAGACGTCCTTCGCATCTCCAAGAGTCCACAAGATATAAAGGGACATTTTTTCAGTTCTTAGGTGGATAAATCAAGAATATAGAGTAAAGCACTGAACTAAAGTCAGTGAGGCAAGTCGATTTCATGAGAGAAATACTGAGTAAAACTTCTGAGGAGCCTAAGTCCTACCTCTAGCATACCCTCCATCTGCAAAAAAAGCTCGTCATTATCAGAATTCGAACTACAGAACTTCAACCATTCGTTTACAAAAAATTTACCCAGTTCAGATTTGGACCCGAGAGCTTCAATAATAAATAAAATTTGAGAAGTAAGAAAACAGCATAGTTGGACGAAAGGAAAGTGATTTTTGGGGTCTAAGCCAAGAATAAGCCCAGCTATCTACAATGTAAATTTCTTACAAATAGATACGCTCGATTTCAGGATGAGATATTCAAGGATGGCATAAATTTTACCTAATCCTCATGTGTTCTTTCTGCGGCAAAAAATTGATGCAAATCGTTTTGGGATTTATTCGATGGGATGAAAAACGAAATTAAATTGTAAGTTTTTCTTACTACAAGTATGGGTAACTCATAAAAACGTCAGTGAATCGAAATAAGATAGGAGTCTATGGGATAAATTTTCTCCTATGATATACGTTAATTCATCAAATTCCATTGCAGTAGATTTGTAGCTCATAGGTTGGTTCTACATGGAAGGCACACGGAAGGTGTGATATGATCGTAGTGCACTTCCGCAAAAAATTGCAAAATAAAACTTTAGCAATATTGGAAGATTGTAGCAATTTTTTACAGTTCAGGTGTTTTTTTAACAGTTCCTCTAAATTTTTCGCGATAGCAATGTCGTAGGGCGCGTGCCCTTCTTGAATAAAACAAAGTAATTGATAATTTTATACGAGTGTGAAACTTTTTGTGTTCCCTTTAATGTCATCGCCGATTTTCGTGCAGGCAATCTAACTCTTTTAATAATATTTTGCTCGAAGTTGTTGAGAAAAATATGATTTAATTCAATTAACGCTAATCTGCGCATTTGATTTTAGTTTTATTAGTTCGTCCATGCAAATCAACATTAACACCATTTGTGCTAACTCGTTCTCATTGGTTGGTGGCGATCATCGAACAGAACCCCATATCATCGAACACCAGGACGTTTGAAACATTCTGAAATGACAAGCAGCCATATGAAATACTGGCCTACAACATCGATAGCGATGTTATGGCATGAATGAGGGGTATCTATCTGGCGATCAATTTAGAGCCAAAATTGAGGGCAACTTTTGTATTATGCATTTTATTGGCATAACAGAAGGTAATGAACTTGAGCCGTTGTTCATTCTGTTTTACTTAAAGACCGTGGAGATTTTTTGCGAGCAATGTGAAGGTATAAAGAATGTCCCACAATTCGGTAGTCGATTTCATAATACACGTAGTTACATGACCGTTTTTAAAAATTGCTAACAAACTTGAAAGCTGCACATATCGGTCGACGAGTGTCACATAACGCTTGATGCATGCGCCATACATAACGGTCCTCTCAGATGGTGTGATACCATATTACCCTCAGGAAAGTGTTCGTGATTTAGTCTTCCTATTCTACAGAATTCGAGTTGCAACTGCATAGTCTCCAAATCTCTCAATGACCATATGTTCTGCTATCGATCAAAAATGGAAGTCTGCAACATTACTGACCGGCCCTTGCTATGCATTGGCAGTCTATTTCGGAATACTGTACGTTGCGACTAGCATGCATCAAGGCTTTGAATTTTGACCCTGCGAACTCCAACTCCGAAGCTTGGGAGTTCCAGAAATGTAGACCGCTTCGATGATTCTTAAAGTCCTCCACGATTCGGTCCTTTTGAGGGTTTCGTAAATGCACGGAAGCTTGGAACAACTCTAAAATGTTCAGAGAGCCCAAGGATCGTGGCTTTCCGAGGATATTCACGAAAACCTGGGTCTTCAGGGCTCTCGAAATGACTCATGCGTAAACCTCATTTAGCAAATGTAACTTGGTACCTGTAGTGATTTGTTTATTACAGTCACTTCTTGTCATTACCCATAGTTCATTTGAGTCTAATGTTTGGCCAAAAATGATGAAATCTAGCACCATTTATTACCACTTTGAAACTCTCACTCGGTTCCGTGTCCCTCAATCGAAAGTTGGATTTGCACCTATATGGAGGTCTGCAACATTATTGAACTGCCCTTCCTATAAATATGGAAGTCTCCAGCATTACTAACAGGTCAAGTTCCATATTAGTGTTAGTCATATTGCTCAGCAAACATCATGTGGCTTTACTGCATTTCGACATTAAGTGATCACACATTCCTGCAGTACTGTAAAGTTATCTCTACTGCTGAAAAATTACTCCAAACTTTGTCCCGAATTAAATCCCCCCGAACTAACATTTCTCTTTCGATCGAAGAGCTGTTAACTTCAGATAGCAAATAGCCGCTTTATTCATAAGCTATACGAACCACCACTGGTGCTCTTGAGCAGCTTCCTTCATGAAAATAGTTTCTATTTTTGCAAAAGGCTTCCAACCCTGCAAAGTTTATTTCACTTTGTAAGCGTCAGCTCCCCTTGGTTTGTCTAGTCATTCAGGTTTTCTAGGGAATCTGGACCCTCTGTCGAGATGCGATCGAGTAAACTGCGAGACAACACCGATATAACGGGCGAAAAATTTATCACATGCATAAATAAGATGACGAACAAGAAGGGGCGCTAGGATAGCTCGAATTGCCGGCTTGAGCACGCGGTCGAACTCCACGCTGCCGCCGATCACATCGTGCACTCCATCGGCCACACGTAGGCCCACTCGGCTTTAGGACCAACCTGCAAGCTGGAATAAATATATGAGCACATCACCCTTTTATATCCTCCCGTTCTGCCTCAGACTAGCCCCATAACATACGCTGGGCAGTTATTTGATTTACCTGTGTGCTCTTGACCTTCTTTGACTTATTGTTCCCGCTTGTTCAAGAGCCGACTTGTCTACCTTACAACTTTGGATGAATTAACGGAAACCAAAACCGAATGAAGACGAGATAAGTGAGGTAGAAAGTAGAAGATGGCTATATGACAAGACGGTAAATTAATACATATAGATTTCAGCTCATTTCTAAACTAGATTCTTCTTTTCTATGAGTCGGTTTTCTTTTCGGACTGAGTGTTGAAAAACTCCCCTTTTGTACGATTCTCATACATCTTCTGTATGTCAGTGAAACTACTTCAGAAATAGTGAAATAAGAAACAGTTCGACCTGACCTTTCAAACCAGGCACTCCTAAAACCGAACTCTCCCCTCGCCCATCCCTTCCACCTCTCCCTGGCCATAGTATGCAACACCTTCGAGCTGTCGCATTGTTCGTGGGCCTAAGGTGCTTCCGGAACTTTTGCACAGCCCTTGAAGCCAAAGTCAGCCAATAACTTTCTCAAGATCTTTAATCTTTTTCCAAACTTTTTTCATGGACAGTTCAAAACTTGGAATGTCCCAAGAATTTTTTTTTTTTTTTTTTTTGAATGACCCTGACAACACTCAGAAAGTTTAAACGTCCAAGCGGCTCTATGATTTCTAGAAAGTGTTTAGACATGATGCACTTCAAGGATATCAGAAAGCGTTGAAGCCAGTGGTTTCCTGGGATGTGTGAACCCTACTGCATACTCATTTGGACCCCAGCTAGCGAGATAGTACCTTCGCCGAAGAAGTTAATCGTCGTTTCACCAACACAGCATTTCAAAAAATGTTTCGCGATCGATTCGAACCGCCTTACAAGCAGGCTGTGAATATGCCGCCTCAGATCGCTCCAAATCAGAATGATTGTCTGTTATTGAAAAATTTTGCTTATCACATGTTCGCTTACCTTTCCAGCATACCTTTCCAAGTGATTATTCATTCACAGAGTTTCCGGAGCGCTCAGGACGACATCCTCCGCACATCGAAGGAAATGCTTTTATACGATATGCTGCTTTAAATTTATTTTCTCACCGCATTCTGCGAGTATAGAATACTTAGCTGATTTATTTTACTTCACTGAGGTGTGGCCAGTTCACTGCTTTTTGGTTGTATATGACTTCGACGATTCATGAATGAACGACTCGTTCGAATCTTCGAAAGAACCCACTGCCTGATCGTTCTGCTTCGATATCGCTTCCATTTATTACTATTTTCCTCCAAGCCTATTACTCCCCCTCCCCGCCCTTTTCAAACAATGAATGCGGATGTGCTTTTACAAAACTCCGATGACCGTAATTTTAATTTATGCAATTGAACCCTTAATGAGGACGCATGGCAATCCGTACTGAGGACGCATCGCAACTTATCACACTCGGGAAAAGTATTCAATTTTAGTCGTCATCTACGAAAATCAATTTGAAATGCTTGTGCTGAAAACTGTGAACTTAAGAAATAGGTGCTGCAGGTGCAGGCTGAGTTCTGGTTATGGCTTCAAAAATTGGCATTCATACACCTTTTCGATGAGCACTCTTGTTATTCAATTAAAAGTAAGAGCCTCAACAAACAGCCATGTACAGTGTGAACTGCCATATACTACCTTCTTCAAAGCAGTTTCTCGTCACCCACAACAACTTCATTTGAGGGTAAAACATAAATTCGGCGATCGAGAGCTGCTGGCAGAAGAACGCATGAGCTCCGTGTATTGAAAAATATCGGGAACGCGAAACTGAAGAAGCGGCCTTGGGCAATTGCATGACATTGCTACTCACGCCCTCTTAAGTAATCTATCGCAACAAATATAATCGGTACTGAGTTCATGAGAGAGTGATACAATTCAGATGACAAATTCTGTTACGAGAATGTTGCGTGCGAGTGATCTGACCACTCTAGAGCTTCGTCAAAACAGTCTACTGCGTGTTCATTGCTGTCTTTAGAATCAGTAGATAGGCTACAGCAGTCTCGTTTTGACAGATTAGGGATCCTTAATCGAAACTCAGAGTTAAACGAATGTTTTGACGAATTAGTTATTGCCAAGTTAAGTGCCACAAAGCAATGGTACAACAATGCTGAGGGTTATTTGGTTGTGCGCTTTGATAACGTTCATAGAGGAACAAATCGAACTGGAAAACATCTCTGCATCATGCAGCATAAAACCATTGAAAAAAATGCCCGGTGGAAGATATTTGCTCATTTTAAAGAAAGTTTACATTATGTACATCGAAAGGTAAGTTCACTACTGAACAGTTTCCAGGAAATGGGTGTTGAGGACTTTTCTTACTTTTATTTCGGGGAGAAGTTTTCTGTTTATATTACTAAGTTTGGTGATGGGTTTTCGAAGACTTTTAGCATGTTGTTGGTTGAGGTAGTAAGGGAGATTTCTCGTCCGTTGGCTTTGAAACAGGAAACCTGTACGGCAAAGTCCTCAGAATCCCCTCATGGCATCCAATTTAATAGACATCCTAGGCAAAGCCCAAGAATGAATAACATCCCCAGAAGTAATACAAAAACGAATATTAACATCACAAGGCACAACACAACGATTATCCACCTCCAAAAGACGCGGCTCCCCCAATTCCAATTGGTCCAAAGACTTCATATACGAATCAAACTCCAACTCTGGGATATCCCTAAATTCATAACTCCAATACCACTGATGACCAGTCACCTTAACAGTCAGACTACTGTCTAGGTTCATCAAACCATAATAATACAACAAACTCAAAGACGGCACCATCTGCATAACCAAAATCAAAGTAGGAAATCTAGCCGATTATTCTGGAACAAAGTTTATACAAACGACAAAATGCCAAGGTAAAAACTTATTGTCTACTCGATGAATTCCACACAGATAACATCATTTTATCTAAGTTGAGTGACAGTTTGATGGAACTATGCAACATTACGTGAGATGTTTTTTTTGCATATCGTCCTCGTCTAGGAACCGATTTGTATGTAAGAAGAGGTAGTTACTTCTTAAGATTTTTAGTTTACGTATTACGCATGATTCGCTTTAAATAGCAGAGCCACATGTGACATATCCCACCAAATGCACACTTTGAGAAGGCTCATGAAATCAAAACGGCATTTACACATCAGAGACCTGTGGGCTCAGCCAATTTGCTTCGATGGTACTGGTCACCCCGATCTACATTTAATTAGCCCAAGAGCCAGTAATGTGGCGCGCAGCTCCGACAGTGAACGAGATTGCGATAGATGATCTGAATACAAAGCACCCTCCCCTCTGCTCATCCCAAAACTTCTTAATGCGTAAAGTGAAAGGAATCTGATGGTTCCCACCGAAGCTGTTTGAGCAGGAACAGATATGCAACACACAGACTACGAAACCTTCTGCGTAAACCAAGTTGCTAGGAAACTGCTGTCAAGAAAGTTGCGCAGTATGAAAACAATGCTGATTTACTCAGCCTATATATTTCTGCTTCCAAAATTTGACCTCTGGAAAAGCGAACGTTCCTTGGCGGATAACATTGTGGTCCCGGCAGAGACAAAAAATCACGTGCAGCCACTCCCATCATCACATCGCCAGCTGATAAACCAAGGCCAGGATTTCGGATGGAAGAGGGAGGAGGAGGTGAGAAATCCAGTCAATGATACAGAAGTACGATCTCGGCAACGATGTCACAAAACCCACAATAAACTAAATTCTTTCATATCCGACAGGCGGCCTACGCAGCTTCATCATTAAACCTTCGACTTAAAGGCTGAATAGTTCATTTCTCCTGTTACCTGCGCCCTCACCTGCCATTATAATCGACAAACAGTCTTCAATGGTCGTACTCGATGGGAACGGAAGACTTCACGGAAATCAATTAAATTCGCTAAAGCCTGATACATTCCCCTCCCAATTGTGGTTATTAACTTGTCCTACTCAGAATACGGTTCATTCGAAACCACAGCAATCCAAAGTGACGGAACTAACACATACCAAAAATTTTTCCCCTTTGCACCCCAAGGTACTTTGCCTTTTTTGAACCGGCGCTCGTTCTCCAGTTTAATGGCACATAAAGAACCGGTGTCAGAACATACAATGACCGCACGGAAAAGCTGTATCACCGCTTTGTAGGAATGGATTCTCTGCTCAAGTGAGAGAACCTTCTCTTGAAACGACCTCCGCTGGCAACTCACGTTTACTCTGCTACCGGAAAGGTTACCTCCAAATGAGGTGGTAAAATTAATGAGCAACAGCATCTACGAGGTACCGTTTGCTTGAAATCAACGCCAGCTACACGTGAAAACGCAAACGCGGACAATGAAGTCTGATATCTATTTCCGACCGTTCAGAGGTCAGCTTCAGCTGAGGGGAAGTCTAGAATTGTGGTTTTCCACTTGCCCGAGTTGCCGAACTGAGACAGAAATTTCCAAAAACTCAAAGTCGATATGATGCAACCCCTCTCCTCTTTTCTAAATGAACCTGCGACTCCTTTCTTGTTAGATGATTATACTCAACGGCGAATTCTAAAACTCGTACGAGTCCCCATTCGCTAACGAGCTGCAAACGTTTCATTCGGTTTGAATGGTTAGAAGTTATAACTGGAGGGAGGCAGGAGGAAGGGGGAAGGGGGGAAGGCGGAGGGGCAAAAAAAACATTTTAAGAAGACCTATAATTAAAGAGACCATAACCATAAGAGGCTCACTGGGGTTTCAATGTGAACCGTTTATGATTTCCATCCACCTTAAGCGACCTTCACTCTACAGATTTTCATTAATGCCTTCCACAGCTATTCTAACGTCATATAGTGCTATATTCATACTCTTCAACTACCCCTTCTCTCCTCTCCCCCCTCTCCCCGGAGCACTTCCCCAGTTTTGCTTCTACAAACATTTCTCATCTTTTAAGCAATAACATTCCATTGACCACGAGCTCCTCTGTGTTAACACTGTGTTCCTTCCATCGCAAGCAGAGAAGTAGAGGCGCGCATTAGCTTCAGGACGCAACTGTGGGCCACTTAACCATAAGTGCGTAACTGTCGTAATGCAGATCACCGTTTTTTTAATAACAAGATTCTCATCAAATGCAGCATCATCCATATCGATGAATAAAATTAGCAAATGAAAAATCCATCTCATTCATGGCCACACAACAGCCTTTATCCTCACTTCTACAAGGATCTCACCTTCACAGCGCTGATGTATCTTCGTATCGCAAAATTTAGTGCTCGAAAAAGCTTGCATACGCTCAACTCAAATAAAAGAATTTCATATAAACGGCATCAGCCTTGGACAGCGAATTATTATCTGTGACTTCGGTAAAGTGAAGATGGAATTTTCGATAGCTGCATCTCAAGCTTATTAAATACCAACTAAACCTCCAATGCAATTAATGCATAGTGCTACGGAGATATAGTTATCAACTCTTCACCATGAACAAAAGTAGTTTTTCCCTCTCAATAATCTCGAGCAGTTCCGTGAAATCCATTGAAACATGGATTTAAAAAATGATCCACGATGACGGTTAGAGGACTTCGAATTAAACAAAGTATGTTATGCGATCATAAACAGTATACAAGAACACGAGTTGAGAATAAAACTTTGAAACGTAACGATGACAGTAAACGCGTCCAGTCTTCCATCTACACAAATAATAACGAAAAGCTGGTAGATAGCAAAGAGAGAACATAATATAATGAGCTATTAAGGTAACACGCGATATACCATAATGTTCAGTGAATAGCTACAAGCAGAAAAAAAAAAAATAAAATAAAAAACAATTGGGCAGCGATAAAACGATTTCAAAGAAACGCTGAGCACTTTACCGGATACAAATTTCACAAACAAAGAAACGAGCTAATTTGGGGCAGAGAAATTCTTGAGGAGTACAAAGTATATGTATATAATATATGTACTTCAAAATGAACAGGTGATTGATAAAGAAACGCTTTGTGAGGAATAATCAAAAGATGCTTCACAATGTCGATTAACGCAATCAGTTCGCAATTACTTATCTAAATAAATCACAAAGTTTTAACCCGATGAGAATATAAGTTTCCATTTAATGTTTCTAATGCTTTTATGGATTAAATTTGACAAATTGCAATGGAATTACGATTGAATGCAGTCGATTTCAAATGCCAAATTCATAGGAAAACCACTAAAACATAACACAAACAGAAAATAATAGTTTTCAAATACATATCAACAGCGAATTTCAATCAACCAATTATGAAGATAACGCTAGGAAACTCGATGAAATATATATTCACTTTCGCGGAAAAAAAAGGAAAGAAATAAAACATGGAGAAAACGAATTAACGCCCGAAATAATCATCATGACGCATCATTCGCTTTACCCTTCATAGAAATACCCCAATTGGAACGAACCTCGTTAGTGATAAAACGAATGATGACAAAAAAAAGGAGAATACAAGTGATGTGTTTTCGCCGAATATATGGAAAATAATTGTATAGTTAGAACGTTATTTCATACAACAATAGGCAGTCGCTACCACTGCCCTCAATTATTATGGATAATACCAAGGCGAAACAACACACTGATGAAAATTTGAGAAGCATTCGTTGCAAATTGCGGTCGAGAACCAATTTATACATACAAAGAGAAGCACAAATGACCAAAAAGTACTATTCAATGCGACAATACACATGATAACGATAACAGCATAAAATTAGAGACGTTGCATAAAAAAACTTCCCGTCTAATAAGAGTAGATGGGGAGATAAAATTGGCGAAAGAAACACAAAAAAAAATTTATACCTAATTTTGCCCATACGAAGAAAGAATCGAGTTAGAAAACCGTCGCTGATATGAGTTCAATTCATTTCAGGATTTGTAGATTCTGATGACATCATCGATTTTCTTACGACATATAGGACATTCGCCATTTACTCGCCACGTCTCAGTCGCGCATTCAAAGCACGTCGACATATGCCCGCATGTGTAGATGACGCAATTCACCTAAAATTCAACTGCTTCAAGCCAGTTTCCTTCAAATGTTTCATCTAGAAAATAATTCCATGTTGGAAAAAACGTTAAGTTTTTGATAACAATAAGATGGCATTCTCACCATTCCACCACAAAAATGCACGGATGCTCTTTGTCAACGCAGGCTCACTGGCGTCACGATGAGCATTCGTGAAAAGCTTCGCTGTGATTCTATTACCGTCGCACACAAACTGGGTTGAGCTATCGAACAGCAACATAATCAAAACAATAAGAATTCAATGCAACTGCCTCAATCATTAATCGCCTACTAATTTTTTGAAGAAAGCCCTCATCGAATATCAACAAGAAGTTAAGCATCTAGTGCCACTTGTACAAGCAAAATATAAATAATCACATAAATCTACCTTAGCACTCATGCAAATCTTGCATTCCTCTCCATCATCGGCCTCTTCATCAGGTGAGCGCTTCGGCGTTGGTGGTGCACCACTGACAGACGGCTGCTGCGGTCGTGGAGTTGGGCCGACCATTGACAACGGCCGAATTGGTGGAATTCGTGCCGGAGAACTTCTGAAAATATTTATTTAGCTTAGGATGGTATGACGAAAGATTTACTTTTGAAGACCACAATACAAAAAGAAAAATGCATCAAATGCTATTATATATGCATCGATCTGAATACAGCACGCTGAATCGCCCGATAATTCGCAAGTGAATTAACCAAAGAATACAGCAAAATTGTCGCTTACATTTTGCAGCCTTAGAAGATCAACGATCTGTCGTAACTGTCTGAGTAAACGTCCATTTCAAATAGATACTAATGTTGGCAAACATTCTTTTTCCGAGAGCTACTAGAAGTAACAGCCACAATACTCTTCACTACAACACCTGTTATAATACGCTTTGAGCGCAGTGTGGAAAGCACCTTACCTTGCGGGAATGGGTGGCGGGAATGGTGGTCGCGTGGTGGTAGTATCGATATTCTCAAGCAGCACCAACAGATCATCTCCGGTTGGGGGTGGCAATACCGCTCGCTGCGGATCTGGCATCATCGGCCTCTGTGGATCCCTGAGTGGTGTCAACATGGGACGACGCTCGGCGGCTGCAAACACTCCATTCGACATTCACAAACCAATTCGAGACTATGCATAACATCATTGTTTGCATGCATCTGCCAATTCTTATTAGTTTTAATATTCAGATGCATTTTCAATTGAATCCATCGCATCTACAGAATTAGCAATTAGTTCGGTTACTAGCTATGGAAGTCAGTAAATACAAGCAGTATCTTGAATGAGACTCGGTAAAAGAAAATGAAATAATCACATCTTCATATAAAACCATCATCTGAGGGAAACAACTGTATTTTCGAGATCTCGCATGTGAAAATAAAAGAAAGAGGGGATTTTCTCGCATATGCGAGCAAACGAAGCTGCACAGTCAACCTATCGCTTCAAAGAAGATATCTCCTCCTCTCACTCCCCACCCCCCCCCCCCCCCCCCCCCCCCCCCCTCCCCAAAGTTCTGCACGTATAATAGAAAATAAAAGAAATCAACTGGAAGCTGAAGACGAATACAAGTTACATAAAATGCTTGAAAATGCCAAGACTGGAAAACTGCTGACGAGTACAGGCAATGGGAAAACGATTTGCAATCATTCGATCAATCCTTTCGATAAAAACCGTCCTTGTATGTGAAGGGAATTAATTTTTTTAAGAAGAGATAACTTCCATCATATGCATGGTCTCACAAAATGACGAAACGCTTCAACCCAACACACTGGGCCACAAATAATATCAACTTCGAGTTCTGTGCCTCAGTCGATAAATGCGTTAACCCTAAAGTGATATCGTGCAACTCATTTTACACAGTTCCTAACGAGCTATACTGCAATTCAATCCTTGTACTTTGCAGGTAGTTCTGGACATAGAAGCCGGCAGACAATTCCTATCATCAAAAACTAAGCCATACTACAAGGCAAGTCCCTCATCGAAACGTTCTACCATTCCATCCTCCACCGCTAAGCTGTTCCTATTTGATGGAGCGAGGAAGCAAAAGGAAGCAAGCTTACGCGTCGCAAACGGCATATGTAGGAAGGGCCCATTGAAGCGGTTACCAGTTTCCGACTGTGTACGTCGTGTCATCCCTGCCTGTGCTTCATCATTATGACCCGAACGGACCAACTGTGAGATGGACGATGGCCGCGTTGAGGTTGTCCTTAAATTCGCTATGTGAATGAAGGAAACAATCGAAGAAAGACAAAATTAACTGCACCATCGCCCTACAACAGTGAAACTACTGTTTTCACATCTGAGTGCTTTCGCGTTACTTCAAATAAGCAATACTACTGAAGCCATTCAAGAAAAAAAAAGCTGCGAGCGAAGAAACCGTGAGGAAAAAGCCAGTCGGAAAAGAATACACAGCAGTGGAATCATCCCTACATCAATAAACACTTACAAATCGGCTGATGGAGCCCTGTGAGGAGGTCTTGGCTCGGGTGAGAGATCCAGTAAAAGCCGCGGACCACGTGTTGCAGGCAATGGCGGAACACGCTGCTGCACAGTTGATGTGCTACCCACCTTCACCGCACCTACAACGTACATTAACCTCACCAATCATAAAGTATTTACGAGACAAAAACTTATACAATCACTGCTTCATATCTTTTCCTTTTTCATACCGAATTTCTAAAACAATTCGTCTATTGCCGATATGACTCAAGTGACATTCAAATCGATTCGAATCGAGAATTTCCTTATGCCGTTAATTCGCCGTTTCCACTAAACTTTTCTTTCTCATTTCTTGTACATCTACACATTTTATGTTTGATGCTTTTTGAATTAAAGCTCAATTTAAAGCTAATCCAGCATGTCACCAAGCTGAACCTACGCAGCCCGTCGAGAGCAAAACGCATTATCAAAAGATGAAGCGTAATTTCATTACAGCCCTGTCGGCATACATATGTTTGAACTCAACCTATACAACCTCATAAGCCTCAACAATTAAAGGTGTTATTTTCGCGTTTCACGAACCAAGTAGACGAACGCGCTGTGTGGATCCATAGACGTCGAAGAATGCCCAAAGCCTCACTTCAGTGTCGACGTGTATTATAATACGAGGTGGAAGGTTATTCTTTGCAAAATACACCTCGCCTGCAAACAACTTCTACTCAACACGGAAACAAATTATACAATAGTGCACAAAATGTTTAAATCCCGAATGCACAACATGATCAGTGAGAATCGCTCATCGCCGATATATGCAACAAACGCTTGCTTCAAATGAACTCTTGCCCCGGATGGCTCTTAATGTTCGTTTTCAAATGTTCCTCCACTGATCGAAATCAACAGCTCCATTTCAACGACTCAAATCAGTGGTCAAATCTATTAGCATATGTATGTATGATGGGAAACAAACATTTTGCAGTTGCTCTTCAAACCCAGGTCAGCAGTTACACCCACATAAAGTGAAAAATATGCGACAGTTCGTTTGAAGAAGCTGCGTGGTAGAAAACTATGTTGAAGTCCCCACAATTAAATTTCTTTTGGAAAAAAAAACTTCATAGTGGCAATTTGTGTGAAACATCATAAAGGCGACAATTCATCGAAATGGGTGGCTTGGTAACCGTTCCGTATCGAAATAAACGAGGTTTGGTCTTCAGCAATGCGGCGCCAATGAATGACTAGAAAAGAATATTTCGAAGGCGAGTGCTGCAAAATTAAAAGCTTGCTGGTTTCAAATGTGACTAACAACGTTCTAAGGCCACTGCTCATCCAGTCGCAAGCAAGCACTCCGTATCCACGACCCTTACCAGTGGTTCCAAAACTGCGCCACACTTCCTTTCATAAGCAAGTTGGTTTAGTTGGTTTATGCAAACAGCTTTTCATGCTGATTCAAAAGACTCGTTTTTAGGCGAAAGAGTATCGCGAACCTTTCTCAGTCATCCAGAACGATAACTCGTCGGTCGCTTTTGGCTGAGCACCAACATCTTTGATGCTCACCCAATATTCAGGTCGTTCCAAGAGATCATCACTGTCAACGGGCAACGATGAAGACTGCACAGTGATCGGATCACAGCACGTCAACCCGAAAGCCATACTGCCCGTATATGCAGACTCCACATCCAGAATCTGCAAATCGCGTTCATGTTGCATCCGCTTTAGGGCAGATAACTAGCACTAGACTTTAGCAAGAGTCAGAAAAAGTTGTCGACTTCACGGAGGTGCCATTCAAAAAAGGTGCGTAAGCAGAAACTCGCCCCTGAAGTATATATAGTCGGCGTTAGCAGAACGGAGGAATACGGACACACAGCCAAAACGAGCCAGAGAACGCAATTTCTTTTCTTTTTTTTTTCATTTCCAACGCCAGCCCCTTCCAGTTCAGATGATGAGGCAAAATGTTGGCTGGGAACCAACCTGAATGACGATTTTCTCGTTAAAGACGAGCGGCCTCGATGTGAAGACGTAACCACACGCATATTCACCTGCGTACCTCTCGGCAACAGTGTAGTTATGGCTGAGCGTTATATGTTTTCCCCTCACAGAATGAAACGTGAGAGGGCTGAATGCAACACCTGTAACACGCCCATACTCTTCAACATCCAAAGTCCACAACCCATTTCTGCTTGCAATACAAGTTTATTTTACCCCGTGATCTCAGACTTAAACCTAGCTAAAACATAGAGTTTGGACACAGATGCCACTTATTGATTTCCTCAGCTGTCGACTCTGACGTAGAGATTTTTCATGACAGTTACCCCGCATCAATATTAGAGACAGCAGAGATGAGGAGAAGCAAATGATTTTCGCGCAGTATCGAATCTTTTCTAATGCCGTCTGATGTAAGTTTTAAAACGAAGCAAGTTTAGTGCACGCACCCTTGTGCAGCCACTTGTTATGCTGCGCAGCAAGTATGTGAAGTGATAGCAATATATATAACGCATCTTAGACAACTTCTGCGCATTGCTATTAGAAAAGAAGGATGCAAATTAGAGCCACCCAAAAGCGAAGAACGGGACTCCGAAACTAAAGAAGAGGTCTGTTTCCATCAAAACTGCTAAAATGAACTCATTAAGCAAGCATAACCTACCCCGGTTCTGTAGCATCCCAGTCAGACATCATGTAGTCGTGCGTTATCAAAAAATATTTCTTTTCACATATTTACAGGAAAAACATATTTCATATCCCATTTTGAACAGCTTTTGAAGATACATTTACTTACGCTTTTCGCATCACCAAACTAAACCAACTTTTTTTCTAAATTTGTCATCTTGTGATTTCCAATATTCTGTCTTGCCGATGTATTCAAGTCCAAGGTGATCAACGCCCTAAACCTTTCCACTTCACTATACGAGACTTCCCAATATCAACTCCTCCCTTCGTCCTAAACAGAGAAACTTTCGCTTCCCCACACTAATCCGAAATTTATGTCCAGGTGGCTTCAAGTTTGCTATTTGCTAATCGCGTCTTCATTGCTGTGAACTGTTATCAAAGAGAGATATTCATTTATTCGGAGGTAGCTTATAATGTAAACGAAAGGACATTCGATTCTATTCAAAGAAACATCTTGCCCTTAGTGAGACTCCTTTATGTATTTTCCAGGAGTTGCATGACGTTGACTTCAACGACAGTGAAAAAAAGCTGCTAGAATTTATAATGCTAGGAAATCGATAATTAAAGAGACACAACACAAACTCTTGCCAAGTGAGTCAAGGTGCTAAAATCTACTGGAAAAACAAGAACATAGAATGAAACCCTCCAAACAAAACGCTATTCGAATGGTATGATTGTTACAAATGTAGTGAATTGAAAGCATATTCGTCGAAATGCCTACGAAAATGTGCAATTAATTCCAAGTTGTAGTCGACCTAATTGTGCGAATAACGTTAACAGAAAGAAAACAAAAAGAGGAAAGCAACACTTGCCGGCGTGATATTTGGATGATGGCAAATTGGGCGACGATGACGAGCTGCTTCGCGATGGTCGTACAACAGACGTACTTGGGCCAGCGCTGGTCTGTGCATTTGACGAACTTGACGCACGGCTTGTACGACTTCGACCACCGCCCGAACGTGTGGGTCTGATTCGCACATCACTCGGATCTAAAAGTAGCCCACTTTAGTTCACATATCAGACACGATGCTCATTGAGGTTTTGTTTTATAAGGTTTAACAGGATCTTTGCGCGCCGATGTCGCCGCAATGTTTGGAGGCTAAAAGACGCCATCGGCAACCTTTTCGGGCGAACATGTTCACGATTATTTTCTCTTACGCTGAGAAAAACTAGCTGAAAGTACCTGTAGGTCGCCTTTTCTTTGTAACATTTTCATAAAAATGCCCATAATTTTCTCATCATCAGCCGAAACGCTAATGTGCAACAAAGAAAGTAACTTAATAAGAGTGTCAAACTTCCTTCAAACATTAACACAAACATTTTTTTATGAGCCAACAAACAAAAATGCGTCAAAAAATAGAGATAGCGTCATTCAATCTTCGAAATTCCCAAACGGATGCACCTAAACCACCCAGATGAATGACACACTTCGCAATAAGAATATATATGCAAAACTAACCGAATTTATTTGAAAAATAAAAATAAACGAGGAAAAATCGTGCTGATGGAAAAAGATATGTGAAACACCGAAAAATGAAAAATGTACTTATTATTGCAAAAAAAAAACCTCACAATATTCCCTTGGATGTATAACTGCTAAGCGCCAATCGTAGATGAATGGACGCAGTAAAATATTTCAGAGGCAATCGAAGCGATAATCGCATTTCAACTACTCTTTTATAAAATATATACAAACCATTTCACCTTTTACCCATTCACGAATACAACGCACTCAAACATTTCAGCACATCATTCAAGGATATATGCAATCAAATGCTCTGCCCATACACACATTAACTGGTTTTCCGCTAGGAGATAACCATTATAAATGAAAAATGTTGCTTGGAAAAACGAACTTTGCAGAGCGAAAAGCACATAGGAGCAATTCGAAAACGACAAAAATATACCGCTTTTGTTAGTAAGTTCTTCAGATGGAGTGCATCGCCCATCCTTCAACAATGTTAGAATATCACGAATTTTTCTTCTGCTCATCGCAAACGCTTATAAACACTTCGAATGCAACATTCAACTCAGCGAATTCCTGTGAGAAGACCGATTTCACGATTGCCAAACTTGCGGCTTAATGAGTCGTCACGCATTGTTGCTTTCTATTTCATATTGCAACGTCACATCGACGCCGATTATATGAGCACAAATAAATGCATAAGGCGAAGTGTGAAATTAACTAACTGGGAAAACTCTTCCACTTTCGAATACAGAAAGAACTTCACAAAGGTGTAGACAACTATCACTCAAGCATAAGAACAGCATTCCTATCTATGAAGAAAACTCTATCGTAAAATTTTCTTTCAGAAGAACGAAAGATGTTTAAAACAACAACAAAAAAAGCAAAATAACTGCAGCTGAGAACTGCTTTTCTTCAATTCATGACAGGATGAGTGAAAACTTGCTCAAAATTTTAGCGAAGATTTAAAAAAAAAAAAGAAAAAAAAGAAACAGCGTATCATAAATAAACCAAGAAATTGGTTCGCAAAGGAAATTGATGTAAGTCGCTATAGAAGAGAGGAGAAACGAAAGCGACCTCGTGACGAGAAGTGAACGTGCATCAGTAATCGAATCGTTGCACTGACATAAACGTATGACAATCTCTCTCAGAAAACTACCTGTCGCTTTACACATTCGTGCAAATACAAGAGTAAGTGTTTTCACTTCACTCATATAAACTTCTCATCAAGCCCATAATGACAAATCACAAATATCCGGTTTTTAAACTACACTTTATTCGACTAGGAATATCGAAATCAGCATGGTATTGCAGAGATCTGATTAACAAACGATGAGAAAGCACAATTTTACGAAAAAAGGATTGCGTTGATGGAAGCAGAAATAAATTTCATGCGAGTATTTTTAAAATGCATAGTGATAGCTCATCAACACACTCCGAGAATGGAAAGTGAAAGACAAAAGGAGATCAAAAGATGCAAAAACAGTGTACGCGTTATATCTCAGAGGTCGTAGTTACGAAAATAAATAAAAGCAAGGCGCAGGTGACTTTCATCACTGTCTTATTACGGATGCAAAGCAACACAACGTAGAGACTGAATTGCTGTGCAAATTCATTCGCAGCACTAGACTCCTAAAATGCAAGAAAGCTGATGCAAGTAGGAGGCACATGCGCACAAAAAGCCGCCAAGTAATAGGGACCCCTCAACAAAAGCAACTGCGCAGATTCGATTTGCAATACCAAACAAAGATTTGAGGTAACTCGAAAATCGCAGAAGGAATCGAAAGTGAGAGGATCAAGCACGACCACTCACTGATCGTTTGCTTC
The DNA here is from genome assembly GCA_006503575.1 of Baylisascaris schroederi. Lineage (NCBI taxonomy): Eukaryota > Metazoa > Nematoda > Chromadorea > Rhabditida > Ascarididae > Baylisascaris > Baylisascaris schroederi. The sequence goes on from QEWY01001989.1 coordinate 2,025,778, forward strand.
CAGAAAACGAAAGGACGCTTTGAAATAGGTACCTAGACAAAGCGAACAATATAAGCAAAGTCTTCAGATGGATGCATCTGCATCAGCATCAGAAGGACTAGCAACAACAGCTAACAAGTCGTTCGCACCAAACGCAAACGTGTCCGCCTGCAGAATGGTGCATCCGAAAAAATGAACAATACACTGAGGCGCGTGCAACATATCGCACTAACCAAATAAGAAACGAAGAGGACACGCCCGCTCGAGCAGACTTAATCAGCACAGCACCACACTGCTTTCGATCCATCCACCTACGCTAACTCGTCGCCACCAACACGACTTTATAACACATCAAATCCTTATATTGTAAAAACTCAACTAGACATCAATTCGCTAAGCAAGCCTTGCGAAACCTCTCGAAGGGTTTCATAGTCACATCGCAAAAAGCACAAAGCCAATTCGAGCTGAACAATCCAACACAACAAATCTAAGCTAAATATGCCACTTCGATTGCGGACACACCAAACAAACTGCACTCCTTCCTCTTATTCCTATCGTGATTAGATGCCAAACTCGATAACTTCAAGAAACAAATCACAATTATACTAGAAATAAGCAAATGAAAAGAACTGAAAATTAAAACAACTTCGAAGAAAAACCATCCGAAAATGCAACATTTCCGGCGTATTTTCTAGCCAAATCGGAACTCATCACCTATTGGTCACTCGAATAAGATCACAGCCAGCATTTTTGCCAACGAAAATGCTGGCTAACAAACTTCATGTTAGACGCAGATTTAACTTCTGCAAGAGTAATAATATATAAAGAATAGCAGTTCATTTTCAACACTGCATCAGTTCTAAGGCAGAGCAATACTGAGAAAGAGTAATACTAATTGCAATCAAACTAAGCAAAAAGAGTAACTACAAACTAACTTCAAACACTTGAAAACTTCACTTTCTAGTGAAAAATTCAAGAAAATCATGCAATTTTCTCATGAATGATTAAATACTACTAAAACGACTATTGAAACGAATCAAATTCATTCCACTAGAAAAAAATTCTCCCCAAACTGAATTACTTCATCGTTTTCTAGAAAAAAGAAAGAAAAAAACCCGCAGGAATAATAACGTTTTTAAAATCACAGGAAAAGAGCGAAGAAAGCAACACAATGCGCTGTTAACATTGGAGACAAATAACGCTCGTTGAAAAACATTTCGACACAGTGATTCATCACTTGAAGGTGGTCCTTTGTTGAAAAAAGACGAACCCTCCACAAACGAATATCAAGATTACAACCATTATTTCAAGCCAAACATTTCCTTTTTTTTTGCTGAATCTCAATCAGAAGTTTAAAAGTTCAACGGAAGGGTGCCGTCAACGAGCAACATTCGCAGAGGAATACAATGAAGATGAAGGAGTAAAATAAATTAAACAAAGAAACCCCCACAGCTATCCACTCGTAACATGCTTTCTTGAGAATCAATATACTAGTTTACTCTCAATTACTCTCCACCGACACACTTTCTGCTCATATATATTCTTCACCTCGCAAATACTGAAGACCTCAATACTATCCTTTAAATGCCCCAACAATTTGAAGGCCTAAGAGTCCCATCTCATTCCATTCCCTCCCTACCTATTCTGTTATTTCTCAGTTTACCTTCTTTTCCTCTTCTCTATTCACTCGTCACCCAAATTTCAAAAAAATTTCTACCAATACTTCTTCAAATATTACGCCAGCTCATGTGGAATATCAAGCTGCGCCGAGACCTGTCCAACTAGATCCCCAAAGAGAGTGAAGCTTCGAACAGGAAAATAATAAATAAATTTTTGACAGAGTGCCACCAAAAGTCAACTCACCGTGCATCCATTAAATATAAGCTCACGTCATTTAAATTATCGCCGTTATCAACATTCCATGTTCATTTTGAGTGCATGTAGCTTTTGGCCAATACTGGTGTCTTTGAAGGAGTGAAGAAATTACTATGGAGAACGAAAAATAAGTCAACGCAAGCAGAACTATTCGCGATACCCGAGACGTTTTGCAGAGTTAAATTCAATAGTAGGGAAACGTCTGAAGAAATTTCAGATCGCCTCTCTCCCTCGTAATGAAATCAGTAAAGGAGACCACCCAGGAAAGGATAACGCACACAAGCTTTGACTCCTGGAGGCAACTCATCCCTTACAACAACACCCATTCGAATTTTTAACAAGATGATTGTGACAGAGTTTCTGCCAAAAACGATACCCATACCTGAGATATGCAATCGAAAACAGAACAAGCTATGCCTATATGAAAAAGATGTCTACTTTAGCCACTTTTCTTTGTCAGTGATCGTTAACTTATTCCACTCATTCATATGTGGAACCTGATAGGTGCAATTCTGTAGACCGATGCCTTTGCGGTAATCTACGCATGAGAACCGATCACATATGATATGAAACAATGGACGAACTCCTCTCAGGTGTGGAGTGAGAGATATTTTCACTATTAAATTTGACAAAACATCAAAGCAGCAAATAAAACTCTCCCGAGTTGCGAACATAAACAACCTGAATTTTACTGCGGAAAGATTAGTATTTGACGTGAAATCCTCAATTTTCATTCTAAGCTTCATATCACAAACAAATATAATTTTATGCAAATGAAAGAGTGGGATTACCCAAAAAACAATATAAAATGTAATCGCAACAGATAATTTGTATATTTCGCGATCGTAAGTAGATCGGAACTAGAGATCTGATTAAATTTTAAGAAAGTGAAGCCATAACGGAATAAACGACTATCCCCTCGAGCGTAGAAAGGTTCGTTTCCGCGAACAATTTTCAATGATCAAGATAAGATATCAAATAATAAAGCCAAGCCGATATCAAAATTAGAGCGACCGATTTGCATTTTCAAAGAACGTTCGAAACAGGAAGAGGATCTTCAAAAAGGACGCACTTCCGACGATAAATGAATTCATGATGTGATGATCTAATGCACATGACTTAGTTAAACTTCTTGCAAACAATGGCCAATTTCACTTCCTCATGGATTGCCGCATGGAAATGCAACTAGTTAAACATTATAACGAAACGAATAAACGAAACGAACGACATAACAACAGCTTAAAGGTCAGCATTACGGATGCAGCAGTATTCTTCAGCTTCGATCTATTAGGGGCACTACTGCTTTATAACATCAGGATATCAGTGCAGTGGGACCTTCCTGGAGACGGAATTCTCAGATACTGAGTAGAAGATATGCGACGGCACAAATACAACGATGGTTCACGTCCGACACGAAGAAAAAAAAAAGAGGTTCCTAGGTTACTTTCTGAGCATTTGCCTTTATGGAGAACTCCGAGCAAGAAAAAAAAAAAAAAAAAAAGAAAGTGCGCTGCAATTTGTTAAACAATAGAATCGAAGCGTGAAAATTCTAGCTATTTTTGTGATCCTTTTGCCTACCTCTTCCGTTTTCAACAAAAAACTCTCAGTTCAGTGCCAAAGTATGCTCCAAATCAAACTACCATAAGTGCTTTTAATTCGATATTCGTACGTATCTGGCGCAAAAAAAAAAACCCCAGAAAAACAAAAAAACCATTTTCAATAAAATAAGAGCACTATCAGCAAAAAGTGATGGCCACCGTTTCACTCGACCGCAAAATAGCGCATTAAAAAATTGCGGTCAATCCACCAAGCAAATTTATGGCTAATATTACCCACAAAATAGATAGGCCAACACTGCCGAATGACCCATGCAATTGTGGGATTGAAACGTTACATTAATAGCCAAGAATCAAAAACAAGCAATCAACTCACCAACAAATTCGAGCGAAGAGCTGTTTCCATAGATATCGACGATCACCCAAAGAGGCAACAGCACGTTGATCCCGTTCAAGAATTGCCCCTTCAGGACACCGTTGATGCCGTAATACAGCTCACCTTCGGCATTCACGTAGAAATGCAAAATGGAGCCCTCAACCGAATAGCGTTCCGGCAACGCCTTTGCCCAATATCCATCTTTGCTCGTCAAATCAGGACATGCGAATCTAATAATACTTTTAACGCAAATAGAAGGAAAACTCGACAAATTTTGGTAACGTTTTAGTGCTTATCCAATCACATGCAGATGCACTTTCAATCAGATCCGCTCTGCTATGGAACGTAATTGCTTTTAAGCGTTTCAGAATCTCCTCGTCTTAACCAATAAAAATGCTTCGATGAGCAAAACTTTTTGAAATCTGAAATGTAAAAAATGGACCCAATACCATCAAGCTCATACCGTACGGACGTCAACCAATTAACCCTTATGTGCAGAATCGATTGCTAAAATGATTCTCGACGTATACCACGATGATGTACCTCATGCTGTGTCGAGCGAACATCAAAACAACTACAGAGCAGCGCAAAATTTGAAACATTTTTCATACATCATAAAAATAAAAGATTTTTTTTTCATTTTTCAAATTCAATGCTTCTATGCTAGCAGGAAGCAATTCTTTGGCAACGGAATGAACCTTTGCTGTCTTAAGAGGAAAAATAAGCACCAGCGGGATGTCCCTATGAACTTGGGCTTCTCGGCTGTGCGTTTTTTTTTTTGACGGTTATACGTGAGGCACTGAGATTCCAAGGACCATGGATCAATCAGCAGGAGATCACATCCAACATTCAAAGATAAACTGTGACCAGCTAAGATGTTTGCAGCCGAAGTTGTCCTCTTTCAGGCGCGTCAGAAAACATTCGTCGATGTTCACGTACGTCTGGACATAGCAAAACTCTTACTTGGGCAACTCGACATCATTAAAAGTCTGCGGATCGACATTTGTCACTCCGAAACGGAGAACGCCCGACCAGTTGGTTACCACCTCCGAGAAGCGAATACACACCTGCTCGTCGATTTGGATGGGTCTCAAAGTTTAGCGATATTGAGAACATTTTGCTAGCGAAACATTTCATCAAACAGTAACCAACTAAGAACACTGCCAACATAGACGCCAAGCAGCTTAAATGCTTTTTTCAAGTGTTGATTCATTTTCTGATGAATGCAAATATTATATCTTCTTGGATGCTCTTTGAAACAGCCATGAACGCAGACCGTTCTCATCAACGTGTTCCCACTAATAAACGATGAACGAATTGAATGATAATAGTTGTCATTAGCGCATAAAAAGAAAATCAACTACCAATTGTCTCACCTTAAAATTATCATAAGTAACAAAAAATATATCTCTCGAAAACTAGTCTCCAAGAAACAGAAAATGAAGGGAAGTGCGTGCCATATAGTGCCTTCGCTCATATCCTATAAAGGTCTTCGGATTGGTTTGTTCACGAAACCAAAGAGTTGAGTGGAACAGCGTCTCGGGAACATTCATTGCCCCGCCAACTGCTAATCACGCCGGCAATTCGCTAGAAAACAGTTCCATCTATTTGTAATTTATCTCCGCAAAATGTTTTGTTGCTAACTACACCGACAACAGGCATCTTAATGAACTTTCCACCCAATTCTTTCGTAACTTGTTCAAAAACACATAAAAATGAAAAGGTAATCACCTGCTGCTGAAAGCAAGCCCCTTACAGAATGATTCCTTGCGTTTAGCAACTCGACCACCGCGAAGAATTTGAATGTTTGCGCCGTGCACTTGATGGAATGTCAATTGTGGCAACGGCCATTCGGAAGTGCCCTGGTTGATCATCGTATTCTCGTCGAAGTTCGCTATCTGCACCCCATCGTCTGGAAGGGCCTCTGAAATCTCATCCGCTCCCCTTCTACTATATAAAATAATTAGTTCTTCACAAATATATAAAATTTTCATCATTTTCATTCTATAAAAAACCTCCGCCAAATTAGAAAATCACTTCCAATACAACGGAATTTGATTCTATAACGACATCGGAAAGAATCCAATATACTTCTTGCCTTAATCTATTCTGTCCAACGTAGACGTGCTTGGCTGGAGATAACACACAATATGAGTTTAAGGATTGGCAAGATGAACCCTGATCAAAAATTACTTAATGTTTAGAACAGATATCCACAAGTACGGTGATTACTCCAGCGGCAGCAAAATAGTTCTCTTTATGACGCCGTCAAAGCACTCATCATCTGATTCCATCAGCCGTTTCCCAAGCAATCAGCCCTCTCTCACAGCCCTTCCCGTTGGCCGGTAGAACAAAACTGAAAACGCCACAATGTCATTCCTTTCCAATATGTTCACTTGCATGTCAAAACCCCAACGATAATGTAGAAAAACATCGATGCAATGCGTTGCAGTAAATCGGTTCGCTAAGACAATGAGCAACACATCAAATTATGGACGCTCCATTCAAGAGTGATAATTACGAATATCAAAACCGACATCAAGCTTATGGGTTGCTCGACCAATGAAGCTTAAAAAAAAGCTCAATTCAATCACGTTTTCTTCAAATCTACTGCTTCGTTCTTTCTGGCGAGATGACAGCCGGATGTCGAGATATCTGTAGCTTAAGGTACATCAGAGTTCGGAAACTCCTCCATTGCGTAATTTACAAAAGATTTCTGTTTGGCATGATTGCGTTTACAGTACAAAAGAGTTTGTAAAATACTCAGTTTATTGCGAAAGTTCAATAAGTGAACTTTTCGAGAATGTGGATTCGAAAGATGCAAAGTTCCGAAAAGCCGAAACTTTTAATCCCAACGTTTGTCGCTCTATGAACACAAAGATAGGAGGTGACAGGGTAAATTCTCTTTTTTTTGGTATTTTAAGAGTGGCATTTTTGTTCAAAAAAGTGCCATTATAAAAGGTTCGATGATCACCTAAAAATTTCCGGAATTCATCAATGAGTCAACATCGTAGCGGATGAAGGGAGCGGACGGCGCTAAAATTTTCCATTTTTGGAAGATAAAACTTCGATACCACCATTTTTGAAAATATGCATTGTTATGTCTTCACGGTGATCTAAGAACTAGCGCTTCTTCCATATTGGTCACACTAATGATTTGGTAACTCCTCCTTCTTTCCCCCTCCCCCTCCCCCCCTCACCGAAACACGCAACGCTTTTTGTAGAGATTTTTGAGAACTGAAATTTTAGCAGTATTTTATCTCAAAACTTTAAGAGAAAATGATCATCTCATCATCTAGAATTGCTCGAAATCACAACTTTATAGCTGATTTACGTCTTATCTTTGTCGGTTGTTGTCAAACAACAAACACACAAAGAGACGTGGTGGAAATTTTCATCAACACAACTGCATTATAGAAATCATTGAGGACAATTAGAAATAAAGAGGAACGGTATATTACGTCCCTCAAAGCATCAAGGTATGAGGGATGCGATTCGTAGCCATGCGGCACCATCACCGTTCCATTTCGCAGGATCTCATGCCGTTTGCATTCATATATTTTAAAAAAAAAGCCTAACTACTGAGCTTTATGGGAAAATTAAAAGGTCTTTAGCTTACAACCACTTCGATGAACAGCATCAAAGTTCGGTTTGAAAGATTAACTCACAATTAGTTATTACGATTCGATCGTTATGATTTAACGGCTGAAAATACGAAACAGACAAACGGACAGACAAAACAGACAGGTATTATGTGCAACTCAACGTATTCGCGTAAAAGACACATAAAAGTGCAGAAAGATATGATAAATAAAAATTGCTGGAAAACGAAGATGCAGACAGCAAATTGGTGAAGGTTGAGAGAGCAATCTATCTCAACAACAACACTAACTTACAATGTAATATTAATGAATCACTGAGATAGATTGCAGTCTATCTCAGTTATTCATTGATATAATATTCCTTCAGGCGATTGACGTTTACTAAGCAAGACAGCCATTTTTAAGTGATCATATTTGCTTGCATCTCCAAAGAGAATAACTATTGATAAGAGCGAAAGGCTCAAATTCAGGTGTAATTATAGCAAGGACAAGAATTAAACATGAATGGGGTGATGATGAATTATGGATGAGCAATGCCTCTTTGATGAAAAGCCCTTTAATATGGTGACCTAGGTGCACTTTGCCCATGTGATCAAACGAAAACCTCATATGTTTCATACACCTCATGTCCTCAACATGTTCTTTGAATGAGCGATAGTGTTTTGCCCGTATCGCTGAAGTAAAATGCAGACAATTCGTAACCTTTCATCTTTTACGCTATTACCTCTAAGCTGTTAAAACAGTTTTTATCCTTTAACATCTCAGAAGTTTGCGCAACGCATCTACAACCATAAAAATAGCGATCCCATCATCGAGTTCTCAATTCACTTCCCCTCAAGTGTTTTCGATGGTTTAAATGAATGCAGCAATCCTACTTCCTGTCTGAGAAGTATCGCTGTTTAGTGGCTAATGACCGATCGCATCGTAACGCCGAAACATTTTACCAATAAAGGTATATCGATGTGCAACATTACCCTCACGAATGAAACGTTCACCACGCATCGACATATCCTGTCGATTACACGTTTACGTCCAATGTGCAAATGTGAATCGACAATGAAAAACCACCAAGAAAAAACTTGCCAGCTTGGGCGGCCTTACATTCTGTAAGGGCCAGCGTGTGTGTGTGTGTGTGTCTGAGAAAGATCAAATTCAAAAACAAATTTTGGCGGCAAGTTTACGCGTTCTCTGTCTTCACACAACGCGTCAGCGTCCTAATTTGGAAAGCATGTCGTGCTCACACCCATCGAAGTATATGACACACTATAATGATCGTATAACCTCAGTTGAAACCCACGTCACCAAGCAAAGAAGTTTCTTTCAATAAAAAATGTGGTGAATAGCACCTCTACTAGGATGCAGGGGGTTTACTTAAGGCGATAGGGCATTTGAGGAAAACTTTTGTAATGAATTCTGACAGCTTCCGTTTGCTATAAAACTTTAACTTCATAAATTATTGAGTGGCGTCCATTTATAATGTAACCTTGAAAAAACCAATGAATAGAAAACAATTTTAACTCCACAGACTGGAAGACACGTCTGCATAACCGGACAAAAGTGATGGGGTCACAGCTGCGGAAGATAGCATAGGGTATGATCGAAAAAGTGCAAATGAGTGGGTTCTCCGTTCACGTAGACGATGCGTACTTACCGCCGAAGTCGCACCCCCTTCGCAGGCCCCGACTGCGCCACACTGTTGAGACTAAAAGACTTTCGATCACCTATAGGCAGAGACCAAAGACTGCCACTAGACGATACAAACTACGCCAAAGATATTCGAAAAGGTCCATTAATGTTCGTTTCAAAAAATTCACTTCAAGGCACATAATTAACACAGAAGGAACAATTCGATGCAACTCCTTAGCAGAGGAAACGATTATCTTTTAAGCACAAAAGGCACACCTTTCGCTGCTTATTGCATTCATTTCCCACCACATATTCTTAAGATTGGGTCTAACAATTAATTCTAGTAATTCAAAGAACTGGAAATAAGATACGCCATCAAACATCTTGATTATAACACTTAAAGAACCAACAGTAGACATTTCATTTAAAACAACCTCTAGTGCGAGAACAACCTAAATTCGTTTCGAAAGAAAAATAGAAAGAAGGTGGAATAATGAGGAAGATAGCAATTTTAATACAATAAAAACAAAGAAGCAGATTCCGATATCTAAAAAAATCGGACGCAAACAATCTGAATTCGCTAAAAAAATCGTCATTATTTAAATTTTATACCTTCGGAAAAAACACCTCAACAAACGCGATAAATAATTGCTGAACATAATAAACGTTATCTTTTGAACTGGAACAAACCGTGCGGCTAGGAAATTCGATCAGTGCCCATACGATGGAAGACAAATGATACGTTTATTCAAAATTAAATGTAAAAATTCAGCTGAAAATTAGAAAAGTCCAACTTTATGTGTTTTTAGGGAAATTTATTGCGTACGTTCAATAAATACGTAAAAGAATATGAAAATGACAGTTGCCGCTAACGAAAACGACTCTTCTAACCAGCTGATGGGAAATGAGAAAATTCAGTGTTTTCACTGCTTAAGATTTTATCAATATGAAAGGGAAAATAAAAATATTCAGAAAACCGAAATCGAACATTTTTGCATAATTTCTTCGTTGAAAAAAAAGGTAAATCTCAATCGAAAGCAATGACGAGGAATATGATTTTGTGAATGCAATCTCCTTGACTACATCACACATCAAACATTATTGTGTGAGCAATAAAAACGGCCACTAAACAAACGGTCAAAAGTATATTTTTGGAGCGCTTTGTTGTACAAACAGACACACTGCAAGCAGCATTACGCTTTCGTATTGTTGAGTTCAAATGCACGCAAAAAACCCCCACCAAAGAGAGGGAGAAATAGAGAGAGCGAAAGAAAAAGAGAGTGAGAAATCGATAGAGGCAACGTTTTTTAAAGTGCAAATGGGTACCAGCACTCTCTTTCGTGGCATGTCGTTCCAACACAAACACTCATAACGGGATAATTAGGCGGGAATTTCGAGGAGGCGATATTTTGTGTATGCCACCACCCATGATGTTACATTCACCTCTCATCAAAAATTCTCTCGAACATTTATATTCGTCCGATATAATGCTGCATTTGTTCGCGTTTGAAACTTGATTTAAAATCTAATAAAGAACAATAAAGCAACGAGAAACATAGAAAATTACGTGCACTATCTTCTTCATTTTCAATTCTAAAGAAAGAAACATTTATTGCGTATACACAATGCAGTCGTTTATATGTGACACACATGTGAGTGATCATTAAAAATGCGTCTTCTAAAATATTCAAACTTGAAGAGAAATTAGTTAACTAAATAAATTTAACGCGATACAGCACTTCAGGGCAATTGAGGAGTTGAGACCTACCACCTTTCTTCTAGCAAAAGATGTCGATAAACTATAAACCCTTCCCATGGTAATCACTTTTACCTAATAAAGCGAACATCTCAGAGTGCGTTATTTGAAGCATCCGCAACCTACAATAAGTCTGATGATTTCAAATTAGTATCAACCACAACCTTTACCGTTCTTCTAAACCACGATACCGTTCTTGTTACCTTTAAACCTTTACCGTTCTTGTTCACCCCCTTTTCCGCATCCCCATCCTTGCTATACATTCCTTGTTTAGCAGGAAGAATAACTTGAAATAAACATGAGCCACCTTCCCTTCTTTCTCAACTCCATCCAATTCAGAATGTATCCACTTCATAGGAAGTAAACGACAATCTATTACTCGAAAAGTATGAGATGAATTTGTAAATTTTAGAGGTTATGCAGTAAACCATTCATAAATGCAACACTTTTGGCATTGAATTAGCTTTTAGCATTGAACTTGTGAGTCGTTCCGAATTGTTCTTAACAACATTAGCACTTAAGTTCCATTCTCATTTCTCAAAAACGATCTCTGATAGCAAGTGAAACCACGGATTGCAAGTTTTGTGAAAAAACTTTTTTGAAAATTTAGGTTCGGGAAGGGGGAGGGGGCATTTGCGACTTGGAATTAAGACAAGCACCCACCGTTCCAGAAAATCAAATCCAGCCAGTGCATTCCAGCAGGTGTTAGCGATGCAGACGAATGACAACACTGATAACAATACTGCAAGCGGCGTTCGAATAACGGGACTAGCAATAACAGAGGAAGTGTGCCCGGGTTGACAAGAGGCCAATTGGCTGCCGACAGTTATCTCTGGGGCGCAAATGAATCTTGGTGATTGAAGTCGACAGAAAAAAAAAGGTCGCTCTCGGAGGTTCGCCACGCGGACGCACTATGTGCGCATGCAGCCGGCAACGAAACAACGAACAATCACCGTCGTTCCAAGTTGATGACGTTCTCTTTTGAGCAGGGCGGCGCAATCGGCTCTCTTCGCTTCTTGCCCTATCCGTATGTGTGCACACAGCACATTCCCATATAGATATGCCCTCGCGCACTTATCTATACGCATTTGAAATTGCTTTCTGCTTTTTGACATCATTTCCACTCGTACAAACCTTTATATCATATAATACTCCCCCCCAGTGTACCTGTACCATCATCTCAGAATATTACCAGACGACTAGTAGCACTTCGACGATTAAAAAAAAACTTGTTTCCACATAATGGCCTGAGAACAAACAAAGTTATACTACAACGAGTGCTCACCGATGTTTTTGCACCCAAAAATTGCCATTTTCACACCTCAAAGATATGTCACAGAGCACAATTTTATTGAACTGCTATCGCCCTTGGCTTCTTTTAAAAGTACTCATCAGCGCCTTTCATCCTCATCTGTTCTAACTGAGTAACTCTCACCGGGAAAACCTCGAGGTAAAATGAAAGATACTAGGTGCAAAAGATAGAGAAACTTCAATATTCGTGTACCTGTCGCTTTTACTTTATAAGATCGACCTATTCCCAGGCACTACTCTGTGCGAATTTCCCGGTGGTGGTCGCATTCTCTCCCACATAGCTCAGAGTCAAGTAGACCTGTAGACACTGTGTAAACGTCTCACCGATACTGACTTACGTCACTTAGTCAAGCGATGAGTGCATCTTTTCTTGAATTCACTGATCATCGAGTGCATGGTTTGGCTATGAGATCAATGAACTGCCGCACTTGGCGAATCTGCGCAACAAAATTCGGTCATCGACCGCGTAGCTTACCATTGCACTAACAATGCACTTAGGGCGCGCACACACACACACACACGCATAGAAAACACTCAGTAATATTCAAATAACAAAGCACAGTCGCAATCGACAAGTGAACTGCCCCATTGCGTAGTTTTAGGCACTTAGCTTTGTTTCGAAAATAATATGCCTGGCAAGGACAACGAATCACCCGAATACCTCACTCCCCTTCATCCCATACCCCCCCCCCTCCCTACGTCCCTCTCCCATTTCGTCTACCATTAAAGAAACCGACGAACTTTTAATGCCAAAATAACGGACTCGGAAGCAGAGCAAATGCAACAAGCTTCATGAGAACAGAGATGAAGGCTCAAGTGGCTGATAAAAGGAAGGTTCTAACGAAGGCTTCCGCAAAATTACCACACCTTGCCAAACAAAACAAACCCAACATTGGTGTGAATTCTAAAATTATAAAATCGGTGCCAAAAAGATTCAACTTGAGGAATCGACTGCATATAAAGTAGCGAAAGAAGATCGGCTGGATGAAAATTGCATTATTAAAATGCAAAATCTCAATGATTTTTCTCCTTCAACATTTCGAGATTTTACTATCCAATTTCACATTGTTCACCCCTCCCCTCCTCTTTCCCCACTACCCAAAATTAAATCAAGATTAGCCTAGTTTCTAATAAATACGCACCGATTCTAATAAAATAAAAAATGTATTCAAACTCAGGCAATACCAATATATGTCATTCAACTACGCAACAAATAAATTTAGGCTTTTCTGAAAGTAATTTAGTGAATAATAGGGGCGTTTCCGCTAAGTTTTCTACGTTACGCAATTTTTTTCCTCCGATATCACAATTCGCCATCATTAATCTTATGCTATCTGTTTAAGTGAAACAATGAGAATCGAGTTCCATATTCTCTATACGATTGATTTTATCCACCAAGACGAATCCAAAACGAATGCGTTTGCTAACAGAAAGGAATAGTTGAAAATCCTAACCAGCGTTCAAGTTACGAAATTCTGCTTATGAAAAGGTTGATGTTTTTTTTTAGATATTTTAATAGTAAGTTAAATGTGAGATAAACAGTTGAAGCGTGTGAAACAAGATAATGGATCTCGAGTGATTGATGATGTTGTCAAAGGTAAAATCTTAGCAAACTTTTTCTCACAGCTTTTCAAACCGGATGAGCAATACAAGTTATGCAAAAAAGCCTCGCCGGGAAAAGAAAAATACCCTCGATATTTTTTTTTTTTCAAAACAAACAATGTCATCTATTATTAAGACATCTAACATGCCTTCCGATAGCCGCCTTTCTTGCTCTATATACCATCATCATTGGATATAACCGCATAAATCTCTGTTTCAGAAATCCCTTTCTATTAATGGAAAGAAATACCAAGCTATAGAATTTGTCTCAACGATTTGCAAAGTGCTTGAATACATCCTAAAACATATCACTGTAGACAATTCACCACTCCAAGCATTTAGCAGCTCTTTACGATCCGTTTTCACCCTCGGTAAGTCAACCACTTCACAGTTTATTCCGTCTATGAATGAATGGGCCCTATATTCAGTAAAAGTACTAAATGAAATCTATATTGAGTGAGCGAAGATGTCCCATACAGTATATTATAATAAGCAAACTGTTCCAACTCGATGGCTAATGTATCTCATGATTTCCATTGGAAGGGACCGAAAACTTAAATTAGCAATTGTTGTTACAAAATAAAAGTTGGAGTTTACTTTCGCGGTTGACATGTCTCCAAAAAAGGTACTCTATTAGCTGAATCCATCAAGGTAACAATATTTCTTTCTTTATCTACACGAACGACTCTCCTGAAAAATTAGCTAGTGCTTAAAAACATTTCTCAAAACCATTTAAAAACGTCTCGCCCCCTAAAATTGACTGCTAGTGATTTTACACAATGCAAATGCATCCCAAGATTCTTGTTAAATGATCGATTTTGTGGCTGTTGGATATTTCTTATGAAAAAAGATATTATGTGCCAATTTTTGTCACGAATGTCCTTCTGAATCCAGCGAATAGCCCTATCAACCGCATTTGACGGGATTCGCGATCGGAAACGACTAAAATATTTGCTCATCTTCAATGGAAAATTACACTCTTCTAAAATTACTGCTAAAAATGTTTAAAACTTTCAAGTGTTTCTAGCAGCTTTGCAATACAAACGTTTCTGGCATCATCTCTAGGATCTTTATCACTTACGGTCGGCAATGCTTAAATACCGTCCAGCAATTCGGTCACTGTACCGCACAAGTGAAATTAAATGTACTCAGAAATAGCAAAAAGCGTTCACGCGTCAGACTTTTCACAGTTTTACTTCGGACAATACCAACTTGGTCACAATGCTCGATTGAGTATCTTCAATCTTTAAACACGGAACATTTTCATCCACTTACTTCCTGTAGTCTGAGGTTGTGGTACTGCTAACAATTGCCACTCACCGTATTTTCAAGTGCTATACCATTCCACCAGCCTTCCTTACCAAATAAGTTCAACTGCGTGCTGCACCTCACTCATCTAATTGGCACCGATCAAGGTCCCACCCACACCAGGGCTGCTGTGTCACTTCTTCCAATACACTGCATAATTCGCCCTCATTTCCTCTCCCCTTCTGCTCTCGCTCGAACGGCTGAAAATGTTGGTTAAACGAAAGAGAAGAAAAGGTTCGAAGTGGCGTTTAAGTATCGCATTTGCAGAAATCAACATTTGATCGATGAATTCTCTCAAAAATAACGTCATAAATGCGATTGTAATTACATTAATAAGACAATCTACAATAAAAAGGGAGATGACGATGATTCGTCGAGACAAAAAAGTTCTAAAGTGGAAGTATTAAAAGAGTAGATTTTAGGTTTGCAAATTGAACGCACTGTATATTAGATGTATACAACAAGATAATCAGATCAATGAGAAGATATAAG
Organism: Baylisascaris schroederi; assembly: GCA_006503575.1. Lineage (NCBI taxonomy): Eukaryota > Metazoa > Nematoda > Chromadorea > Rhabditida > Ascarididae > Baylisascaris > Baylisascaris schroederi. The sequence continues at coordinate 2,041,261 of QEWY01001989.1, forward strand.
CAAGAACAAGTGAAAGGAATAAGCGACAGCAGCAGACTGTGTATGTCTAGAAAGACCGGATGGCTGAGGGGAGACAGAGACGAACAAACAATATTGAGGACCAGAAAAAGAAAACGAAAGGAAGAGTTCGAACAAATATAACGGCAGCAAAGAGCAATGCGATGGAGTTATATAAAATGTCGAAAGCATTTTGAATGGATGAAATCAGACACAACAACAAATGAAAGCATAACGTTTCCATTACACGTTTCAAGGCATGAAATTGTGAGTTGACAGTGCACAACAAACAGGAAACGTCATTAAAGCCCAAGCAAAATAATGGTTAATGGAAGCGTCAACGGTAGCTCAATGACAAAGCACTTGCTCGGCAAGCGAAAGGTCGTGGATTTGCTCCTCTCACCAGATAAAGCTTTCATTGATCATCAAACAACGCTTAAAGCCTTACTGTTTCAGACAGATCTGCGCGAAAACTTCCGTACAACGAAAGAGAAGTTGAGATGAGCTGCAGCTACTTTCAGTGGAGCAAACGATGAAGTTCCTAAGCAAACAGGAGCAAAAAGAGTAGAACGTGAGAGAGGGGGAAGGAAGGGGAGGAGGTCTGAAAATAAGCGAGATAATCTCCGTTTAAGACCCCAAAAAATGACGTCTGTGAACATGTACCGTATTGGATGCACTTGTTCAATTTTCGTGGCCATATCACAGAAATGCAATTATCACAAAGCCTGGCCAGCTGGACGAAAAAGAAAAGAGCCAGTTGAGCAGCACGCACTCATGCGCACCATCCCCACACAACGCCTCCCGTAAATGAAACAAGCCACTAGAGGGACAACACAAATTTAGCAATTTACGCGCAATATCACCTGCATTATAACGCTCCAATAACCAAATGGAACTAATTGACAAACGGCTGCACAGAACACAAGACAGTAATTTTTGAGGAATGCTTTCCTCGTATTGTTAATTATGTGATTGTGCTCATTATGCCCTAAAGATTCGCCAAAATCTTTCACATAAGCTATATCAGAGTGAATTCTATCGAACAATGCAGCAAAAGGTGATGACAGTAAGTCAGTACACATACTTCTCAGCATTCTTTTCAACTTCGGCAACTTTGTGACACTGATCATAAAATAGGCTTTTCTAAGATGACAAAACCATGAAAGCCAAATTATTTATCTCGAGCTTAGCGCACAAACCTAAATTTACTTACATCAAGCGCCAACTATGCAAACTCCTCTAACAAACAATTTCGAAGGTCATATGAGCTACCTCTAATTCGTCGCCCGAATTCCTTGTATTTTTCAAGAACGCTATTGAAAGAGTGGCAGTCACCGTAAGCAGATGGCAGGACATCACGACGCTCGACAAGCATCGTATCATGTGCTGTGACAGGTTCTTCTGAATCTTCAAACAACAGCATCTCTTCACTTCCAATGGCCATCGTGAATGAATTGTCAGCGAAGCGCAATATCACGATAAACGACGAATACAGAAACTGAATAGTGCCCACCAAATGCACCGAATATCCGTTCGCTCGAATGAGTATTGACGATTTGGTGTTAGTGCAGAGAATCAAAGTATGAGTGAATTTCAACCAGAATTTCGCGCCACACCACAACCAGATGGTAGTTGCAGTGAGTGAGGAAGTCAACAATAGCAACAACAGCTGTTAAGCACACCCTCAGCACTTCAGGCGACCACCTCCCATCATGAAGGCAACGTCAATCGCAGAAACAAAACGAACAAGACCACATTCGCGTCAACTGTAACAACAGTCGCCTTCGACGACAAATTAACACTTATATGCCCACAAACGCAAGCGGCAACAGCAAACACCTTAATGGATTCAGACGTCGAAGACGAGGTAGATCACGTTGCTTGGACCATCCCAGCTTACTTTCCCCTGTCGATGAGGTGATCAGATGTCCATAGCATTAGAAATATGTATTGAGTGCAAAATTGTGGACAAACTTCTAGCTAGAAATTTGCTGCACACAACGAACAGAGGTGTGTTAAGAACGAGGAAAGCAAATGCGCAAAACAAGTGCAGCATAGGCGGCGAACACATCCACCTTTCAAAATGCAAAGGCCAACTGTTACGCCAATGTGCGTCATCAATGCACTAGTACTCTGCATCGAAGCGGGGTAGAAGCTTGCCAATACTTCCTGATGAAAACCTCTCAGTGCTTGCCCTTGGTTGCCTTATGTAAAAATCGGTATATTTTAAAAGTTGTAAAGAACAATATCCATAAAAACAGAAAATACTCTATAAAGCGATTTTTTTCTCACGTTCAATCAATAAACGAATGTGTTGATTATAAATTGCTACATCGTCATTTCAAGTGGATGCAACTTCCTTACATTACACTTGCAAAGAGGCGTCGAACTCATAGAAACTCATCAAGAGAACATAAAAATTAAAAGAAAAAACAACAACAACAACCAACCTCCTCTCAAGCCACTGTTGCCCATGATGATCGAACCTATCGCTATTCGTTAATATCGGTACCCGTTCTCAGATCCACTCTAAATAGCAAAAAATACAGACTTGAAGATGATGACAATAGAAGAAAACAACGAACCAATAAGCACTGAATCATTAAGTCTACAGTGTTACCATCAGAACAACTTGCAGCTTTTAACTAAACTTTTGCGAGCAATTTATAGAATACAATTCGTTAGAAGAGGGATGCGAATTTTATCACCTGCTTTTATTCATATAAAATATAAATCCTAGTTTAAATGAAGCAATCATTGGCATCAAGAGAAAAGCAATAGTTTTATGAAAAGGGCATATCATACAGTAGACAAATGTCGCTTCAGTCCAAACTTGCCAAATGCTTGTAATCCGCATTTTTTCGATGTCTTCTCTGAAAGCTGCAGACGTTAGAAGCCAACGTGATACCCCGCAACAAATTAGTGAAGTTTTTCAGTGCCTAATTTCACACACTTAACTCAGGAAATTGTAAACAAATATGAAGAGCAAAAATAAGTGAAAAGCGCTCATATGAAGATTTGGAACACCCCGCGGCAGATTTAATATATTATGTATCGATGCATAGACGAATATGCTGCTGCAAAGGTGTGCTGAAAATAGGTTCCTAAATTACCTTCCTTCTTGAACCTCCGAAAATCCCTAAATCGAGGAAAGTTTCATCCGATAATAACGTATGCCAACCTTGAGCGCCGCGAAATCAGATTCCGCACTCTTTGGCTTCTTCACAAGCGATGGAGAGCTGAGGCGCGAGAGAGAAGAGCAATGCAGACGCGAATGCCTACACTACAAGCAAATAATCTTAGCTGTAAAGAAATCTTCTTTGTGAGCCTTCACAATTCGCCAATCTTCCACATCCAGGATTCTGAATGATATTATTTATCAGCCACGTGTCAAGTGACGAATATCGCACTCCTAACCCCTCCCCTTCCACCCCAACACCTCTTGAAGGAAACCGAGTGCACTTGGAGTGGACAGTCTCAACGCGAAGACAGTTGTTGCAGGTGCTCAGAGTCGGTTTTTGCTATGGCGAGAAAATCATACAACGAAGAGGCTGCAGTAAAGACGTATCCACCGCATCTGGAAATATCACTTGACAGTGAGGTAGCGATTTCCACTTGGCATCATATTTCAAAAAATAAAAATATTTAAATAGGTCCACTGCCACATAGAACGAGGCAAACTTGAAGCCACATAATTCGAAGCTGCTAAATCTGAGCAATGTAAAATTAATCACTGAGGAAAAATTTGACGATCTATCAAGGTTTGGATCAATAAGTATCATGAGTACTGCTGGTATAATTATTCAAAAATGCAATAGAATCTGCAGGATGCGAAGGAATGTGATCTAGAACTTTTCTCGGAATCAGATTAGCAAAGCTTCATTTTCTGGGACATATCGGGCTTCTGCAGATTTCAATGAAACGCCCTCACGTTGGATTTTCACCGCGGATGTCTATTTTTGCTAAATATTTGGCTCAATTGAAATAACATTATTAAAGATGCAACAAATTTAAACAGCAATTAAGCATCTACAGTAGGTTATGTGGTGATGACTGACGAATAATACCGCAAGATAGTGTGTTTGAGCATGAAAACAGAAATTCGTAGCATAAAAAATCGCTATTCGCTCCCAATAAGAAAAGGCTAGCAAACAATGAACGCCGCTAAACTTACCGTCTCAAAAAGCGATTAAAAGGAAAAAGAAAACTGAAGGAAACGGAGATTTCAAAACTTATAATCCACGATAAACGACGTGCAAATAAATTCGTAAATGACTGTTCTAAGCGAAATAAGTAAGAACGCAGCAACAACCATTGATAGAATCATGAGCATTACTGTTCAAAAATTGTTAAACCACTTGAGTGGAGCGAAAATGGAAACAACCTTATCACTTCCCTCTTCATTCGTTAACAACCCAACATTTATGTTCTGTCCTTATCAGATGTGCACACACTTATATGCTCGCTACTCTGAAAGGTTTATACTACGCATAGGTTTTATTTCGTCTCTCAATTTTTGCGACCAACTTATATTTCATCAATTGGGACTCATTAAACATTAAAAGAAGATATGCTGCATTGAAATTTTTACTTTTTTTTCCGTGTTTTTCTTTCCAATTTATGAAATTTCCAATTCTTTTCAGTTTTTTTTTAACGCCTTATTACGACTTGCTTATTGGAATAGTGGAAATTTACGACTGATCTCTGCCGACTTATACTGGTTTAAAAGCAAAAAGAGCAATTCAGATTCCAGGCGCAGCAGAAGTGCAACAACAGCTATATATTGTCAAAATTATTGCTGCAGCACTCGTTGCTTGTTTCAAGAAATTCAAAGATGCCCAGTGGCATTCTTCTCCATACCGCTGTCATGTTTTTGCCTCTGAATGTTCTTTTTTTTTCTGGGGAAGGGGAGTGGAAGGGGGGAAGGGTGACATAGTTGTGAACACATCCATGATGTATTTCCCATATGTATAACCCGAGAATATTTTATACTATAGCCGTTATTATGACTCAAAAGCAGACCATACAAGATCATTGCTCTTCGTTAATAATTTGAACTTTTCCAGAACAAATGGGAAAATGCGCTAGTAATGCCGGCACGATGGGTGTTTTACAACTGAGCCCGTCAGACGGATCTTTTCCATTCACATTCAAAATAAAACAAAAAGAAAAGAATGCGTAATATGTATTTTATCTAACCTCGCCCTCAAGTGACTGCAGAACATCAATTCCCTTTCAACTGTATACAAATCATGTCCGGATCAAATAGAGCTCAAGAAGTATAGCACGAAGTGCACTATATCGCTCAAATTTCTGTACCGAAGCGTGTGTGGTTTGCACATTGAAGCCATCGGAGAGATGAACACGAGCATATGAATTCATAAGAACGTATTAGCTAGCAGCATTGAAGCACAACTTGAAAAGAAACTGCAAAAAACGCATGATACTACATCGAAGTTAATGAGAATAATAATGCGATTTTGCACTACTTTCCATATAATGCTTACTTGCTTATAGTTTCTGCATATGATGCAAAAAAAAAAAAAACTGAAAGTTGCAATCACGCTTAACTCTCCAATTTTTCTTTTGTTAACTTTTTACAATCCTGTAATAATAAGATACATAATTTTCTTCAATGCAAAAGGGCCTAAAGGCTATCTCAGTGCTTCCAAACATCTTATCAAGAACTGATAACGCAATTTACATAAGTAAAGAAAAGTTCAAAGTAGAGTTTGCTCATCTCTTCCATATTTCTCCATTTACGAAATAAAAAGAGAAATGAGAAACCAGTTTTCAACTCAAACACAACAAAAAATTGGAAGAAAATTCCAAACATCGAAGATAATTTGAGACCGTGGACAGTGGTATACATTGCGGCCAACTACAGCCCGGCTCACTAATATGATAAGCGTTTTGCCCCGTTAAAGTCAGCACTAATCTGTTTGCTGCCGTTGTGCGCTTCCCAAGAACGATGCGATATGTACGCATCAGGATTCAGGAAGGCATATTGGAACGATGATGACCAGTGAAAATGCCAACAGCAGCTCACTGATGGAGCACGTACTCGGGAGGCGAGAGGTCGTGTGCTCGACCCTGTCTGTTGGTGAAGTTTTCATCGGTCATCAAACACCAGCTTAAGTTTGTTTCTGCACAGGTGTGAACACAGCGACTTCCGAATGCACGAAGCCAATTTGAAAAACGACGCTGGCTGCAAGCACCTCCCAAAGATTGTCAAAAAAGAAATGCACAATGCTCTCAAATCCTTGCTTCATTTTCACCAACTCCTGCATTTCGATGATCACATGCAGTTCACAGCAATTTTAAGTCAAGATTACACAGCAATTTTTTGTTTCGACTGAGCATAGTGAAATCTCGGTTTTAATGCAAAAAAAAAGTGAAAAAACCTCGCAATATAATTTCGACAGCGCACTCAAGCCGCGTTGATGAATGTCATAGCTCACTACTAGTTTCTGAATTGCACTTCAACTCATAATACCCGTTTCCGCACTTCTTTCATAGTCGGTAGCACTTTGTCCTACTTTTGCACACCACCCCAATAAATGCAACTTCTTGAAGCATAAAAGACCTCTGGCTACAAGCATAGCCCTCCAAATTAAACACAACCTCCCCGTGTTCAAATCCAAAACAGTCAGAATTTCTTAGTGCCCAACTGGCTACACGTCACATACTCTCATGTACTGTCTGTCACACATGACAACTGCCTTATGACCAAAGAATGATGAAGTTCGCGTATGACCAACCAATTCAATCTATGCTGTGTGTAACACTTTACAAATGAAAAAACTGCCAAAGAAACTGATTGGCATACTCTCGTTCACCCCAACTGTCTATCATTGGTCTCCAAAGGCAAATAACTCTACCAATGCAATGCAAGGCAACTTTAGCGGGCTGCCCTAATGCAGCAGTATCGGCTTGAACAAGATGCAAAAATGACGCAGACTTAGTTTGGCGTTAATGACGCGCAGATGCACCGCTAACAGCGCGCAGTTTCAATGCGAAGCTGCTGAAAGCTGTTAAATTAAACAACTCAGCGTGTGAGGATGAGCCATACTGCTATAAAAAGCGTGTGCCACAATGAGCGCTTTTATAAGTTTGCTCTCTAAATCAATTAATAGAGTAATAAAAAATGATAAATAATAAAAGATTCATAGCTATGTATACATATTTTAACCGAATTCATCGTTCGTACAAACCTTCTATGAAGAGTCCCTTTCTCAATCTGGTTGCAGCATGAAGCGTTCACGCTATTTACTTGCCAAAAACTTTTAGAAGTACACTCTCGAAATGGAAATTGAGGTAGGTGGCTATCTCACGGTTTAGATTATAACTACCAAATTCCATAAGCATAGCTTCAATGATTCTTGAGTTGAAACTACTGAATAGACAAACGCAAACTGCGTACATGCAAGGATACAACTTTGTCACAATGCTGCAAAAGCGCACGAAAAGCTAAAAGGTCCGCACGGATGCAAAATGCGTTTTTTTTTGTTGTGCAAAATCAGATCCCACGTAAAACTTCACTTCAGCGCTGTTCATTTCGTTGCAGAACTAGCATGATGCACTCTTGCATTCAAGCCGCCAACAGAATCAAGCTGTCCAGTTATATAAAAAACAACGAAGGAATGCGTAACCCGTTTCTATACTAAACCAATCGATTGTAATAAAGTCTCAAGTTCGCTTTTAATCTCACACATCCGACCGGTGTAGAATCGTCGACGTCGATAGGGCTCGAAAGAAGGAGTGCTGCAGTTTTAGACAGATTAAGACAGCTTTTTAAAATAACTCCTGGATGCTCTCAGTTAGAAGGTTATTATATTTGTGAATGTGTCCCGCGACAATAATGTATAGAATGTTGGAGCAACTACATGAAAAAGCACAATACTTTCAAATGCTGGCCTATTTTCGCCTACAAGCATGCAAATTTCTTAATGTGCCACTCAGGTCACACCCACCAGTTCACTATGATTAAGACAGCAGTGCTTATTACATTTCCATTCCGATGGCCTCCCTCATCCATCGTCGCGGAGTTGAATTAGCCCGTAGACCTCATGGTGCGTTTATGTATAACACATTCAAAACGCGGTGAAATATAACCACTTTGCGGAGGATATGTGATGTAGACCGTGATCAGCAAATTACATGGCTATAACTTTCTTGATTCCCCACTTAAAACTGCAACACAGATCGAGGCACAAGCATAAGCGCATCACCGCAATAATATGTTTTTGTATAGACTTACGAGGGAGCAAGGCTACAACAATAGATAGCAGATAAGTGCTGTTTTTGTTTCGCATAGAAAACGTCCCGTCGAGCAAAAAAATGGACATGCAAAACGCTTTGCATTAATGCAATGCCAAAAGTAGTGACCGACTGATTGGGGCATTTCATTCGGAAATAACGATTTCTCATCGAAACGGGTCTCGACACTTCCAAGCAACATCACTTGCACGAAAAATTCAACATAATCGTTATAACTGGTTGCTTTAAATTTAAAACACAGCAACTATGAATCTAACAACCTTTTTCGACAACAGTAGCAGCACAATAGAATATAGAAAAAGGTGTTGGAAGACCTATGTTCCATATCTTTCAAACACTCAGCTTTAGCGGCGAAAAAATCCCTCCAATTACTAATAACAAAAAATACAGAAGGTTACCTTATCCTGAGAACAAAATTTCCCTTGTTCCCTTCAGAACTCTAGAAAACCTTTGCTCCAATTACTCAATCAGGTCACAAAAAATTTTGGTGCATTAGAAATCAAACCATCCAATAAAAACTTAACTGCCGCAAATTCGCTCGTTTGCAAGTCGAAACGACAGATGCTGTAATTTCCTCTTTGATTAAAGTGCACCGTCTCAATTTATAACCCAACAGCATCAGAAATATAGAAAATCGACGAACAGGAAAGAAATGTTTTAAAATTTTCCAACATAGATGGGAAGACTGCAAAGGTTAGTCGGCGTACAAACAGAAAAAAGAAGATCTGAGAGTAGGAGGATCCAAAGAAAAAAATCCGAGAGGTTTGTATTACTGGAACACATTTTGAGCAAGAAAAACGGCCAAATTAATAAGTTCGTTTTATTCAACGAAGAAGGACAGAATTTGAAGAGTGGCATCAAGAAGAGCGGGATAAATTACATGGAATTGGCAAGGAGTCGCAAAAAGTGAAGGATGGAAAGGAAGGGGGTGGGAAGAGGAGGAGGAGGAGGAGGAGGGCGAGGGAGAGAGGCAGTGTTCGTATGCTAATCAACACAAGGCGGCGCGCTGTCCGTAAGTGTTGCCAATTCAGATGCAGGCTGCCGATACAGAAGAGTGAATTATATATAAGAATTTTCTGCTTACAGAATAATTATGCCTTAAGATTGTTCCTCCCACAGGAGTGCAACTGGTGCCATCGAAGCAAGAGAAACCCGTAGAGATGGTAGCTAAATGATGGAGAGACCCCTCCCAGAGTCCTTCCGCGATTAAACTTCCAGTCGGGACCACCATCTTTAGCCTACTGTTGCACAGCCAGGTGCGCCCTGACTATCCTAGCATTGCCAAGAACAGCCGATTTCGACAGACGTTCGGTAAGTTTCATTGCCTCTCCCCCATTGAGACTTAGCGATGTTTCCACGCCTTCTTTCACAACAGACAGCTGCTTGCCGCAGAGACCTACCACTATCGGCACAAAGCCCACCCCGGTTCCGCGTATTGCCATCATGTCTGCCAGCAGGTTCGCACCAGGATGGAGGGGGTGAGGGGAGGGGGGGGAGGGGGGGGGGGGGGGGGGGGGGGGGGGGGGGTAAGGTAGGCGCGTCTCAGCGGCCAACTACATCGAACTGATGGTGTGCCTGTTGATCTTGGGGTCCCGCTGTTGAGTGAGCCCGCCGGCGTGGGCTGGCTGTCTCAACCTCAAAGATTGTCCATCTCGATTCCTTCTTATCAAGCACTGCAATATCCGGCTTTCGACGCCAGAGTGGGGGCTTGTTTTGCAACTCGGTGCCCCAAAATACGTACTGGTGCACTCAGTGTTCCGTGATCACGGATATCTGGTTCGAATAGTATACTGGTACTTCTTATATAGGGCATAGCAAATGTTCCTTGCAACCGTGTTATGCCTTTCAACGTAGAGGTTTGACAACCATGTTGGCAAACCCATGCTATATGTTCCGCAGTCTCAACCGCTGAGTTGCAGCATCGACATTGCTGGTCCTCTCGTCCCCGCGTCTTCGGGCAACTTGGCGAACAAGTGTCCTTCTTGTACCGCCAGTAAGTCGCGCAGACTCCTGCCACTCATAAGTGCCTCATCTAGCCAAAAGCTTGACTGAGAGCCGTCAATTTCAATGTTGTTCAAGAAGTTTCCATGGCCGTCCATTGCCTTCCAGCTTTGAAAGCGTCTTTCCATTCGCAACGCTGATCCTTCTGCTTCAGGTATCGATGAAGTTTCGTCGGATGGTTGTAGACAATACCGTTCACTTTCACCGTTCTCCGCTCCACGTGAACAACCATCTCGATCTCGAATTCTGCAAGATTCACATGGTGTCGGATATTGGGGTCTTCTTGAGACGTTTCGCAAGCTTACTGAACATACGGTACTGGCCATCTAGCCGACCTTAAGTACCGAGGTAGCAGCATGATGCGATTATGTTATTCTCCAAGGTGTCTTCAAGAGATGCCAGGTTACATCCGCGAGCTTTCTCAGTACGTAAAGCCTATTCAAGCAGCTTCCTTTGAATTGGCACATTTCCCTCTTCAGGATTCCTCGTACTTAAGTACTCAATTTTAGTGCTCTCTTCACGGCACTCTCAAACATGGGTTCACCCTCAATGGCGTCGAAGTACGCACAGTCCACAATAGCTACCGCTAGCGTACTGTAAGCCGAAACCATCTGCTACCACTCAGTCCACTAGCAAAGATGATTTATGTTCTGGCCAAGAACCTCCGTTCAAATTACTCGGTGGGACCCCTAGCCGTAGTGAGGCGTTGTTCTACATCCAGGTACTTGTATGAGTCACTGAATCCATGGACGATGATATTGCATCATCGCCCTCACAGGATAATTACTGACTTTTCTGCAGCCTCTTTCAGCTTATTTTGGCATCGACATCTCATATGAACAATGCAACACTGCTATTAAACGAACTCAAAAACAGTATTCGAACTCGTTCTTGTAGCAGCAAAGAATCAAATCCATCGGCTGCGAAATGTTACGAAATGAATAAACTCCCATATAAATATGACACTCGTGCGCATCTAAACGTTGCCACAAACCCATAACGATGCTGCACATCGAGTACGCTTATGCGATGCTCAACCCAATGAGACGACAACAATCATCCTGCCTATTCCATTTCACTTTTACAGCCTTATCAACCAACTAAAAAAGCCTATATAGGTCAAGTAATTGATTTTTTAAGGCGTTATTGTTCACGGTACTCGATAGTTCAATTTAAGTAACGTCTTTCATTGGCCGATTCAAAAAAAAAAATTGATTTTGAAAAATAATGAGCATCGCTGCCGATAGATATTTTGGAAATGCAACCTTTTTCCTTACATTTTTCTCTCCACTCATCCTATTTCACATTCGCTTTTAATCTCAAATCCTCATCTACATCTCGTCGCTAACTCCGAAATTTCTTACTTCCATTTTTCAATAATTTCAATCTTTCTACTCTCTGCTTGACTCAAGATTCATACTTAGGCACATAACACTTTAATCCCAACTATGATGCGGCACTCGATTTATGGCACATCAATGGACGATACACGAAAACGAATTCGCCATGCGAATACTAAATTCCAACTCAATATTCGCAGACTGAAGCGCTGCGCAATAACTGGCAAAAAAAAAAACTGACGGGAGAGTGCGGCTCTCAAGAACCTTCTTCATTAGTCGGAGTAGTTTTATTCGGTGCTAAAAAACATTGCGGTATGAATGAGTGCATCGGAAACGCCCTACCCTTCCCTTTCGATAATGCCGTTGTGGGGTGGGTGGCTGTCTTAAAATGCCATCTCTCTCATGCTTCACCGAAGGGAAACCTCTAGAAAAAAGTGCTCTTATGAATGTCATCGAGCGAATTTAAAACAATGGTAAAATCGTCATTTTGCAGTTAAGCGAGTCAAGAATTGAATGAAGCTGGGCGGAAATTATTATTTCATGACATAGGCGCATTAAGTATTCTTGAGTGGACAAATCAAACTTACAGCATTACGTGCAGTTTTATGGATAGAACACATAAAGGGTTTCGATCTTGAAAATAATTACCATCACGTTTCTTCACAATTTTTTTTTTTCAGCTTCGGCTGGAGCTAGAAGGCAATAAAAAAGCGTTGGTTTTTTCAAAATTTTTTCGGACCCAATATGAAATGAATTCTTTCAGCATGACAATATGTAAACAAGAGATTATCACCAGTATCGAGTTGACTTCATACGTTCTAACGGTAGTTGATGTTTAAGAATCGCTAAATGTAATTTCAATAAGATGGTTGAATTCACGGACAAAATAAGCAGTGAAATATTCGGTCATTTCAGGAACGTCTCATTATTCACTTTTTGCATCTTCTGCCTTTTTCTCTTTAGTAACCCACTATGAGTATAATCAACCTGCAATTATAGTGCTAATTTTTCGCTCCACATAATATCGCGTATATACCTCTTCGTTCACCCGTCTTAACGACACATCAATAAAAAAAAGCGTAATCTTCAACGACAATAGAAACCGATGAACAGTTGGTGCCACCAACTGATTTCCATGTTTAAGAAAAAAAAGAAGAAAAAAAAGAGATAAATGAGCGAAAAAAAATGTAACGAAAGCGTCAGTCGTCATTTTGACAAATCATTCGTATATCTCGTATCTACCGTATAATTACGATCATTTCGCTTCAAGATAGGAGAGTCTAAATCGGCTTTTCCTTTGGTAGTAAAACAAAGTTTTATTGATGAAAAAAGTGTTTCTTCCTAGGCAGTGATATTGTGCTATTAAATTTTCATGCAATTGAAAAAACGCGAAAATTTCAGTGAAATCTCACTGCGCGATTTTTAAACATTTCCCTAAGTGCCTAATGGAGTCGACAATGTTGACAAAATGCCAATATTATAGCAAGAAAAAAGTCTGTGTGGTATACAGGTGAATCGCTATGTCTAACGTTGTTACCTAATTAAAAGCACCGATTTTTTAATAGTACTTTAGCCTTCGCGTTACGATGAGGTAGACTTCAAAAAAAATTTTTTTTCAGCACAATCCACAAGTACCTCGAAATGAAAAAGTACAGAGGGTCCGAGGCAGTGTAGGCTTCTCGCAACTTGTTGTCTAAATAAACGGGTCGTGTAAACCTTCAACGAGGATCGATGAGGCACAACAAGATACAATTAAATAGTACAGTATGTGCTTTCCACAGTCTCACCATTCAAACAAATCGGTTGTATTAGTGTTTAGAAAAGGCAACGAAATAACGCTTTCACGTGTTTTTTTCACATGATTGATGAGTTGGAGAATTCATTCAACTGCAAATTTTTTTTTCGCCTTCATTCGACTAGTTTCAGCGCAAAGCTGGCTAGCATACCTTTAAAACACTTTTAAAAGGTGACTGAAATTTGCATAAAACCTATCATTTTCAGCAAGGAAATTATATCAGAGGTGAAAGCTTTAGGATTTAAAAAAGATGAAATGAAAAGAAGTGGGAATGAAAATTAAGATGGAAAAAATTCAACAGCCAACTGTTTAAATAGAGAAGAATGTGTAATACGTTGAAGAAAGGTATATACAAATGTACCCTTTAACCACATGGTTTAAACCTAACAGTAGAGATGAAAAGAACCAATATGGTTCAAACCTAAACAACACACAAAGCTCTATAGACCTATACAGCACCAGAAGAGTCGCCATAGCCGACACAATAACACAAGATGCAACGCGTTTGCACGCCATTCAACACAACGCGTTCGTCGTGAGGGCACGTGCGTGCCGACGGCACGCGCGCAACAGCCTTCGCTCACGTGCCAAGCGCTGCGGTTCGTTTAATGGTTGGTTTAAGGACCATCATAAGTGCACGGTTTGGTGCAGGGAGTTGTTTAATTGTACCGGAAGTCAAAGGGGGAATAGATCGAGCTCGGGTATTCGAAATAATAGTGAGTAGAAGTGAAGGGTCATGACGAATGGCTTGGCTTCAATAATTTGGACGCAAAATGAGATTAGATAAGGTTTGTTTCGTGCACGTCGCGAGTAAACGCGTAATACCCACAGCACAATACGTAAGGACGAACATATTAAACAGCAGATGCACCTGCACAGGTAGAAATAAAACTTTTAAACAGAACAATGTATATTACAACGACAATAATTAAAGAGAGATATTGTTCATATAAGAACTGGAATATGAACGACTGTGACAGAGGAATTCGAAATACTGCTAGCATGCAAGTGAAGGTAACTATGCACAAATTAGTGGGCGTGATCGGTATTCCCTAATTCCTGGTGTAGAGCCGAATAATTCTCGCGGTAAGGAAGTGTTCTTTTTGAAAATCAGTAACGATTGCCTCTTTGTTGAGAAAAAGCGTTTGAATAAATTCAATATGCTCCTATCAACAATAAGTTTCAACGAGTTTGTCTGAGGGAGTGCGCCAATTTGTTCGGTCTGGGAAGTGGGGGAAGGGGGAGGGGAGGTGGAGTGGGGTAGTGGAGAATAATTCGGATGATTAATGAAAAGGGAAGTTTATTTTTTAATGGGTGATACTATATGCCAAACAGATTTAGCTTAAGCGTCTATAGACCAAACTACATGGAAAGTAGTTAGAAATCGCAAACGATCTATAGGAGAGCCTTCTAAATAATCAAAGGGTTTCAATCGGATTTAGGTAATGAGTATCCCTCCAAAGGTCTCACACAGTCCAAACAGTGGAAGAATACCAGAGAAGAGGACTCTAAACAATTTAGGAAAAGAGGACTCTAAAAAATTTAGGAAAAGAGGACTCTAAACAATCTGTGGAAGCGAATGCTAACAGAAGACCAGAGGCTCTTGCATTTGTTTATTATAATGTTGTAAATATGACGGTGGAATTTGAGATTGTTGTTGATCGTAACACCAAAATCTTTGGTTCCATTGGAAGCTATAAAAGTGCAGAAGCGTTAACTAGAAGGCGATTTTCAGGGTTGATTCGCCTAAATCTGATGAGAATTGTTTTGTTCGAGGCCTGTGAAAGCAATGAAGACATTGGCATCTTTGCCAAACAGGCAGCATCTGAATTCGGATGGAAAGCAACGGCGCAGCTGATTGATAAAAATGAGAAGGGTGGTAGGTGGAGGAGGGGGAGGAAGGTTGGGAGGACAGATCTTTGGAAGACTTCACTGCTCATCTATTGAAGTCGCACATCGAGTCTGCAGTGTGTACTGAATAAGAACGACAAGAAAGGAAATTGCGAAGTTAACGTAATAGAAAGCCTCTGACTGCATCGGCTTTAGTTTCAGGAACAGCTTAGACAGCGAAACTGAATCAGGCTCTTTTCTGAAGTCAAAGTGAATGCAGTCAATATAGGAGCCTCGCCCTATTTACGAAGGCCAACTTTTTATCGTTGCAAGAAGAACGGCTGCAGTTGATTTACTGTTGAGGAAGTCATATCGGGATGGGGAGAATAAACGAGTGATGTAGAAATATTCTTTGAGGTGAAAAGCAGTTAGCTTCTCTATCACCTTGGGCGTTGCACAGGTGAGCGATATGAGCCGATAGCTTTCAAGTTTCATCATGGACTCTACCATTGCAGCTGAGAAAAACTAGCGACACCAAAGCAGTCTAGAAAGATAGAATCAGAGACATAGACAAATTGGCAAAGTTAGAGTCAATGACGTCGAGAGGTTAGCAGGATCTGCACAATCGTGATCAACGTAGTATACTGGCATAAGAAGGTGCTGGAAGCAGGGCAGCTTCGAGCACTGTCATCATAGATAACGCTTCGAATCGCGAGCTAGAGGCTCCATGTTGTCGCTTAGTTTAAGCTAACTGATTCTAACATCGGTAGAAATGTCCGATGCTGATATGTCGAGCCAAATGATTTTCCTAATAGATACTGAAACGGAATCTGTTTCTCTTGAGTTTTAGATCGAAACTTTCGTATGGTCTACACCCGATCTAAATTTCTGAATTTCTGAAGACCGATAATAAAAATGAAACAGCAACAACAATAAGTCTTGAGTAAAATGGTCCTCAGCTCAACATCGCCCAGCTCTCCACCTCTGCAGTGCTGTCATTGGCGAAGGCAGTCAAGACGGCACAACAGAGATGCACCGAAGCAATGCAGCAAGATTTCTGAATTAAGATCGCGCACGAATGCACATAAATGGTCATCGCGGCGAACTTTTCACCTGTCAAGAGCGCTCCCACTGCGACGGAAGGTCGGTCATTGACAACCGGCTTGTTGAGATGAAGTTTTGAACATTGTTGCTGTTATGTTTCTGTTCGTGGCCTTCAATAACCTTATTGGCATTTACCAAGGGTCAGTACTTACGCTTATTGCTGGCTAGATTTTTGGCTAACGACTCCCGTGGTGCTGTGTAATTTGGGGAGTCAATGAAAAGCAAGCTATTGCTGGCTATGGTACTGCTTTTTAAGCTTTCGTTTGTACCAATTACAGTAGCAGAGTGTTGAAGCCGTCAAGCACACTAACATATGACATCGTGCATTGAGATTTGCAGAACGAAAATACACTATTTTGTTAGAACGAAGAGCACCGCAATATTTGTCTCGAATTGCTGACTGCCTAATATCATGTTTGATATTAGCATGAAGTGTGTGCCTGGATGAAAGTACGGTTTCTGTCCATAAAAACTAGAGCCATGAAATCTCGCAGATACAATCCTCGCCATAAAACAACCCTGCAATTTCAATTCGGACTTGTTAGCGAACACCTGATATGCTAAACAATGTTTATTATTCAAGTCAAAACATATGTATTTTAGAGTTTCCGAGAGTTTGTCAGTCTAGCAACTAATTTTAAAACATGAATTTCAAGGTAGGAGAGGTGCTGTTTGCAGGTAGTATTGTAGTAGCACGTTATACTGGATGCGCACTCATAGCTAAATGGTTATTTCAACTAGCTATCAGGTATATGTTTCCTGATTGAGGCTTTCATGAATTACGCATTCTACTCATCAGATCAGTTTTCTACCTCATAGCTCATAGTTGCCTTTTTTAATGGTAATATTCAATATTTGGGCATATAAATGTGCATTTCTACGTGCATTTTTTAGTTACAGAAATATCGATCATTGTGTGGTGACGACGTTGAGAGAATACAGTATCGGTAATAGATTGGAAAGTGGAATAGAGGAGGCTAAGATCGCAACGAGATATTAGCTATTTTCTGATACAGTAGACCTTCATTAGAAATTCTCGCGCTAACGCGGTGGCCATGCCCAATCCATGAGGTCCATGCTTGATGATTACTTTCAGACTTTTTTGTGTGTAAGGGGGAGGGGAGGGTGAAAGACAGGGGAGATGGAGTCATTCCTACCTCTCCACTTCGGTTATCATGTAAACTTATTGCATAAGATGTTTCTGTCGCCAAAATAACTCATTTTTACTATTTCCTCAACCAAAGATGTTCATAGTTTCAATAATAAACGAGTTACGGCGCTGACATGAGTGCAGTTTTTTGCAATTCTTTGTATCATGACAACCAGTTGTGTTAACATTTTCACGCTATTAAAACATGTTGAACATTCTTGCTTCAATTATCAACACTTTCTACGTTTTCCATTCAAAGTTCGTTAATCAAAACGGCAATGTTTTTTGAGTTGAGTTACTACGATCGTAAATCTACATGGAGAAATTCAATAATTTAACAGCATAGACACGGTGATTGTGCAACGCGTCTTGTGCAAAAAATTTACGGCAATCGTACAAAGCTAGGCGAACGCTGCTTCGACGAAAAATATGACAGCATATATGGATTGCTCCGTGGGTCCGCCAGAGCGAAAACGATCTCCGACTTTCCTCGCAGGCTGATACTCTGCAAGTCTATCATTGATGCTGATACGACTTCATCCTCACAACCCTCCTCCTCCCCTCCTCCTCCTTGCCCTTTAACGAGAGTGGGTACTGTTGAAGGTACGATATCGTCGAAAATAATTGACAGACATACGTACATGCATGCCTACTCATAGGTATGACGCTGAGCGATAATGCGCTTTCGTAGAATTTTTTTTATAACAGAGCAAAAGGTTTTCAGTGGAACAAAATTCGAAATTTATTGACAGATGATGAAATGTGTATTACTTTTTCGGATAAATTAAAGCACTTCAAGTAATGAAAGTCGATAACGAACGGCCCTCTCAAAAACCATTTTCAGTATTCTCGTTAACTACCTTGCCAGTAAAGAAACATACACCTTGTACGTATTACCTCATTTCCGCTCAGTCTATCCAACCATAAACAACAGTTTTTGGGAGTGGAAACCTTACCCTTTTTTTGAGATATAAGCCAGAAATCAAATGTCTGGCAAGTTGTTGAAGCTCTGAAATAGGCTGCTTTGGATCTAGTGTGTGAATGAATCGATGACGTGCAATATATTTCTTCTCTTTTATTCTCAAATAGAACGATGAACTCTTATCTCTGCTTCCGCTTAGAAGTAGCAACCAACTATCTACGTGCAATAAATATTTGTATGCAATCCGTAATGAATTCAATGCATAAAATGAAGAGCAAAATTTCTCTAACTTCGGACGGTTATCTACATTTATTCCGTCAAATATATGGCAACAACAAATTCCGTATATGTGGTGCATGTCGATCATGCAAACTTCTTCGATATGGTATGTCAAAGGAAGGTTCTGCACAAATTTCCTAAGTTGACGACTTATTGCTATCACTGTCGAAGTTGGCAGAATTATAATCGACGCCAAAGAGTCAATGTTGCATACACATCAATCTATGAACAGTGCTCCTCAATTAAAAGCCCTGAGAAAGTGCTCATTTCATACCGTTTAAATGATCTGCCCGATAATATTCCAAACATATCCAATTTATCCCGCATAAAATCCACAAGAATATCCACCCGTAAATAATTCAGCTATCAATTTTCGCGTTCATCAAATTGAATTCATTCAATTTTTTGATCGGTCCAAGTTGAGACAGATAGAAATATTACACGAGAAATGTCGCGTACTCCATTTAAACCCAAGTAAGGATTTGACATTTAAGAATTTGATATCCAGGTAACCAGATAACAGTCAGTTAAAAATGAAATGTTAATCCTCAAGAATACTAACACTTCATTTTTAGCGTCTACTAATGAGGTTCTCAGGGTTCATGCGGTTAAAACCTCTGCAAATCTTCACTAGAAACTGGCCTATTTAAATATCTTTTCTAAGCGTTTCAAGGTCGTGCATTGCACTTGACGTAACACTGTATTGAACACTATCGCAAAGTGCACAGCTGGTCAATTATAGAATACTGCGTTGAAGTATGATCACCATATCTCGAGAGCGATTTGAAGAATGCAAGAATATTTCACCTATATAGCGTTTCGTAAAATGTTAGTTCGTCACTAAGCTTGTGATAATCAAACTCGAGTGGAGATTTTTAGTCATGAATCCTCGAAGAATTCTATAGTTAAATTTAAGCAAATTTTGTGTCACCACTTCGTTAATCACTTCCCAAATATTTCTCTCTCTCAAAGCATTTTCTCCTTCCCAAAGAAATGTGAACGCCAAAGTTAAAGCTACCCTTATGTGAAATATTCCTTCTAAAAACATCGATGAAGTGTAAAATATTTCGATGTTTATAAGTCGAGTCGATTGCAATAGTTTACGAAGGGTTATTAACTTGCTATATTTTTCGACATATAAAGTAGCGCTGTATTTCTTTTTTAAAAAAATTTAATGGGAATAAATGGATTTGTATAAATACACACTTTTATTCCATTATTATCGCTAAAAATATAAATTCTTCTTCTTCTGTTGAATAGCAAAGATTTTTGTTCTTATCTCTATGGATGCGTATAATATTCCTACATAATCCCACTCACGAATTCGATTTTATTTGAACGATTCTATCGCTCTATGCAGCTATCTTTGTTCGACATGAGTCGATTTTTCTCGTTCTATTACTTATGGTCCGTTTGAGATACATGATATTATGGCCTTTAGAGCTTGTAAAATCCCATTTGAGATCACTGTCTGATTATGTGCATTTGTGTGAGATGAGCATTGCCCCATTGACCAAAGTATACAATGGACGCAGTTTGTGCTTGTTCGTATGTGTGTATGTCTGTGCTCCACTTGTCCAACATTTGCAACTCAAGCGCTATGAAACTGCAGGCATGAAATTCGGCAGAATAATGTGCTGTACTCTGCTGTTCTAAAATCGGATTTAGCATCATTTCAGCTAACTCACCCCCACCCTCCTCTCCCCTCCCTTCACCCGGAGGAGGATTTTTGAACGCTTGAAAATTCTTAAGATTTTTTACAAACAAGCTTTGATGAAAGATATATCAAATCGGTTGCTACATGAAGAATGTGTTGTTGAGCAGTCATTTCATGATTTTTATTTTTTTATTTATTTTTTTTTTGAGTATTCACGCAACCGTTGGATTCATCATGAGCAAAGTTGAAAGGAAAGGCACATATCGTTTTTGAAGAAGCCGCATAACTCTAAACTAGTCTATCTGGTGCAAGTTTTCTTTCGCTGTATTTTTGAAAGATTTTGTCAGTTTAGTGCACACTGAAAAGGCTTAAATTGTATCGCTTAGATGGTTTTTTGAGGGAAGGTTACTGCAACAATGCCGCAAATTAGACATGCTTATAGAATAGGCAGAAAGGCCGCATTGACGAGTTTTGTTTGTGGAAGTGGATGGAAAAGCTGCAGCGATAATGAAGGCGACAAGGGATGAGTAGCTTAGTAGCTAACGGCTGTTCCATTCTAGAGCTTTCAAGTCGATTTGGCACAATTGCAGTGAATAAAGGCATCGTCGATAGCGGCAGCCGGCAGTGTAACCACACACGCCACGCCGCACGTGCTTTTGCAGCTTCTCGGTTTCGTCCTCTTTGCGCGTTGGCTGATGCTTCGCGCAGCCTTCCTTCTCGAAACAAGCGAAAATTCCACTCGCTACATCCCAACCTATACGTTAGAAATCCGCCTTCATCAATCTTTTATTCTCTTCTCTTTCCTAATTTCTGCATTTAATGATGCTGACCGCGTAAATTCGTTCTTTGTATTTTTGTGTTACGTTGCTTGCTCAATATTTATGAGAAATCGATTTTTATTTGCTAAATTACGTTATTTGTCTATGTTTATGCAAACAGGAGGTTAATTATTGTTTTTGTAGCGAAATGCTACAGATTAATTGTTATTGTTTTGTATAAACTTTTGTCACTCAATGCTTATCTAGACCCATGTGCTTGAAAAAAAAAAAAATCAAAGCAACTGAAGAGCAGTTCGAAGAAACTTTCTGAACTGCTAAAAGATAGTGAGATATGCTGAAAAATGCGTTCATATTTTAATTAATCCAACCACTCGTACAAATCTTCAACAAAATATTCGTTGTTTGCGACCTTATCGTCACAAATTATTGTTTATAACCGAAGAAAATTTTGTATTGTCAACAATCCACTGAAGACATGGATTGTGTGGGAAATTCGGCTGAATTCATGAATGTTTCAAAAATATCCTTCAATTGCCGGCTGTGGACATTCCCTTAAGTCTGAATCTTTGCTGCAATTGACAAAACGAATGAAGAAAAAAGAAAATCCAAAAATAGATTTTAAGAAAACCAAACAGAAATTTTCTCTTCTAACCGAATTTCAGTTGCTTGATTATTATCTAGTGTAAAAAGCAGTCTGGTCTATGAAAGGCAAAATGCAATCTGATGAATTTTTTGATGCGCTTAGATGCACATAATTCTTTTTGATTGTCGAGATATCAGCTAGAAAGTTGATTATCTTATATATCTATAGACATGACGCTATGCTAATATACTTTGCAAATAATGTTTGCAATAACGTGCAATTTAAAACTTCGGTGAATCTATTTGCGTTGTTTTTCATCGATCCACTCTTTCAGCAGCTAGCCAACCAATTATCGCGTATTTTTCGCATGCTCGTTTGCATGTTTAATTTGAACTCATCTTACCCAGTTCGCTTAATTATCCCTCAAATCAAATACAATAGTTGTAATTGTGTGGCTTTATTTAAACATTACATGTTTTACTATATTTATAGAATTGTTGTTTTCTGATGGCCCGTTTATTTTGCACTTTTGAACTTTTTCTTCTATGGTTGCGTAGATTTAATTATAAGTTTGCGGATAAACAATGGGATTTGCGTTGATTTGACTTCTGTAATTTGATGGCTTCACAGCCATAGTTGCTTGGTTTTGCTTAAATTGTATGATGTGAAGACGGATGATTTGCAATCCTTTCATCAGACTCTGATAAGTTTCCTTTCAAGTTGAATATTTCTAAAATTTGAAACCTATGAATATTCACTTCAAATTCCGATCTCCAAATATTTGGAATCGGAACCAAAAACCCGAAATGGAGTCTGTAAAACGACAAAAAAAAATTAAAAGAAAAGCAAAATGCGACTTTGTTAAGGCCAGCCTTTTTTCATCGATATGCATTGTGCATTCAATGAAACATTCAATTTTGTCGTTTTACCGATTCAGTATTTCAAATTAATCTTAGTGCATCTCTACAGTGAATTTATTTTTATTTCATCGCCTTCGCTATTTGTTTCTGGTTGTGAATCTGTCGAACGTTCTAGTGTAGTTGTTTCCCGATGTTCCACTCTTTGAAAACGTTGTGCTTATCGTTATTCGATGCGACGACTACTGCAGAAGTTGAAGTTTAAATTTTCAAGCATTACACAATTGCTCAATTGCTTTTCATGCGCGCTTGCTAGTATGTCTCTAAAAAGTGCGTTTTAGAAAACTTGTATGTCTTTATGCCCGCTAAATTTGACTCGAAAGCAGCAGCAGCTATAACTGCAAAATTTGGTGAGTACAGAGCACGCCATCGGTGGCCTTTTCTATCAGTTATTTGCAAGTTTTGCATCAAGGTTAAAGAAAGTTATAAGCATCTGGGCTACAAAAACTGCTTGCGTTTTGCAGCCGATCGTGCTGCATTTTTTTCTTAGTGATTGTAACCGGCCGACCAAATCGACATTTCGGCGTTATTTGACCTGTTGGGATTCAGTTTTCATTTTTTTCGAATAGTGGCACTTTAAAAGTTTTTCTGTTCCGAAAGAATTTTACTGCAGCCGAAAAGTCTACATCCGTAACCAGCCATTATTGATATGCCAAAACCCGGTTTCTCCATGAAGTAGTAACATCAGTCAGCAAATTCACCTTCAGGATGAAAGTTTTGTGGATTTTTCAGTGTTAAAAGTTCACTAATCGCTTTTTTCGTTGTCTTTTTTTTCGGTAGCAGCCGAAATTTAATCGCTGCTGAAGGCGATCAATCGGTAGCGGACCGATACCTTTGAAAAGCATTCGATTTCGACGTAGTTTTTTGGCTGCAACGAAACTCCTTCGTCACATTACCGGCCGTATGGAACCTTAGTTTGTTTGCTGCTGTTGATTCCACCGATCAGTTTACGTTACACGCTGATCGAGTCGCGAAAGACGAGTTTGTTTCGAAGAATTTATGCGGATGCCTGGAACATTTTAAACATATAGTGCCGGACTTTGACATGCTTCTCAACTTATCATTATCTCCACCACTTTCACTGTCACTAACCGTTATTTTGTTCATCGATCTTTTTTGATGTTCATCCAGTTCGTCTATATCTACGTTATCTATTGATTTTAGCTCATAAAAATTGATTATTTTCAGGCTACCATTCGAAATATTTGCACAAATGATATGAAATTTTAGGAAATTTCCATCAAATGTGAATGGAATTGGCGCTAACAACCTTATTTGACACCTCACATAATAACTAAACATAAAATGCGTTGCGTTCGATGTGTTTCAATGATGATGAATCATCGCATTGGATGGACCCTTACTGTGCTTTCTGATCTGCTTATTGAAAATTTTCGTATGTTTACACAGGTGGAATCTAATCGGCTCTTTGAATTGTGCTCTTTGTGAAGGTCATCAGCAGGTGATGTTTGCGGTACAATCTGCAGGAAATAGGAACAACAATTGCTTCTGCGTGCAGAATTGTTTAGCGTCATTGTGTTCGTTTATCGAGTATCCATCATCGATTAATTCTTAGATTGTTTTACTGAAATTTCGTTTATTTATCTCATTTAATCGACTATAAATTATAGCACTAATAACGGGGATTGTTTAATTTAATAGGTGAATTCGAGTAGCGTTCTTTATTTGTTTTTTTCATTTGTTCAATTATGCTCAAATTTGAGTTTTCAATTCCAACATAATTCTTCAACTTGTTTAATTGCTCATTTTCATTCAAATTTCGTTCACTAACAGCACATTATCACACAATAAGATATTGAATTATACCGTATGCAAATTCATATTTTGCACGAATCTAAAAATTTCGACATGAAAATTTTTTGCATTCAGCAGAGGCAATGATTCTATCGATTGTTGTGACAAAAAAATCACAGCCATAAATGAATCCTCATTTAAAGCGCAAATTTGATGTCCGTTGTTGCACAATTTATTGCAAGCAATCGTCGTTTCTTATTTGAAAAAGAAAGAAAGTGCAACTGCTTTCCGAAGATATCGTTGCGATCAATAACCATCTTCTCTTTATTCAGTATCATCTCTGAAATTTTACTTGAAACGGATTTATTCGTAAAAAAATCAATATTAGCGTTATTCTGTTACGGATATGGCATATGCCTACATGCCCATATATGTGTATGTATTTGTGTACATGCACGCGTGCATGTTTTTCTCCGTGTATTTGTTTGTTTTTTTGTTTACCTGTGTTTTAATTGATAGATAAATTAGACAAAATTTACTAATTTTCAAATTTTGGGCTGCCAGGCTGGATTTTATTCGCCCACGCAAATCTTCCCAATCAGTATACGTCTTATAAATTTCACCGTGAAATTTGCAACATTAATTATTTCATAACGCTGTGAACGGTGATTCTGCCTTAAAATATTGGATGTTTCTCGCCTATCGCTTTCAAAACTGAAAAAAAAACACTTTAACAGTCTAGACGATGTTACCCAAACGCACGGGCAATTTCTTTGTTAACTGTGATGATTTCAGAGTGCTGTTTGAGTTGTCATCTATCCTGTGAATTTACTCTCTGCATTAATTCTCGATGTGCGTTCGTTTCTAGAAAATGCTGTCTTCTAGATGAGCAAGAATTTATTGGAGAGAAGCATGTCCCAAGTGATAAATATCTAAAGACAGCAAGCATGAAACGTCCAATTCTCTGTTCACATTCGTTTTTACAGTTTTATTTTTATTCGTCAATGAATCTAGAGTGCGCTGTTTTGTTTTGTTTTGTTTTTTTTTTTCTTAAGAAAGTGGCAATATTCATCGGATATGAGGAAATAAAGTGTAGATCAAGTGGGCACTATGATCGACTAGCCCACATTCTTCAGATGTTCTTTCCGTTCTGTTGAAGTTGTCGATCATCACAGCGGTCGAATATAAAGTATCGTAATAAGTGACCTAACAGTCAAGAATTGAAGGAATTTTTCAAGTGTGCATCTGGAAACGGTAGAAGGTGTGCGCTGCGTTAGTCAACTTTCAGGCGCAAACGCAACTCTCCTAGGAAGCTAATGGCGACACCTGATGGACTGATGTAAGACTGGCTAAATGCTGTTGATTCGCATAAGCGACATTTCGTGTAATTTAACAGCTTTCCTTCGCACTCATATGTGCGAACCTGTCGATTTGCTCCTCAAAGAAGTCTTCTGCATTTCTTTGGTACAGTCATTGAAGATAATAGGTCAAGTTATTCTGTTATACGTCATTGTATACTGCTATGCTTACTTCAGCATCTAAAGCAATGCAGCAGTGAAATACACTCTAAGAAAACTGCAGTCGACAAAGATTACACTGCAGTTGTATTATACCAACTACATAAGTAAACAGTCTAACGATCGACGAGACTACTTGTTTTCATCGCTTTATACATTCACGAAACATTCGTTCGTTGCGCTGAAACGCGGCCCACATTTTTTAACCTTCATAAATTATCCACTCACGGGAGCGAACGAAATCTGCAAATTATTTTCGCTTTTTTTTTGCAGTGCGTCTTTTTTCGTGTTGATAGTTATTTGCTTGAATACGTGAAAAATCCATCCTTTTTCGCTAAGAAAACTAGCCAACTAAATTCATCTTTTTGTCAAAAATGTCACTAAGAAAACCATTGAATTCATTTTAAAAAAGTAGAATTTCCGTATTGAAAATGAAGGATTACATATAAAAGCGCTCATCTAAACTGTCTAAAGCTGGAGCATTTCATTCGTTGGTTCCATATTAAATTCTTTGACTATGTATGCGATTGTTTAGAAACTAATTTTTGAGATCTTGCGAACTTTTTTCATCATTCCGCGCTATATGCAAATTTCGACGAGGATATATTTGCTTATAGTCATCGATTGAAAAAGAAAGCTTCATGCAGATCAATTTTCTTCTAAACTTTCAGCAATCAAATGATTGATGAGAAGATGGAATTAAAGCGATTTGGCATCCGTCGATTTTCAGTTAGCAATTCGCGTGCGAAATTCGATTGTTTTCAACGCATTAAAATTAAACCTTAAAAGTGGATAGGTTTCTTAATACTCATTTTAGAATAGGATTTGTTCAAAAAGGCTTCCGGTCTCTTTTAATGCAATTCAGTTTCGGTTGTCGAAGTAACCGTGCGTGCAGTCATTGCGAGGAATGTGGCATTTTCTTCTGTTTTCTTTTTTCTTTGGTTTAGCATACATTCACTTCCTTCGAGTGATGCATTGCACTATTGAATTATTTGTATGTTTTTGAAAACGAAAAGAAAGAATTATTTGAGGAATAAGGCAGGTCTTATTCTTCCTAATGAAATGCCACATGAAGGCGTTTTCCAGTTCTTTGCTTTCATTTCTTCTTATATGTGTTTTTTGCACTCGTTTTTACTCTGTTAAATAGCGTTTTCTGCAAAAAAAAACAAACTGTTTTCCTGTTTATACGTGAATGATTGCCAGAATTTTTAGAATTGTGGGAACATTTTGAACATGTTATTCAATTAAACTTTTCGATGTTAGTGATTAATGTGTGAAAGAGCTGTGATGATGTAGTCACTTTACGTATCGTTTTACAAGAGATCTTTGTCGACGATTTTTTTTTTGTGTGTTCAACGTTAATGAAGAGGAGAGATGCCAGTTTGCTTTTTTTTTCAGGTATAACGGAGCATATTCCCGTTTGTGGTGCACATGTTGATGAAAATATGTCGACGCCGGAAGCCGTTCATTTCCGGTTTGTGTTTTATTCGATAATGAGGTACTTAGCTATGCTGACGCCTATTCAGCTTAGAAGCTGTGCGTTCATTTTGGGACACATGGAGAAATGTAATAAGCAGAGAAGGAGCATTTCTTCTAAAAGACCACATTTCAGCAACAACGGAACATTTTTATTCCAAAATATCCATCATCATTGAGCTTGAAGGGAGGCTTTTGCAGAGTCGGATGCTTTCAAGTGTAAGAAAGAGACCCGTTCCACTTTGTGGGCCTGATGATCGTACGACTTGTTACCTGTCCAATAGCTGCTCACAAACCTGAAAGGGTGACATGGGTGAAGGTCGTGCCCGCGTTGCATGGCTACTTGGCGAATAAGCAGAAATTTCCTAGCGAGATTCAGTAAGGCAAGCCAAGGTTTCTTGACGTTATGCGTTGTCACACTGTCAATTAGCACGCAAAATTTTTGTGACTATAGGCGCAGCTCTGCAAGCTTCTCAGCCAAAGCCTTCTGCTGCAGTCACATCCGTTTATTCATTAGCGAAGACCGGCCGACTGAATTTCAATCGGGAACCGAAATTCCGATCGCTTTTCGGCGGCTGGAACTCAGTTTTTGTTGTTTCAAGCTCGATTTCGAAAGCTAGAGACTTTTTCTTGTTGTTTTTTTTTTCGGAGCAGGGGGGATTTGGAAGGGCAATCTGAAAATAAGTGTTGCGTTGACAGAAATTAGATTAATTTGCTGAAGTGTAAAAGATGCAATGCAATGGGCACTTCTATAGAATATGTAGGAGAAACGATGGGTAAGAGTAAGCGCTTATAGCACGACGCTTCAACACAGCTCACATTCGTGCTATGTGAATGAGTTCAACTAACGGCGCGATTGACGATCATTTTCAACAGCACACAAGGGAGACACATAAATTTCACTGAATGCTGCGATAGGAAAAAGGCAAGAAACGTCTCTTAATAACTTGGTTCTTTGTTCCGACTCTTTGCTTATCGTGAACTGTAGTGAAGCCGAAACAAAGTTTGTGCCTTTCTTTATTATGTGTGACGTAATTTTGTTTTGAAACTCGCATCCTCGACGTTACTGCATCCATTCGAGACAGCTAGTTCTGTTGAAAGAAATAGGACGCTAGTTGAACTGTTAGATACTTTCCGAGCATTTTTGATTGTAGTCTGTCCTGAAGGATGCGGAAAAGAGCGAAATGAGTGGATTATTTGTATTTGCTTACGACAAGAAATCAATCGAATGAAATTAATGTGGAATTATGAGGGGTGTCTAGCGGTGATATCGGAAGGATTCTTCCTAAGAGAAAGAAGGCTATGTTTGTCGCCACTTTCCTGAAAGTTATCATTTCTAAATTTGAAGGAAATGAGGTGTACTAATAAAGGTATGATCTAATGCACGAAAATATTTCAATTAACAGGTCATCTTGCTCTGAAATTACAAAGGTAATGGATAATTGTTGAAGAATTTTTCTAAGAATTTGTGTTCATATTAAAAACAAGTGTCTGAAAAAGTTGGCAGAGCCACCTGTCTTTTGACTATTCCATTGATGGCGAGCGTATTTCATGATAGATTACCTCGTGGTAGAATAAAATCAATGCGATAAAAAGCAGATCTCTCTCATGGACAACGCCCTCGTAGACTTCGTGCTAGTAGAAATGCGGCTATTCACCTCGGTAGAGGTGAGTTTCTGAAGCGATTTCGTCAAACCTTATTAGGTATGAGGAAAAGCCAGAGGGATTAATGCGCCTTGGACGCGATGAAAAGTGAGCGAAACTTCTGGAGAGGGAAGTTTCCAAGATGTTATTACAGCTCGAATATTTGCTCAGAAGAGATTAGCATTCTCGAACGTGATCTCTTCAGGTCAGATAGCTTATTTAAAGGGGGACAGCTGCCAATCTAAATGCGTTCAAACCGGACACATCCAGAAAATATCAATAGATTGCTGACTAAAGGGATTAATCCAGTTTCCGTTGCAGCCGAAAAGCGAATAGCCAATATTTTTCAGTCAGTAAAAATCAATCCCAATTTCGTTTTCCATTCGGAGTTCTGCTGCAAAATAGCGTGGAACCTTGTTTGATCAATACGATCACACTTCACGCAACAGCAACAGCAAATGATCACCAATTGAGAACGATTATGGCGGAAGTGGTCGTAAAGCGTAAGAAAGATAGGAACCTTCACTGAAAAGGCGGACGAGGAAGAAAGTTTTAGAAACAAAGTCAAAAGAATATGGGATGGGGAAGCCGTGGATCGTTGAGTGCAGCAATTTATCTAGGCCGAGAGGTACCATTTAAGTTCTGGCGCATATTTATATGTTGCTGTTGAACCTCTTCGTCCGTAGTACCACCGAGCAGGCGGTTATTTCCGTCTGTTTGATGCTTGGTTCTCTACACATCAGCGAATTCAAGAAATAAAGTCCCTATGGGATTTTATTTTTTGAAAGCTTGTCAAACCTTTGATTGCCTATCGACCGAAGGAAATCGGTTAACATCACGAATCCTGGCTAAGAGCATCTCGCGAACGTAAGCCAGTGAGGGGTCGCATAAGATGCTTAGAGTCAATTCATGTCTATCCCTTTGCTAATGGTACAGTTTTGGAAACATCAGAATGGCTTATCCAGATCGACCTCCGATGGTCGAAGTAGCGCTAAGCGACAAAATCACAGTTCTCGAACAAAAGCCTGCAATCGATCCCGTGTGGATCTACTTGAACTGAGACTCAGAAAAAAAGAGTGCAATCAATGTGAACTGAGATTTGACCCTCCCCTTAAGGGGCATTAGCACGCTGGTTACGTCAGATGAACGCGAAGAAAACCGAAAGTTGCTTGTATATACCGATAATGAAGCATTTATTCGTTCTTAAGATAAAACCACATCATCTTAAGAAAATAAGTGGTCCACGCCGATCTCTTGCAACCCGCTGTATTGCAGAGGCATGAAGCAGATCTTATCGGAGCTCGAGCCGGGCACAGATGTGAACTCTATCTTCGAGCTTAAGGAACGCACCCATATGCTGTGTGCACGATTTCTTGGCGGCGCCTGGAAGACCGTTGCTGTGGAGCAGCTACGAATGAACAGAGTGAGGTTAGGCTTACTTGTTTACTTCTTACATTAGAATATACTAGTGTAGTAGCACATTCATCCTAGAAATTCGTATGCGACACCACATCAAAGCAAGTCTCACTTGAAATGCAGTAGATTTTTCATCTTTTGTATGAGTGGAATAGGCCCAAGTGAAGCTTGTTGCCCATCTGATGATGTGATTATATTTTTAGTATTCATTGCAACTTACTTTATTTACTCATTTCTGCAAGCGATAATGAAATGGTGTCGCATTTAGGGCTCCGAGGTATTTTTAATACAACGACTATCCTTTTAATAAACGAAATGGGCAGGACAGATTGATGTACAAAGTTTATCGCAAATAGTTTAGTGATATTATACACTGCTTAGTCAGGTAGCAAAGCATCTGATGGTTACATGCAGTCTAGCCGGCTCACTACGCTGTCCTGACCTTCTCGCCTTGAGAGATGTCAATGGCTGTCTAGCAGTCGATGGTCTCATGATTAAAGAATTACTATTTGCGATGGCTGGTGTAGTGGCACTCGTAGTAATTAAGATCGACTGGTAAGACAAAGGTTCCTACTCGTTTTTGAGCAGATTAATCAACGCATTCATTACCTGGTACCCAAAATTTCATGCAATATGAAAAACTGCGAGTTGTGGATCCCATATAACTAGAAGCTGTGATCAACCCCTTTTTTGCCTACTCTAGTCACTGTTTTCCTTCTGTAAAACAACTATAATATACCTTAAATTTTCTATAATATAAGTTGTTGAAGTCATTCAATAAGCGCTGCATTGTTTATTCGTCCAAATCAATAATGTTTCAAATTCACAAATAATTTCAACTAAAAATAAAAGTCTTTTTAATGTCTTTCTTTTGCATCATATCCAAGTGATAGCTTATAGTCGGGACGTTGTGCAAAGTGTTCTATGTGGCGCTGAGGTTTGCCTACATATAATGTCGCCCATCAATATCCCCTTCCCCTCCCTCACCACTATACGCCTCATACAAGAGAGATCCTTTTAACAGCCCTACTCTAAGCGTTTATAAATGGCAGTAATTCACTGAAATTCCCACTTCGTTCAATCAGACTTATATTTTACTAACTTTGAATGTGTTTCAAGAGGCGGAATGAGCAATATGCTATTTCTATGTCGACTGCCGGAAACGCATCCGCCACTTCGTGACGAACCGAATAAAGTGCTTCTGCGGGTTTACTTTAATCCTGAAACGGAAAGTCATCTAGTCGCCGAATCCGTTATTTTCACGCTACTCTCCGAACGTCACCTTGGGCCGAAATTATACGGAATCTTTAGTGGGGGTCGTCTCGAGGAGTATATTCCAGTATGTCACATTTTTTGGAAATATGCCTAACATGCATGACTAGTATTTGTATCTTACATCTTGATCTTAGAATTTGATAATATTTCGGAAAAAAAACCGAAATTAATAAAAAGGATTGCCTGAAATTCATAAGTATTGTTTTCGGCTTCGATTGCTAAAAGGGCAAAGTATTTCATTTAATTAAAATACAAGACTTTGATTCGTTTCTGTTCCCGATTATGCATCTTCGAGGATTTTCATGGAAGTCTTCGAGGAATTTGTCGCTTTTTCAGGCATTTGCATAAATATTTATTTCTTTTCGATTTTTTTTTTCATTTGAGTAATGATTGTTTAGTCACGGCCGTTGTCTTGTGAAGAGATCACACTGAGAGCAATATCGAATAAAATTGCGAGACGGCTCTCACGTGTACACCAATTGGATGTGCCAATATGGAAGGAACCCGATTACCTTTGTGATGCTCTAAACCGGTAACTGCCATCTGTTAACGTTAATAATCCGCAGAAAATAGTGGTTATAATAATGAAGCAATTAATTAGGTTAGGCAAAATTATTGCAAGAAGTAAATCTTAACTCATCTTTTATATATCTCTTTACTATAAAATAGCAGTGTTCTAGTACAGCGGTATTGTTCGCTCATAAGTAAATAGAGTGGTTCTTGGGATTGAGGTGTTCACATGGTCTAATAAATATTTAGTTGCCCATATTATTCAATCGCTCAACTTTGTTCGACCGGTTTGCATAATTGCACTATGCTCAACAGAATGACTAAAACATTTCGAAATTGTGTTCCGAATCTGTATAAGTCCGTGGTACTATCCTAATTTTGTAGATTGGCAGGAAAGAATTGGGAAACTTGGTGTTGTTTTACGCAGTCCACTAAATTTGGACAGAAACATTAAACAATATGAGAGGTGAAAAACAATGCTGATACATTCAAACTATTGAATGCTTGTCCATATTTATATGTATTTTTCTATCTTATAATCGAGGTTATTTGAAGACCATTCCACTAAAACCGTGGTTGCTCTAATTATAGGTTCAGTACCGAAAGGTATGTGGTTACTTAATCCAGTTTCTTTTTCGCACTCGGAAGAGTAGAAAATTCTGTTTAGATTCTCTTAGCACGAATGGAATACTTAAAACAATTCGAAACGGGACACGATGGTGTTCTTCAGATGGTTGATGCAGCTGATGCAAACACCAAGCGGTTCGCAGTCTTTCGACATTCCTTCGTGCTATTCGGATTGTGCACCTGCATCGATCACATGCGCCGATATAGCTGAAGAACTCGATTTTCTCAGGTCAGGATCAATTTTGCTTTCATCGTACACAATATATCCAATGCCCGAGGAAGTTCCAGAACCGTAGTGCTAATAGTTGGAAATTTACGTTGAAGTGGTTAGAAAGTTTTGTTACCAGATGAAGTGTTAATACATTTCTACTCACTAATGACGTTTCCTGTTGTTGCGTAATCTGGCACTGATGTAGTTCACTGCTAAAGCGGCATTAACTATGATGTTGATAGGCAGGCAGTCTGGAACAATTCGTCGCCCACAGAACATAACATAAAATACGAAAATCCTATTTACAATTTCGTTGGTAATTTCCTCTTCGAAGTTATCGTTTTCTTATTCGTATCACTTTGAGTTTTAATCGGTTCGATCGGAGATTACCCTCGACAAGGTAGAAGTTAATCCATGCTTTCTCCTTCCTTCTTCCTCCGAAATTAATCCATGTTTTGGATAAGAGTTTCCTCATTAATATGTGTAAGGAACATCTTTCAAAGAGCAATGTAATTAACATAAAAGGAGAAAGCCATATGAAGGAAAATATTTTTGCAAAAGCTGTTTTCTGGCTATATATTGATACAGCAATTTCAGGCGTTGTATAAGCAAAAGCAAAAGTGTTGTCACATTCTGCCATAACGATCTGCAAGAAGGTTCGTTCTGTTTGCTGCCTATTTCCAGCTTTATCTTCTCATAGATCTCGAAGAATGAATATTTAACCTCATCCCATTCTTTAGCGTTTTCGCATTTTCTTTTATGTATGACTTTTTCCTCGAATACTGAAGCTGTTGTTACTGACGAAGTTGGTCGGACGATAGACGTTTGCAGCATTAGCCTTAGATGTCCAGCTCGGAATACTATTTGCAACGAAGCCGACATGTGGGACAACATACCGACAGTCGAAATGCGCTGCTAATAGTAAAGCAGCGCTTAATTTGCCTATTTGACCGCAGTACCGTCAGCAGACATGGGATTTAATGCTTAGATCCATTCGATGAATGAATGTGGGACGTAATACCCATAGGAAACTTTGGAACTTCGTGCCTGGGGCACAATTGAATTGGCGATTATTGGGCACAACTGCAAGGACGATGCATGGCGGACAAATCTGCCAATGATATTCTGCTTCTCTTGAGTAAGGCACCGACAGCAATAATGTCTCTACATCCTAAAGAACCCACCCATCTACTTTTACGAACCTGTCTCTCCCTCCCTCTCTTCGCTCTTGTTGTTGCAAACATTCTCGACAACATATTATCAAATAAGGTTAAAGTACACAAGAAAGTTGAAAGGAATTTTTTTGCCATTTTTTAATTCAATTTGTTCACTGTTATTGATCTGATGAGTTACGCCGGTTGCAATTCGACAATCGTGATCATGGAAATTGGTCTTTGATAGTGGACTGAGATTTGTCTTCGTTTATAGATTCAGGTGATCTTTGTTTGTTAAAAGTTGCTAAAAATTTCGAAACTTCACAACTCTTGCTTCCATGTGACGATGGTGACGAAGCTTGTGCTCAACAAGCAAATCATAAAAGTCATTGGGGATTAACAATTATCTTCATTCTTGGAAAACCCCTTGAAGATGGTTGCTAGCGTCTTTTCTTAACGCATTGAACTACTTTGCAAAAAGCGCGTAGCGTGTGCCTCACAAAAAAAAAGCAATATCCTTTCTGCGTATCTTTCATATAAGCAATGAGAATTAATTTTTGTGTTCGTAGAAAAAGATTTTAAAGAGTACTGTTGCTATTTTGCAGGTAACATACTTTTACCAAAAGCAAGTTCGGGTAATATTCGTATGCGATCGGTGAGTGATGAAACCAATTGCAATAACTCATTACTCGCATTCAATCCGGCTAGTCCTCCACTTGTATTGATCGACTTCGAATATGCCAGCTACAATTACAGGTTGTCGATTATTCAGACACCTGCATTTTGCTGTACGATTAAAGCAGTATTTATGTAATTTCTATATTGCCGTATGTTTAAGTCGTTATCTTCAGCAGTTCTATTTATCAACACATCTTCAAACGATTCTTTTCTACCATCAAGTTCAGCAGCATGCTTAGTGAGATTGTATTAGATCTACGTTTTGCCCATACAATATAATGTCTCTTTATAACCTTCATTCCCGCTACACAGTAGGCCCTTTCCACAAATCTGGTTATGCCAGAATGTGTAAAGTTCAAGTAATCTAATTTCAAGGTGACTTATTAAGCCTAAATTCATTTTTGGGAATTCCCTATGTATAGATTATGTTTGTTAAATTTTTGCTGTCATTACTACTAAAATATGAAAACATCTCGCATATAAAATTTATCTTTGCGATGAGGCATTCTTGCCGATATAAAATCGAAAGATAAATACTTGAAAAGAGATGCAACTAATTAGCGCCATTACTATAACATACAATTGTTGACGTTAGTGTTATTAGTTCTTACTGTTACTATTAATATGCTAGCGCAAGTTCTCTATTAATTTAATTATAGCGTTTATTTAAGGGGATTTGATTTTGCGAATCACTTCGTCGAGTATACCATAGACTACGACGTCAATCGACCACCCTACTATGAAATTCACAACGATCGCTTCCCATCTGCATCACAGCAGATTGAATTCTTTGAAGCTTATTTAAAGGAAATAGATCACCATATTTCCTCAGAAAATTTGCATATACGAGCTGAGATGATGCTGGAAGTTAGTTTTATCAATTACTAGAACTTTTCTATAGAAGGGTGAAAAGTTCCTTTTCCATAGAGAGTCATATTCTATAGAAGGGTCATATTTCGAAATAACGAAGGCGAATGAAACTTTCCTATATTGATGGTCGAAATATGACATTGTTGTTGGAAGCTTCATCACCGGAATCTCATTCGATAAAACAAATGTTTTTATCGACTGAGGTCGAGATGCTAAACAGAAAATATCATCATTCCCAAAGGAAACATAACGTGCATGATGGGATTCAAAAAAGTTTTTTTTTTGAAAAATGTCGTTGATTAAACGTTTTTTACGAAATCATAACTACTCTGATTGGAAAACCTCTTTATTACTGATCCATCAAGAAACACACCCATCTAAAAAATGTGATAGAGGAGCATTTTTCAGGAAACGACACCCTTTGTGCCCGTTTCTCATTTCTTTTGGGGCGTTTGGGGTCTTCTACAGGTCGAAGTATCACCTGTTGGATTTGGTTTTGCTGTGAGTTAAAACTTTTGTGAAAGTGTTTCTTTTTTTACTATCTATTTGTGAGTCTATAAAATAACAGATGATGCGTTAATGATTGATTTGATCTTTCATTCAGAAAAAAAATTTTTTTTTGACTGTCGCCTCATAGCGTGAAAAGAAGCATCGTTGGACAAGTTCTTATGTGACCGGAAATAAGGGCGATCGCCGTCTATGGGAAGTGCCCAATTCCTTTCCTTTGTTTCGAGCATACTTTATTGTAATTGAGATATACGACTGTCTTGTTGGGCTTGTTCTAGATTATTTATATCTTCAGCTCCAGTATAGCCAAGTAAGCTTTACGCCTAATTTGTTACATCGATAACCAAAAGTAACAGAGGTGAACAAATGCGACTGCTTAAAGATGCCTAACACTCCATATCTTCAATAACTTTCTACTGTGCTCTTTCAATCGAAACTCCCCTAAAGTGGAATCTGCGAAGGAAATCTTTCCCTTCACAATTTTTAAAGTCGTTTGATTTTACTAAACGATTCATTTGAAATTTCCTTTGACATATGAAAATCGGCTTTCGATCCACATCTGTTTTGCATATTTTCATTTCATCCGAAATATTACAATTCACAAAACGGGCTTACTCTCTTCTCAAATAATAACTCAAAACAGTAAAGCTGCATTACTTTTCCAACATTATTTTCATAGATAAAATGGAGAACTATAAACTTACTACCTAAAATTCTGTAATGATTTCGTTTTTGCAGGAATATGGCCGAGACCGACTTGGTCTTTACTATAGGAGCAAGGCGTTATTGCAGCCACTAGCTGAGGCTGCCGAATGAAATTAGATCTATGAGAAAGCCAATGGCGCAATGCAACTACTAAGTGAATATGGAAAATTCCGAATATCTTTCAATATTCATTAAACGCATAATGCTTTCTGCTTTCTGCTGAATAAACGTCGAGAGTGAAACGTTACTGAAAGCAAATTGTGAGATAAGCCGCAAATATGTAACAGATATGAAGTCAAATTTGAGCCAACAGTATTCCACAGAATCCAGGTTAAAGACTTAACCTGGGAGTATGGTTTAATCGATGTGAATCGCTGTAAACTTTGCGAAAAACGATACGGGTGAAGTGTTTCTGCACATTCTTGTACAGTATATAATATCTGTAATGGAAAGATGAGACAATACAGGTGTAGATTATTCCAAAGTGAGTTGGTAGCAGCTAATGAAGACTTGATAAAGCTCAATACATCGATGTTATAGTGTAGAGAATACAATTTACATTTTTGGGTGGTTTTTCAGCGATAGTAGAACACCACAATCTCTAATAAAGGTCAAGGTCAATTCGACAATGAGGTCATGGATACGACGTGTGGAAGCATGAACCTCATCTCACAGTCTGAATAAAATATTCATGTTGGAAGTTTACAAGAAGCAGAGGACATTTTCCTTGGAAAACATTTAAACATCCATATTTCGTCTATTTGGCGGATGCATCAACGTCCTTCTACAGGACGTAAAAGTTGAGAATGGAATAATACAGTATGGACGATAAATTTCAAAATGATCAATAAAGGCTTTGTTATCTCACAGGATATTTCTGGAAAAATCGTCAATGCATGTAAGGAACAAAATGGGACCCAGAAAATCTGCTTGTGGGATGCCATTATGAATTTGATATGAGGCGAGATTACTACTGCCATACTTCCCCAGTTTCAAAAATAGTTTTTCGTGGTAGGCCATACAAAAAAGCTTTTGGTTTATCAGTACACACAACTCCTGTTTCAATTTTCATATCCAACGCAGATATAAAATCAATCAAGCAAAAAATAAATAGTGACGTCATGGACCTATTGGGAACGAAGCCGGATTGTGTTGAATTTAGAAGATCGTTTCGCACCTCCGACAATTACCCTCAAAAACCGTTAGACTGATTGGGCGATAGTTTTTTCTCTTTTTCTTTTTTTTTATTAGTTGCATATAACCAATAACCAATGATTATTTTGTTATCTTCCTCAATAAGGTTCCCCTCAAACGAACCGCTTTTTCATAAACAGTTCTAAGAGAAAGAACTTCACCCTCCAATATAATTGTGAAACTCAAAAAACATGAGTATAAACATTTTATTGTTATATATAAATTTGCTATTGAACACATCTAAAAATCACTTAACTGAAGCTCCTTCTCTCTCTAAAACCTTTGAAAATTCATTACCACTCCCTCCCCATTGGAGTTATATACGAACCAGTATGATGAACGATTCGTACTGATTTCCCGCCTCACCTCGTTCTATTCGACAGTATCGATCTATGCAGGTGGAAATTTGAAATATTGAAGTGCTACTCGCCAAGCGATATGAGGTGATCAATTGCTCGAATGTTAATGTGTAGATAAAGCATATTTTCATCAATTATATTATCAGTTAGGTACCCTCATCGAAGTGGGATGATTAGAAAATCATAAAAACATCTTATTATAGCTGCTTTTTGCAATATTCAACGGAGATACGATCTCATCGAATGACTGTGACTTGATTTATTTGAAAGTATTGCAACTCAGCTGAGTATTGCAATAGTCGGTAACATTTAACGAATGAATATGATCAAGCTGTGCTATATTCATTCTATTGTAATGAACCTATGTGATATAGGATTATAATGAAGCTGTATTATTTTCAACTGCAATAAATTAATGGTTATTTTCTGTTTGTAAGCTTATCGCAGTAGAAATTACAGGCTTTGATTTGAGCACATTGAGTCAACACACTATTATAATCGAAATTAATAGATAATGAGTGATATTAACCGTCATAAACTGTTAAGTTGCCACGCGTCAAAACGAACAGGTTGACGACGCTGTAAACGGCATCGATCGATCAGTGAGTGTGTTTGCAAATTTTAAGAACCACACTGATAAAATCGAGCACTTAACAGCTATATCATTAACGCATATTATGGAGAAGATGATCCAAAGATACTGTCTTGAGATATGCCACTGTTGACTTCATGCAGTTCACAGACACGCTTTCCATATTTAACGCTTGCAGACAAAAGGTTCAAATCAGTAGGTGGCCATAAAAATTAACTGTTACAAAAGCTTGTTATGCCTTGCTGAGTTCAATGTAAACGACATCAATTCGGTCACGCTTATCCAAAGGCTTTACCCGGTGATTGCTACATTAAGTCAGTTGTGAAGTTGTGGATTTTTCCCTTAATAAAAGCAAACTGATTAGAAAGTGCTCATGAAGAGAATCTCTCGGAGTAATTTCAAATGCGCTGACAATTGAAGAGGTCAGAGGAGTTAGTGTCTCTAATTGCGAGTGAGATTATCTTTCCAGAAATGAAAACGTAGTAGTCGTTTTTCAAGTTGGAAGAACCGTGCAGTGTTGAATAATAACATTAGAAAGAGGCTATGAAAGATGCATACCCACAGCAAAACGACGCACATCCATAGCAAAACACTTTAAAAAAAGAAGGAACGTTCCCGGAAGTGAGGAATATTTAGTCACTCGATGCGTGATTTGCTTCACGCACAGAAATCAAATCAATCGATATATCATCAAGAATAGCTGCGAGTTGTGGTTGAAGAATTGCCAAAGTGCCATCATTCTTTCTAAATATTTAACATAAGCGGTAAAACGCCTCAGCATTTTCTACGTAAAAGTTCATTTTCGCTCCAATGTTACGCCAGAAAAAAAGCCAGCATATTGTCTGATTTTCAAGTTTAATTCAAGCATTACCCAAATCACTTGATCACTTGATAGGCCGGATTATCAATGAGGCACCGAAGGAGGATTTTGCAGCGGGCATTACCCAAATATCTCCCCAAAAAATTTTTTTCCATAGTTTGAGTAAAGCTTTCGGCACTTTACGCAACGTTACACGTCGGCCAAGTCCATCCAGTGAAAAAAACGCTGCATTTCTTACGTGTGGCTCTCTTTAAAACATTGAATGCTGCATCACTCTCTTTGTGGGACCACTTAATTAATTCAGCGAACACTGATGCAAAAGCAACACCTCAATTATGAGGCTATGAGGCGAAATGCAACCTTTGCGGAAAATGGATATATTAGAAAGGTGGAGAAAACATTTAATATCATTGGGGGTGATGATATTTTGAAAACTGAATTGATATGGTGGATTGATTACATCTACGCTTAGACATTAATAGGCATCCCAGCAGAAGACTTAAATCAAAAAAGCTATTTTCCTTGCTAGTGATAGACTGTCTCATCGTTCGATGAGTAGCAATGATCGAATCTTTAAATCACATCCCTGCTTGGTGCTGTTCTGGTGGTTTATCTTATATGCCACTTTCTTTGGCAACCCCCCTCACATTAGTTTTATTCCATTCAGCGATTTTAAGAGTGGCTCAAAGAAATGGCGACTATTCCTAGACGTATTACATGGACAGCACTGTGCTAGGTAGGCAGAATATGTTGTCATTGCTGCGACATATTTGTACAGGTAATATTACGCAAAAGTTTTGGACAGTCCCGTTTGCAAGTGAGACCAGCTTTAACCCGTAACCTAATAGCCAGAACGGAACAAGCCTGTTCTGGGTACTAGGCTCTGGTGCTAAAATATTTCCTTTAGAATTCTATGCCCCAGTGATATAACCGCAGTCCTCCTCTGTTCAGTTCTCACATCGTCGTAACCGTAGGCGGTACCACACCTGTTTTGGCGTCCGTAATCGAGGTTACAGTCGAGGTTGTCGGTCATGTTGCCGCTTCGAATGCAACGTCCGCATAGTGGACGAATGTAAGCACGGTCTGCACCGTTAACTTCACTGCGCTGATGCACTGCACATTGTATCGTGAGACGTGACTCTACTACCACTGTCTGCATTTAACGTTGTACCCTTGTTTGATGTCGTAAAGGGAGTAATCCCACACGAACTGTTGCTTTAACCACGGCAACTTCACCAACGGCCGCGATTCTAGCAACCCGAAGTGCAGGATTAGGAGGTCAAACCTGGCGCTGGTTGAGTTTGATGACCTCCTTTCATCCGGCTAGAGTCGAGTTTATCTCCAGCCTGCTGCGATTAGTCATTATTCGTCCAGTTCTTAGAATAGGTCCAAAAGGGACGTACTTGAAAAAGGAATGTTAAAAATATTCCATATACTTAAAACCTCTTGTCCCACACGCATCAGTTTGTTTGGATGAAGGAATTCAGAAGGGAGGGTTATTTCTATGATTTTTGCCCCCTTCCCTCGTCCTACTCTTCGCCTTACCTCACCTGACCTTCCCTCACCTCATTCCATCAGCAGAGTTGTCGAAATGATTTTCTGGAGTTCTAGTTCTGAGTTGAAGTTGGCTCGTTTTACGCATACTGCTGTATATGTCATATCAAGAAAGTTTTGGCGGTCATAATTCTTGAGGCCACACCTACTCTCTTTTCTCGTTCACCCTCTTTCACTCTTCCCCCTCTTCCCTAACCATTTCATAGATATTAACCTCTAACAGATATTTGTTAAGCTCTAACCTCTAACAGAAACTATTTTGTATAATGCTTTGTGTGCGAATGTGAAACCATTAAAAGAAAAATGAAACGTCAATAAGAGAGTTGATGCGGAAATTGTTTTAATTGCGATGCAACTAGCAAAGGAAATAAATGTATATTGAAGGAGGAAAGTTGACAATTAGTTGTATGCATTTTGATAGTGTTCAATGTCCGAAATGCTATATCCCTTTGAGGAGTTGGTCGTGACTGTATTTTGAATTTAGCCGATTAGCCTTGACATAGAATTTCGCTTAGAATTTCTTTGGTTTATAACGTTGAAAGATTTCTTTGCAGTCTATTTTGCGATTGGGGAGCCGATTTAATTGTATTCATTGGCGCAACTTTGCACATCTTTGTTCGTCACTTGTGCCTTATTGTTGATCTTCGCATTCGACGGCATTGATTTTTATCCACAACGATGTTTGCGAACGTCGAGCGTCCACTCATGTAAGTCTTCGATGAATGCATTTTGGGTTTTTTTTTTGTTTTTTTTTTTTTTGTTTTGAAGCGATCAGAACTTGCGATAATTTTTTTTTTTCACTGCACCGACTTTTTCTTGGGGAGGCAATTGATACTTCCAATTTTGCTCCTTGAGTTGTCCAGTGAGTGCTACCTCTAATATGTAGTATGGCTTCCTGTTTAGTTGATATAAGCTTGTTTCTCTCTGAAAGAATGGTTTTGCACATAGAAATCTCAACGAGCAGGCAATTGAACCATACGTTGATGGAATAGAAGTTGTAATAGATTTCGAAAGGAGAACGCACAATTTTTTAATAGTCGGTTAATTTGCTCAGTTAATCGTGGTTGAAAAACAATTCTTAAATTTGTTTGCATAATTGAACGATACGAAGAACATCAGTTAAACACGAATTCGAAGTTGCGTTTTACTGAAACAAAACTCGACCTAACAACAAAAATTCAAAAATGTAACACCTATTCACACAAAAAAAAACTTCATATTTTCAGTTCTATTATTTTCCAGCGTTGCAACACCTTTCGATCATAGCTACTATTAAACGTCACTCACTATTTGTTATTATTAGTATTGGCACTGTCGCGATATAGTATTGCTATGGCGTTAGTGAGCAGTCTTTATGGCGGTAATAGGTGACATCCATCTTTCGTTCGATTTGAAAAGGCTATATTTCAATGTGGAAGGCAACCGGTAAGTAGTCATTGTGGACATTGAATTTGGATTGACCGTACGAGTTTTCGATGTATAAATACCTGCTGTCCGTTTAGAATGATGAGTTGCTGCTGTTCACGAGCTATTAGCACAACTTTTGCACCACAAGCCACTGCCACAGCTTTGCGGGATTTTTTCGACGATGAAGCGAATTTCGGTAAAAGTGAACTTCGTCCCAAGAAACGACCTGGTCGATCGTGGACGGCCGATGAGCTGAGGCTGAAGTCTAATTCTGATCTGCATAAGTTATGGTAGAGTTTGAATAGTCTTCTTTCTTTGAGTGAGGGAATCGATGCTATTTCTTGTTCAACTTTGCGTTTGTTAAAGCTTTTGAAATTCGTTAATTGTTAGGGCGATGCTGAATTACTGCACTGAAAGAGAAACATTATTTTTCACCCTCTTAGGATTATTGGAAGCTTGCAATGAACAATCTTGCTTCGAAAAGAAGCGGTGTATCTTTTAAAGGTTTGACTGAAATGATGAAAGAACGGCGGATATTCATCTTATCGAGCTTGTTAATGGTATCACCTTAATACGGTTCCTTAAGGGACTTTTTCGAGCAAAGAGAAGGCTTACACTAGTTTCTGATAACGGAGGGAACTCTGTGATGCTGCTGATTGAAATTACAATTAAGAGGGCCAACAAATCTAACAAAAAATGGTGATAAGACTAAGTATAGATAGGCATCATAATTTGTTCAAGCTTTATTTAAACGCATTTTTAAGCGACTCTTTACGATGTGTGAAATCAGCAATCACAATGATGTATCGTATAAGAAAAGATTCGAAAATAAGTGATTCAATAACGTTTAGGTACGTTCTGCTAAAGGAAAGGAATATGCTTCTCACAATGGAGCAAGCATATATCAGTCGTGCTCGGTATATGCCCAATCCGGAACGTCTCGACAGGGTTGCTGAGGTATATCAAGTCTATTATTCATAATTTTCTTATGTTAAAAGTGGTGATGCTTTAATGATGTAATATTGATGACCACAGAGCGCATCTTTGAAGCGTTTTGTGTATCGATCTGTGATTGCGTTTCACATTTGTTTGGGCAGATTGTGCAGCAAGCGGATTTGCAAATGTTCAAACTGTAGGGGTTGAACTGAAGTTATTTACTTTGTTTCTTGTTTGTGCTGCGAGTTTGTATGTAGTAAATTCAGTTATTCTATTTATGAATAGAGTAAGTAGTTCTCTTGCTTGGGAGCACTTTTGAATTTTCATCAGTTTATTTCCCTGGTGTGCAAGAGTCTGGCCGTGGTTTGTTTAGAAAAACATTGTGTGTGTGTATGTGGGAGGGGGGGGGGGGTTGGGTAGAATTAGGGAGGGCAGGAACGGTCCATCGGCGAGACCTGCCTTACTTTTACTCTTCGATCATCTAAACTAGGTCTTGGGAGATCACCTTTGCAAAGTCGATCTTTGGCTTAATTCGATAGCCGTTCTCTCACCCATGTGAACTTCGTTGGACTGCATTTGCCTAGGAATGTATTTTATTTAAGCGATAATTTTAGAGTATGCGGAATGTGGAAGCAGTTATTCATGAACGTAACGATGCGTTCTTTCGCTTGGAAACCGGAGATGGTGCCGACCCACCTCTACGTACCGTTACTTCCTTCGCAGGATTTACGTACAAGTTAGTGCATTTGTTTTTTTAATGCTCATATGGCCAACTCTATAAATTCTTGCCGCTAATATTTTTTAATGATATCAGTGAATGTGTTGCCTGCATTTGTTCAATAAAGGGGAAGTGGATGCGAATATTACACTATCAAATGCTGGTCAGTTATCTAACGGCGTCCAGATTTGTGCAGATATATATTTATCGAAGCTTTATGTATGGATTGAAGCACCCCTTAATGATAGGTTATGTGTTTCTCTTCGAGTTCAGT
The DNA here is from genome assembly GCA_006503575.1 of Baylisascaris schroederi. Taxonomy (NCBI): domain Eukaryota; kingdom Metazoa; phylum Nematoda; class Chromadorea; order Rhabditida; family Ascarididae; genus Baylisascaris; species Baylisascaris schroederi. Next base: position 2,086,094 of record QEWY01001989.1, read on the forward strand.
CACGGATTGTTCTTTTGCTTAGTCATTTCTACCATCGAAACTACTTTTTCAATAACTTCAACGTTATTTATATCAAAGTGATCATTCCTTGTTAGTGGGCGGCTGTGATATACTCAAAAAAATGTCTCGAATTTTGAGTTTTTTTTTGTAATTAAAGCGACTTTTCAAAAATTCAATACGGAATAATTTTACTTTGCAATTGGTAAACCTTGCTAGCTTCACTTTACTAGACAGTAATTGGTGAAATGGTTTCGATTTAAAACTTAAGACCATTTTAGTGGCTGTTATCTTTTTACAGACTGATAAGATTTTTCTCTAAGTTCTACTTACAGATTAACTATTCGCTTTACAGAAAACCCGCTACGGAGCATTATTTGCCAGCCGAAGTGACTGGCACAAAAGAATATGAAATCCCATACCTTGACGACGATGCATATATGATGCAAAAGTTGTGGAATGAAAAAGAGCATGGCAAAAGGAGAGATAGTCTTGATGATCAAAAGCGACGAAGTCTTCTTACCGAGGATAAGGTTAGTGCTGTTTCTCCACTCTAAAAGATTTGTTTTTCGTTAGTCTTCCATCATTGTTTGTTTGTTAGGGGATGTGAGATGAATGCTGCCCTAGTTCAACTCAACAGTTAAATTTCGCAGTTAACTACCTTCAGCTCAAATGCTCTGAATTGAGGGTCACTCCAATCGTAGGCAATCGCCCCATGTGGGATGTTCATGGTCTTTGTGAAAGTTACTATGCATTTATATTCGTGAACATTGTGCGCTTGCTGCAGGCATGCAATGCGTTTCATGTCATTCTGGCCGTACGATTATAAGCAAAAGGTTTTGCTAGATTCTTTAAGAGTCTTTATGGCTCCTCAACTAGAAGAGCGCCTACATGCTTCTCGAGAATTTTTGTACTTGTTCTTTCGTTTTTTCCTTATGTTTTCTTCATATCATTCCCAGATATTAACTAAGCTATTTGAATGTATGTTTTCATGAAATGACGCTTTTTTATTGATCGCAAGCGCAGTTTTCAGAAACAAAATATGCTTACTCTATCAGCAATGAAATCCTGAATGGTTAGCGCCCGACTCCGTTCCCCCCTCCCCCCCTCCCCCCCAGCTCCCTGTCCTCCCTTTAAGACCACTCGCCTGGTTGGGAAACGGCCGCGTAGATCCCAGGGAGGCTTGAGGAAACATTAAAAAAGAAAGAAAAACGAGAAGAATGGAGAAATATATAGTGCGCAGCGCTACGAAGAAAAAACTGTGAACTGTTGCATAGGATTTTGTGTAAGACTGATATAAGCTATAAGGATTTTTATAAATAGAATAGAGGCAACGGGAGTTTTGCTCTTAGAAGGAGATGTGCCGTGTTAAGCTAAGCTAAGAGTTGCGTTGACTGCTTTTTTGAGCAGAACACGCGCAGACTGTACGGATCTCAGGAGACGATTTCGATGAGTTTTATTAAAGGAACAGTGTTTTGATACATCGTAAGAGCCGTACAGCCTGCGTAGACCTAATTGTGAACGGACAGCGTGGATTGCGCATATCTTATAGCAGTAGACCGCTTGTTGAAAGTGAGACGTAAATCTGCTTATGCGGTAGCATGCAGTCTGTGCATATCAATCAGCTTCCGCATAGACTGCGTAGAGAAGTCTCGTATGGCCTACTGTTACTCTGAGTACCACTCATCCGGACAGTCTGCAGAAAGCTTGCGACATATGGTTTATATGAATTTCGCAAACTCTTTTTCGGTCCTTTAGAAGGTTCTTTTTTTTTGCTTTTCTTCAGATCCGGAAACTATGTTTTCAGCAGCAAAGAAACTTTTTTCTCAGCATTTTTGACATAAAGTTGCTTCTTATCTTGTTGTGAAATAGCGACGCCTTTTTTTCCAATTGAAGATGGCGAGGCATTTTGGAATGAGAGTGCGACATTTTTTCTAAATAAAAAACTCAGATTCCGGTGCAGGTGTGGGCTGGCCGAATGCGGTTCGCCCTAAAGCGTTCAATTATGTTTCTGCTTTTTCCGAGTATCATGATGTCATAATTTTTTTAGAATTTGAGCTGTTGAGATTTCACTAGCATACGGTTAACGGATGTTTTTATTCCTCTTTGCAGGTTTCCTTTGCAGAACGGTATTAGGATGATGTCATGTCTGCGCGCATCTATTTGTATGTCTGTATTTGTGTCTGTCCCGTTGTTTCAACTTAGGAGCCGCTGAAGCTGAGGTTGCGAAATTTGGTGGACGTAATGTGCGCCTTATTTTGATCTTCTTTACCTTATCTCACGTTGATTCAGCAATTTCGAAAGAACTTACAAGGTTTGAACGTGGAGTAAAACCTGTATTTTCACACCGATTGACTACGAAAAAAAAGAATCTTCAACAAAGAAACTGTGTGAATGGCTGAGCTAGTAGAATATGAAATCTTCGCACGTTTATTACCTCTTGGTAATTTATGAAAGTGGTTAGTCATTAAGCGCACGTCATCTCCATCCCACTGATACATTTTCCGTTGATTTTAACGGAGAAGTCGAAAGGTAGAATGGAATGAGAATTTGCGGCTTCAGAGATTCGAGCATATTTTCCCAACGACAAGAGCTACTGGAGAGGGGGGGGAGGGAAAGGTTGCCTGTGCAGGAGAAATGGGTATAGAAGTGAGAAATAGTCAACTTTACTTCCAAGCTAGACGCTACAAAAGACAAACTCCATTGGCTTCAGATACTTCTCACAGGTCTCTTTGTCGCACTGGTCTTATGATCCTAAGATATTTCTTAAGCAGAACAGCCAAGCTGGATAAGGAATAGAGAGGATTTTTTCCTTCATTTCGTGCCGATGCTCCTCTCCCTTCATGCATATCTTTAGCTGCCTTCTTTTTGATACTGATATTTCCTTTAATTTCAGATTCGTTTTAAAAGATCGGGCCCGAGGTATATCAACAAAGTTGAGCAGTTATAAGTGTATCCGCTTATCCGTGCTCGCCTTCAGCGATTCCAAGTATTGCAAACTGTTGTCTATAACGTTGAGCCGTTCCAAATTTTGGAAGTTTATTTCGAAACTGCACGAGTTGAATGCTCATGCCAACGCAAGAGTCGTTTATTCATAGCTATTGTCGGTGGATCGATTCTCGGCGATGCGTTTTGGACTAGGCCACTTTTGAAACTCTTCTAAAGTGAATAGGCTCGGCATCGTTTGTACATGTGGGCGAAATGGGTAGGTTATGCAGTGACGCTAGTGCAGGTGCTACATTGCAATAATAATTGCCCACTTAGTTGTCTTCGAAATTTTTTTTTATCCCCTCGTCAGTGGTATTGCTTTGCTAATTTGGCGACTTCGAGACCTATTATTATGACTTGATGCCTTACATTGTTATATTGCTAAAGCATTTGGAGTGTTAGCTATGCGCCTCTAAGTACAAGTTGTTTAAACACTTCTTTAATTATTTCACAAGCCCATACAATTCACTCCTTAGCGAGTATGTATAACGAATCTCGCCGTAAGGGATCGAAGTTTCCATTTCGTCTCCGGGAAGGGGGTAAGTAGGAGAGGATCTATCAGTTCCTATATCGCTGCTTTATGCGAACCGCAGTTGGAAGTATCTGCTTGAGTTTATGTTCTGCTGATGTGAATTAATGCGATCGGTTGTTTGCTGATGACGTCACGTTTTTAGATTGTTGTAGATTAATTTTAATGCGTTATTCGATATGTTTTAGTGAATAAACCTTCTTATAATGCCAACACTGTTGTTATTCAAAAAAGTTGTAACGAACCGTTTAGGTTATCTGTGCGATTTGCATCAATTTTTTAGCTCTCTTTTGAATGTGGCGTTTGAAAATGTATTGCTTTTGAAAAGTGGGTATGTGCAATGTTGCCAGAAACGCTATTGAGCTAAGGTTAAGCACCGAGAGCAGTACAAAAGTAATCTGAGGTGAGTTTTCGGTGAACATTGATCTTGGGGCAGGGATAGTTAAGGACTTGGGTTAGGTGAGGAGGACTCGGGCTTTAAGTCATGTTTGAAGGGTTTAGGTTATTTTAGGGAGGTATATGGTTTAGACTCTGCTAGTATGGAGACATCTGATGCTAGAGTTGTTCGGTTTATCGAAAGTGTTCAGCATTACAAAAATAGCAAGATTTTAAAGAGCTATCTTTCAGGTATCCCAATCATTTAGTATTGTTGTTTCATATACCCTTTTAGCACCTTATTTTAGGCCACGCCCCTCACAAATCGAAGGGTCAGTGAGCGTACGAACGATGTTCTCAACTCATCTTTCCCTATGAGTATGCGCTCCTTGTGGTCACATTATTTGCTACGTTTTCCCATACTACACCTACATATTTTCTTATAACGCCGTTCTATCTTTCAGGATGTTCCCACTACGTTATGTGGAAGTTAAACGCGAATCTCGCTTTCTTTAAAGAAGTGCGCACTTACTCATTCACGTCGGGGAGGGGAGCTTGGGTAATGTAGGAAAGGGGTGGATGGGTAAAATTAGATTGTTAGGAGCGGGACAAGCAAGTATTGCTCGTGTTGTGAAGGTGCCAGTAAATTACAAGGTAACGTTCTTATGTTAAACATTCATCTTTGACATTAGCATCAACATAGTGGATTGTGATGCTGAATAGGACCTGTAATCGGAAAGAAGTCATTGGCTTCGAAATCGTATCCGTTGTCGTACCCGACTTGTCACCTTCCATTTTTTTTTCTCTCTAGTGTTCATCTGCAACTGAAAGATGGCAGTGGTATCACGTTGTCTCGCCTTCTAAACACTGCTACCGTCATCGGTCGAACTAAGCAGCGGTTCCATGAATTTGGTAGTTAGTTGAGCATAGCGATTAGATGAGACACATAAAAGGCAGCCGACGGCTTAATCGGAACCAGAAGTAGCCTGCCGTTGACGGAGAGATACTAGACAATGAGGGGGCAACTCAGAGATCGGTGATGCTTGCCATTTGCGCAGAGAGAGAAAAAGGAGAAAGAGCCGCGAAATCATGCATTGATCACTGGTCTTGGGCAGCCCTCGACTGGTTTTTCGCCGTATTGCATGTGGTCTCTTGTTGCACGGCGATCTACCTGTCAAGCGTTATAGTAGGCTTACTTACTACTCGTTGTGTTGAATAATTGTGGAAGGATGGCCACCTTTGGCTACGATTCATATAGTCGTGTTCGGTAGTGGTAATGCTCTGTTTCAGATTTCATTTTGAATAACTCTTCGATGGATTCGCTTTAAACATTTACCGAATGCAGTCGTTTTGTCGCTTTAGAAGCACTGCATCCGGGTGGCTGTTAAGTCTTTTTGCTGATCCTCTTTTCGAATCGCTACCAGTACACGATGTGCGCCGTTGACTTCTTGTAGAGGAGTGACTTTGCCTCTTTGGGATTTTTTGTGTCCTTATATTTCGATGGAGGTGGTATTTTCTTACATTCAAATCCAAAGTAGGCTTGTGTGGTATTAAATGTTTGACCTCTGTCGCAGCAGAACTGCAGAAATTTTAGGAGAGTTGGGGAGGGGGTGGACAACCGATCCCCACCGTTCTGATTGTCACATTGCGTGAACGCGAACATGTATCCAGCGTCATTGCAGTCGCAAGAGGGTGTACATACTTCTATGCCGTTTGTTACCGTCGGCAAGCATGGTGACGTCTCGCAGCCTGTTCGCGCTGCGTCATGTGTTGGTTTTGCGGGTAATCTCTTGCATCAGGCAACCAGATCTTACCAATTTTAGGTCGGGTTTGAAACCGTCCATGCCGCACATGCTCTTGTGATTTCCCTAATTCATCTTTGCCGCCAAGACATGGTTGCATCAGCTCCTTTTTCGACATTGGCCTTCTTGGCATCCGAGAGTTCGCCGCATGAAGCGTTGTTCGGCAACATCCAGTCCCTCACTTGTCACGTTCGTCTGTTTGCACATGCTCCACACATACATTAGTATCAGAGCAATGGCAGCGACCTTCACTTTCCTTGCGACGTCAGCAGCTCATGAGCATTTCTTCAGCTTGTGGAACGCGCCGCTTATCTCTGCTATTCGTTGCACGTCTTCTATACAGACACATTACGATCATCGGTGACACGAGATAGCAAAAACTTCGAACGGCTTCCAGATCCATGCGTGCAATTTCAGTTGGGATGCGAATCCAATGTGACGATATCGTTGCAAGTACTTCAATTTCGGAGAGCTTCAAGACAAGCCTAGTGCTTGCGCCGCATCTGATTGCTGTGGGAAGTGCTTTTTGAAGCACATTTGCGCTATCAGCAAGCAGGATAGTCTTGCCGGCATAATCAAGTTTCGTCAGCTCGATTTTGTAGGGTATGGTGGGTAGGTACTGCTCCTATATCCCCGCCTCACGCGTCTCCTCACCTCGATTCGTCGGTTACGCAAGTTAGCTGCGTTGATCTCAGCACTAGTCCTTGCCTCATCCCGGTGTCGGCATCAAAATGCCACGAAATTCTAGATCACATCCACAGAATAGCAGTGCTTGATCTCTTCATACTTCAATGGGTCGAATGAATTTTGTGCAACGCCATCTGCATGCAGAATATTGTAAGTTCATTAACGTTATGGGAGCCAATCGCGCACACAAAACCCAGGTATGTGATGTACGTTGACTGACGCTATCTGTTCCATTCTTCGATTAAACTTCTATTTGCGACTAAACGTTAAACGGCTCCGATGAAATCCAGCTTGTTTTTCGCTTGTTATTTCCTCTCTGCGCGTTCGCAGCCTATCGATGATAATTCTTTCTTTGCTTGTACATGACCGACAGAAGTGACATGCCTCATGGTATCGTGAACCGGTTCTTTTTGAGTAACTGGACATTGGCGTAGTTCCTTTGCTCGTGTGGTTTTTTCTCGGCTTCTCAAGTTTGCCGAATTAATTTCGTTACCATCAACAGCCATGGTGTTCTCCTCCTTTTTTATCACTCCATAAACTTTCGCAGGTGTTGGAGGTTCGAGCTTTATCGGATAGGTTCCTTTTTGTCGCTGCTGCGGTAAGAAGCGTTGGTGACGGTCTGTTCAGGAGAATCCTAAAATGTTCTGTTCAACTCTTCGGACGACCTTCAGTGACGAACAGTTTTTCCCATTTTCCAACTTCAGACAGCTCAAAGCCCTCTTTATCTTTCTACTGTACACCCACAGTAGGAAAGATTTTCCTTGCGTTTTCAGTGATCGCATGTTTTTCTGTTTCAATGTTTATTCTGCCTGTGATGTTTTCGTTCTCCCCAACTTTATCGCTTTTTCCTCTGCTGATCTCACCGCATGACCCAAATCCGCCATCTTCTTCACGCAACGTTTCCCATGGACAGCCGCTGTTTAGATTCGCTCACCATCCTCCCTGAACTAGTTCATCCTTGATGTGGCAGTGAGCTAATAGCAACAATTCTTATACTGTTGTTTACCTGCCGTACATACGGCCTTGCTTCGTGCACGATTTTCTTGCGTGGGAGGCGATACTTCAGTCTCACTAAGACCGGCACGTGGTCTATATTGGCAGGCAGCCCTTACATCCTACGTGATCTAATTGTCATGTGTGCCCACTTGTGGAAGCTCAGCCCGTAATCGATCTGGTTTCTGAGGGTTGTGTATATCCGCCTTTCTTTCTGTTCTCATTCCTGGGTCACGTTGCACGATGCTTGCGTTGATACAGACGTTGGGCCGTAAATTTCGCACAATTCGAGCACAGTCTGGCCTCTTTCGGTTGTTTCACGGCAACGCGTATAGCATTTTCAAAACGCGCTTTAGTTTTTATATATGCCTAACTGTGCCAACATTGCCGATGATATTCGTGCGGGTTTTTCTTGTTCTTCGGCAAACAGCAAATAGTGTAGTAAAATACGCTCTTATCGTAGACGTTGGCATCTTCCTTTGCCGTCGACTAGCTGGTCATTGATGGTATCTTCACTTTGCCTCTCTTCGTTCTTATCCACATTGTCCACTTACCTGTTGACTTTATTTCGACAACCGCTGCAGCCAGATGGTCTTTAACTGCGAAGTCGCATCCACCCTAGTCGTCTGCAAGCGCAACTTTAGCAAAGATTTTGTATCGGTTGGGAGAGTCGTTTCCTGTTCGACAGTGAGAGAGCTATTGTAGAGGGATATCGAAATCTAGGTCCTCTTGAATGCGAGTCTTCTTCAGACGGGTAACTTTAGGACCCTGGGAAAAAATGAGTTGGTTCTACCAGTTTTTTTTTCAGTTAGTAGCAGTTGATTGAGACGATGCTTGCATGCCTCCTTCGGCAGAGGAACTTTGCTGTCGTTCCGTCAGGCTACGTTGCCTTGCGGATTGTTTTTCCGATGTCATGGCCACAGATGGCACTGAAGGCGGCGTTCTGTTTGATACACACTTGCACGTCATAATGTGTATCTACATTGTGCTGGTCGGATATCGCTGTCGCTGGCAATTATTGAAGAGTTAGTCGGTCATCTGGGTTCATTTGAAACGGCGTAAACTACAGGAAGAAGTGGTACGCAGTTGTTCTCACGCTCCTCCTCTAATTATTTATAGTAGTGGGTGTGTCCGGTCTCTTCCCTCATCTCATCTCAACTTTTTTCCTTTAGAATATATTCAGTTGCATGATTTTGTTTGGTCGTTCCGTCGAAAGTTTACGCCGTGTGCATTAATGCATTACTTGATAGTGAAACGAATGTTTTTTTTTTCCAGTATATTGAAGGATGTCGTACGACCTGGCAACGGCTGAAAGAGCAGCGTATGCTCCTTTCTTCGGCTATATGGGAGCAGCTTCTGCACAAATCTTCACAGTGCTTGGGGCTGCGTACGGCACTGCGAAATCGGCCGTTGGAATCTCATCAATGGGAGTGATGAGGCCGGAGCTGATCATGAAATCCGTCATTCCTGTTATCATGGCCGGTCAGTGTTTCCCTTTATTCCCACTTTGATACCACTGTTCAGCTGCACGTGGTGTGATATCGGAGCATCGCCCACGGCAGTGTATTACTTTATTTTTTGAAAGGGAGCATGGAAAGAGACTGACGAAAGGCAAGGAATATTTATTGCTTTTCGCTTACTGAATTTATTACTGCCAATTCGGCTTGTTTTATAACTGATTTTCTTGGAGCTGAATGTACTGTTTTAATGAAGGTGGTTATCGAAATGTTGTAATCGTTGCCTGTTGCTGTCTGAAATTTTACTTATCCATTCATTATTTTGAGATTTTTTTTGTGTGTAATTTCCCACTGATTGGGATCGAAAATGGACTTCTGGAAATATTTGTCGATAACTAAGAGTGATTTTCACATAGAGAATGGAAAACGAGGTAGGGCATCTCGCATATGTCCTCTTTTGCATCTGTTCTGTCACATACTTTCTTTCTTCCCCAAAGAAAGGTCTAGAATACTTGAAGGTGATCGTCAGTGGGTGATTTTAACCTCAAGATATATGAGGAGTCGTGAGCATAAATGGAATTGCATGGTTTTGAGGCTGTTTGATGGACTCTGTTTACGAATGGACAAGTTTGAGCAGGCATTCAGAAGGAACAAAGATATTTTTAGTGACACAAGTGGTCATTAATTTCCGTATTTGCAGGTATTATCGGTATTTATGGGCTTGTCGTTGCGATGGTTTTGAAAGGGAAGGTGACTTCCGCTAGTGCCGGATACACCCTCGACAAAGTGAGACCATTTGTTGCTCTATTCTCGCAACCATACCACACTTTTTGCTATTCTTCATCTGCACGGGTTTTCTTTTGCTGCATAATCTATCTTCTACTGCTTCACTTATTGCGACTCAAAGAAAGCATTTCAGGTTTCCAAACTTCCCCTGCGTAAATTATGGAAAGTTATAGGACTTGGAAGGGGAGGGCGATAGTTGGAGGGGAGAGGGAGCGGAAAATAGTAAAGAGGGAAGTGAAACTAAGTAAACATGATCCCAAGCGAGTCGACCTAAGATTGCCCAAAGAATATTGAGTAGTGTTTTTAGAGGCGGTCCGTAACGAAGTTCGTTTCAGGGATTTGCTCACCTGGCAGCCGGCCTTACATGTGGTCTTTGCGGTCTTGGTGCCGGATACGCGATCGGAATCGTTGGAGATGCAGGTGTCAGGGGAACAGCACAGCAACCGCGCTTGTTCGTTGGCATGATCCTCATTCTAATCTTCTCCGAGGTACTTTCCCCATACGTTGGTTAGGCTGTTGGACGCGTCTGAAAACGACTCGACTGATTTAAAGGGGTTAGATATACCCCAGTGGATTTAGTGTTGTTATTTGACTGATTTTTGAGAAAAGAAGACTTCTCCGCTGTTCCTGAATTCTTATTTGAACAACTTAAGAGTTTATTTCAAAAAAACTTCCAGGTTAAGACAGTAGAAAGGGGGAGCGAGAGGAGCCTGCAGAGACCGCAGTCCTAAAATGTACAGAAGTTGGCCTCTCAATAACGCATTCGCACTTAGAGGAGTACGCATAAGACTTGTGAGAATTTACCATGGAAAAAAGTAGAAGCCGTAAGTTTGTTGATCAGGTGGACACTACACCAGCATTGTCGTAATCGGTCCCGAAGGTGCTCAGATAAAGAGAAGACATAAAAAAAAAGCAATATTGAAATATTGTGTAGTCTTCGTATATTCCTGTCACTTGTGATTTGTAAATCGTTCAGGTACTCGGTCTGTATGGAATGATTGTCGCGCTTATTCTTGGCACCTCATAGACGACGGGCATAATCGGCAGGCCGTACAACAACCATGAAATGGCGCTAGAAAGGGTTGCAATTCTGTTCCGCTAAATGTTATACACTACTGCTGCATATAAATAAAAGCTACTCCAGCGAAAGCATTATGAGGTTTCCTCAGTATGACTGGTTGCAGCACATTTTGATACTGAAATGTCGTGTTAACTGCATGTTTTTTAACTGAGACAATGAAGTATTTTATCAGTTATTCATGTCACATCGATACTTTAACAGTCATATGCAAATGGTATGCGTAAATATCGCACTATGAACCACAACCACAGAAAAACGAAGTGAATCTATAGTGACTAGATTTATGACTAAAAAAGATTGCTGCACAATGCAAGTGGAGCATGGCTCAAATAAAATAACACAGACGGTTCTTTCTTTTTCTCAAATAAACACAAAGGTAGGTACATCACAGGAACATCGAAACTGCCTCAACAATGGTTATAGCGCAACAACAGGAAGAGGACACGAAAAGATTAAAAGAACCCGCTTTTATACAGTATGCGTATTCAAATGCGCTTTCACGCAACAACGCAAAAAGGTTGTTGACTATTGTATTGCCTTTGAGAAACAATTGACTTAGAGCAATCACCATACTGCCGCATGGACATATTGTTCAACGACACACATCCCCAACCCGAACAGATGGATCGCATATGCGAGAACAACAGATAATCGAAACTCATTTTGTGACTTTTCGTTGCAACGAATCATCATCACGCAAATCACATGAAACATCACATTCATTGGAATACGACAAAAATGCAGAAGGCAAAGAAAGGCAGCAAAAAAGCAACGAAAACTGAGGGAGTTGCAGGAAAATAAGTGGGCAAAACAAGGGTCGAGAAAAGCAAACAGAATTTTTCCGGCGTTTTATCTCCAATGATTTGTCTCTAAGAGAGTAACATGAATGAACTATTCTCATGAGGGGACCTTGTTGCCATTTCCATTATCACTTCATATGAGGTTCGTAACTGAAAGGCGTTTTCAATATCGCCACAGGAGATTCGCACAAAAGAGCCTAACTTTATACGAGTAGCTCTGGGAGGATAGGCAATCTTCAAACGCTTTTTTTTGACTACTGAACTTCGAATAGTCCCTATTATTATTTTTCTTCTTCTCACTCCACTTTTCATCTTCTGTTTTTCAACTGTTTTACTTTCGCAAAAATTGCCTGCTTTTTTGCATAATTTGCAAATTAAATCGACATATCGTGCAACTAGCTCCGGCTATGATTTATCCCGTTAGACGCACTGGCCTCATCCAGTCTCATATTATACCAGAAGCTCGGACTGCTTAACTTCTATAAGAGAATATTTAAAAAATCGCTACTCTTTAAAAGTTGAGCCGTAAAAATCGAAGCACGAAGGGAACAGTTTCCGCTAGTCGACAAAGAAAGCTAAAATCACAGACGCTCACCCAACGTTCTTATTTAGTTATCCGATGGTCATCGGCCATCATAAGATACTTCAAACGTTCAGTGCACAGGCACATCAGTGAAGACGAGTTCCGTTTGCATTCTGCAACGAGCCAATAGGAGGAGTCACATAAGTGAGCAAGGTTTACCAGCCGATGCAAGCTTCAAAAACTGCTTTTCGGCCTCATCGTCAGATTCATCAGCCGGCATATATACGTCATCGTTCAGCACTTCCAAGTATGCCTAAAAACTGCTGTACCATCAATAGACTCCTCGAAATATGTATCATACGTAATCTGCCGCCAGGATCGGCGTACCACTCCAAAGCGTTTCAGATAAGCAAGGCCACCAAGCTGTACGTTTTGAAAACAACCGTGTCTGCAAGGAACAAGAACACCACCTAGCGGCCGAGGAATTTCTATCTTAAGGTCTATGTGCTGGGTGAACGCGGTTCTGGCAACCGTTCACATTCGGCGCCGCCGTGCAACTGCAACGTATACCAATTACAAATTGTTCAACTATTTTATATTGCTCTGAAATTAACGCATTCAATGAGATAGACAAGAATAAAAAAGGGAAGAGTAGCACGAAAGTGGCATATTTGCCGAGCAAAGCAATTTTATTACCTCCACTTCACTCATACAGTTTCGCAGATGCTCTTATCATTTCAGAGAAGAAACAGCCGACATAAAGCTTCTGATATCCGTCATGATGGATATCAGTTCTGACTCTCTAGGCATCAGCAACTTAAACTCTCCAAGCATGAAGCGAGAAAACGAAGAGTTCACCAATGTTCTGTCAATTATCTGCTCGCTTACGGTTCTAGAATTCTCTCCTTTTTGAGCTTTATTCATAGTTCTTACTCTTCTCGCAGAAACTACTTACTAGCAAGGCCGCAATAAACGCCATGACTTTTATTGCTCTACACAATGATAGGCCTACAAGTTAGTGGAATTCCAAGCAAACGGACTTGTTGTTGAAGGCTAAATAACTGCGATAAATGGATATTCGTCACAAAATGCATCATCTCAACCTCACGAAGTATATCTGAGCTTGCCATAAAATATGCCTCGATCCAGAAAAATAAAAAACATCAGACAAATGAAAAAACGATTTCGAAAATAACAACCTTTATTCGCTCGGCTGAACATAGCCACTTTGATACTTTACGCTGCAAGGAGATGGCACGAGCCGAGTCACGCCTCTCGTTAGCGAGCACACGCATAGCCCCTTCGATCGCAAGCGTGTACTTGTTAAAAGCATCTTGCCAGCGTTCCTGTTTTTCTAACTCACGTGCTGTTCCAGCCACCAGTAACGCTGCGTTCACCTGAATTTTTTATTAGTTCTCCAATTTGTAAAACAAAATTCATTGTAAAATGTTGCTAACCTATTGCTTCTGATCCCCTTTAACCTTCCTCCCCCCTCTTTCTCGCAGCACTGATTCAGGTGAAATTTGTAAAGAGAGTTGTTTTGTAATGAAACGACTCAAAGCCGCATTACTGTCACCTGCAAGCTCTCAAATGCGATACTCAAGAAATAAGAAAATCACTAGCTTTCGCACACGAACGCTTAGTTCATAAAAGAACAATTCGATTCTGTCATCACAGCAACTGTCATGTTTTTTAACTCCCCCCATCTAGCTTACCTCACTACGTTCAACCTTAGATTGGTATTTTGTTACAGTACTGGCAAACGCCCTACTTAAGTGAATATATTCTGCTCCCTCCGACAGAAAATGAGGTAAAGAGAGCGGAAAACTTTTGTTAAATGCCATCTATGACACAAAACTTGCCCTTTTCAATCAACACTACTGCAGTTACCCCTACTGTCTCCAATAAGGTTTCTCCTTAATCCCTCAGTTGAATTAGTACATGTCAGCGCACTTCAAGACCAGACTCGCTTAGAAGAACATCCACGAATAGGCAACCCAACAGCTCACCATTATTCAAATACCATGAGTGCACTACTTGAAATATCTGAGCGTGTATCAAAGTCTGGCTGTGTTGGGTCAGACTGTTTAGGCGATGAATGGTGTCTACTGGAGAAGAAACATTCTCAACTAAAACTAAAAGCATTCTGCAAAGCAATAAGTAATTAGCACATCCATTTCAAAGAATTACCCGATCGGAATCCCTAATCTCTATAAATCCAACCTCAATTACCAAGCTCTTTCCACATCGAATGCGCCAAGGTATTGGAATCAAACCGAAGAGCAGATAATTTATGCTCTGGGAAAAGCATAACGTTTTTCATGGCAGAAAAAAAGAAGCCTAAAGCCACATTGCTCGACAAAAGTGCGGTCCTAAGACGTTCTATGCGGTCATAAGATGATGAAAACAACTTGTGTATTACGAAAGAAGACGCCCACCTGAGGATAATCAGCCCATTCGGTTGGAGCATCAAGAGAACGTGGCTGTTGCTCATCTAATACTGGCCGCAGTCGATCCTTAAGATGCTCTGCATGCTCCAAATTATGCCTTATCTTCTCACGAAATCGTGCTTTTTCCTCACCTTCCTCGAACAATTCCAAACATCCCATATATAGCTGGATAGCATTCGTTAGTTGTTTTACTGCCTCTACAATATCCTGTAAATAAGTAATCGAATCTATAAAATATGTCACAAGAATTTATGTGACAATTTAGAATACTTCATCCGAAACGAATCAGTTTTATTCTGGTCGGGATTGCACACATTCTGAATCTCACTGAAACAACCAATATTACAATGGTTTTTAAATGTACAAGCAGTAGTGAAACGGTGCTTCAGAGATTTCCAAACCTCAGTAACCGATTCAGAAGAGAAACAAGCAATTAGACAAAAAATTGTTTTCAACTAATGCAACACCGTTTAAAAATAAATGCGCCTAAAAACAGCATTGTAAGCAGAACATCGATATGAAGATGCACTGATCGTCTGGAAATTGATGTCCTAGAAAACGAAATTAATGAAACCTTAGTCTCACAGGTTCGAATTAAAAAAACTTTAGTCTCACAGGCTGAATCGTACTCAACAAAAAAAAAGAAAAAACCATCAGAAGCAAAGGAGGCATAAGCCCAGTCGCAATCACAGCAAACAGCCAATCTTAAAACGTACATTTTTTGCCTCAGCCTGTCTCGCTTTGACGGCCAACTCATCGGCATTCTTTAGTTGATTGGCTGAAGGTGCTCGTGCAAGATCGACAAACGGATGCGCAAAGAAGCTCTCAAATTTCATTCGATGATGTGGATTACGAACCAATAATCCTGCAATTTATGGCATATAAATCCACTAACACTACTCTGAAATTTTAATACTAATTTCTTCCTAGTATAAGAACCAAGTAGACTATACTTTCAAATGGTCGGCTAATTTTTGTTTGATCTGAAACTGGTCTGCTAAATGCACACCAAGGATGTCCCCCTAAATGAGTTCAACAGGTGAACTGGAGATTGAGGTCACACAGGAACTTCGAATGGCTGCCTCATCCCACGGTTATGGACGACATGTCGCGATCACACACAGTCGAGACGATGAAGGGACTAGTAATTGGCAGGTACCAAAGAGGTTGTAGGAAAGTAATTTACAATTCAATGCAATGACTAGGTGTAAATTTGAAATAAATTTGGAACAAAAAAAATGTGCACTTCAAAGAACAACCAATTTGGTGGAAAACTCTGACATGAAATAATTCATCGAAAAAACGATGGGAAGTATTTGAAACAATAATTTAGAGCATATGCATGAAGAGGAAGTAAAGCGGGAGATGGTGAACGAACTAGAAAGAAAACGAAGAGTGCAACCGTTAACAACGCGCTAGCCATAATCTTACTCCTAAATGAGGTTGTGGCAGTCTACTTCAAATTCAGTTTTGTGAACAACATTGAGATAACTTTGTCGTTCATTGTTTTCAGTTTGGATAATGGTGTTATTTTATACGAACACGTTAAAAGTGTATAAGAGAACTCATCGGCTCAACGTTGGAAGTTAGAAACACCTGAAAATGTTTCGAGGAAAGTCTGCAAAAGGTGCATGCAAAACTCCAGGTACGTAATCCAAACAAGACCAAATCAATGCTCGGTATTCACCAATTCCTCTACCTAACAAACCGCAGTCTCATTTCCACTCCTCAATTATTATATGATTAATCACTTCCTTTGAACGTTGCGATATCTCAGTATTCTGCTATTCTGTAATACTGTAATTTGTATGAAAGGAAAGGAATTACACATAAATTTCGTCATCGTTGTAACCTACTTGTTCGAATACAACCAATGATTACGCCACCTCTCCCTCGCATTTTTCCTAACTCGATTCCCGTCACCCCTAACCATTTAAATATTACATCACTGTTATGTCGAACACCTGGAAGTAAGAACTATAAGAATGCTATCAGAGACAAAAGCATATTGGGAAGCGGAAAAATCGAAGTGTGGTCATTGAATAGAGTGAAATATTTTCAAAAGTGACCTTGCAATAGATCGAGACATTCAAAAGAGAGCTGCACATTTAGTGGGAATTTAATCGATTCATGTGAGAGAATTTGCTCGACAAGCTTCTCATAGGATTCCGTTGTAAACGGTGGCCTTCCGTAAAGACATTCATAAAGAATCACTCCTGCCGACCTGAAAACATTTAACTTTATTAGAAATACGACAAAATTATAATTTTTAGAGAAGCAGAAGAAAAGATCGAATTCTAGGCATCAAAGAGTCGATTGCAATGTCGGCAAAAGTGCTACAACAATCACTTTCACCGTGAATAATCCCTCATTTCTGCTAAAAACACACTTATTCCTTTGTCATTTTTAAGACAGTCAAAACGTTCCCTTTTGCTTAGATCTAGCACTAGAATAAATTTCACGCGTAATTTTTATCCATAAAAACTTTGTCTAACACAACGTTGTACTTAGTGGCGCACCCAAAACTGTTGAACCAAAATGGGAAGGGGGCATCGGTTCTACCAGACCAATAGGCAGTGAACGAGCAATATTCGGCTTTTGAGGTATAAGAGAAATGGAGATGAAAATGTGAAAAGAAATATAAATTTCACATAAACCTGTAAATGTTTTGCACACTAATTCTGGAAATCTTTATTTTCAGATCGTAATTTCAAACACTTCCTTGCGTTTCACCTAAAAGTGGCACTGCAGCCCTCGAGGACAAGCGCCACTTCGTACGTCAGTCTTTATGTTCAAATCTATAGAAAGGTGGCACACTGTTTTCTTTTTCAGCTAATCACCTCTTTCCCACAACTTTTGGTTCTTTGGTCTGAAAATCTCACAATATTATCAAAACCTTCTGCGAATAAACGAAGTGCTTTGGGCGTTTCTGTGCATAAAAACTAGGTCACACTCTTTAACACTTTTGGACTTTAATCCCACCACGTATAAATGCAGTATAGCCTTCATTTAATAAGTTAGGTGGAAGCTTTTTCAAATATCTGAGATCCGAATAAGCGTAGGCTAGTCGAAAGTGACAGACACTTCACAATGCCTAGCTCATAAACCTTTCATTTTCTTTTATTTAAGTGGGTGACAGTTTCATTTAGTAAAGAATAAGGTTTCGAAACATTCAAAAAAAGAGATGAAGGAAACCGTCCAGCTGTCTGGGTATGCCACAGATCCAGCACGAAACGACATATGAAGTGTAGAAGGGAATAATGACGAGGGAAGTCACTTATTTATTCTACAAATTTGATTATAGTGATACTTTTGCTCAGTGAATGTAAAGAATAAAACTAGTCACCATAAAACATCCAAAGAATTAATCCTTAAAAAATACCAAAGATCGACGCGACTATCGTATTTTTGCCGTGTAAAAATTTCCGGTGCCATATAAAGTGGTGAGCCCCTGAATGATGAAGCTGCTTCATCCTTCTTTAAATATTGCGATAAGCCAAAATCCGATATCTGAAAAAAAAAAACTTCGAGATGAACAACTAACAATATTGAGAAGATATAAGGTTCCCGAGAATTCAATATCCAATGAAATAAATAGGAACAATAACTTTTAGTGCATAACCATATAGAAGTTGTCTAAAAATATACTGCAAAACTCTGTGAGTAGCTATGGTTATAGCATACACAATGAAACATCCAACTGCATCAAAAGCAATATGTTGAATCAAATAGAGTTAAATGAGATGGACATATTAACTGCAAGGCACTTAACTTCCACACATCTCCTGTTTGGTCTCAGTTTGAAGATATGCTGACGATTGCAATCGCTTACTGGGAACTATGCGCGTTAAATGTTTTAACTGCTATTGAGTTCAACCTTAGATTCTTAGAATGAAAGTCATTAAAGGGTAAAAACACGCTCAGTGAACAATATACAATTAAGCTACGCAATCTACAAAATTGTTCACAAGTCCATCAAACAAACCTTAATAAACGGTCGTTGACGATTGGTGAGGAGAATATTCTGTGGCTTCAAATCCATATGTGCAATATTCATTGCCCTCATATAGAAGAGGGCAGCGGCCAGTTGACGGAAGAATCGACGAGTAACGGCTTCGGG
Organism: Baylisascaris schroederi; assembly: GCA_006503575.1. Classification (NCBI taxonomy): domain Eukaryota; kingdom Metazoa; phylum Nematoda; class Chromadorea; order Rhabditida; family Ascarididae; genus Baylisascaris; species Baylisascaris schroederi. Next base: position 2,104,682 of record QEWY01001989.1, read on the forward strand.
AAGTGAACCATGTTGATGAATGAACGATGCCAGATCACCACCACCACAATATTCCATTATCAAATAAACATTTCTCTTATCCCATTGAAAGTCATGTAAACGAACAATGTTTCTGAAATCGAGGACGATTACCAATCATCGCATATATCAATAGCTCTATAACATCCGAATAAAAATGTCAACATAACATTTTCCTGGTGAACATAGTATCGGTGACTATAAATGTTCGGGAATTAAAGCACTGCAAGAAGGGCGAAGATGATGGGGAGGGAGGACTTATTTAACATCCTTTCGTAAACCACTCTATTTGATCTCCGTTCTGGTTCGAATAACGAAGTATGAAAAGAGTTCGGGAGAATAACTTCTCCCTGCTTATCTATGTGCATTTTATAGGCCAAATGCCCTATCCATAACGCAGTCATCGTCAGTTTAGTTTAGATGCACATCTATATATGTTTCAAAAAGGCGGAAAGCACCTGTTTCCTTGAAAAAGTATCTTTGTTTCAAAAGGGCGATAAGCTCTTGTGTTTCAAAAAGGCAATGAATACCTGTGTTTCAAGCTTTTCAATATTTTTATTTCGGACACGACGCAGTCTGAGCTTAGTTTAGATGCATTCGCAGCACGCATGTCCATACATTTGATCGCAACCGTGAGACGGACACCATTTGCAGCCGGCGATGCCGAAATACCCTTGTATACCGTTGAAAATGAACCACCGCCAATCCTACAAACAACTTAGAACTATGGCTTCGGTTGGAAGAGGTCGCTACCCACTTGCTTACTGGATGGGGACTGCATTTTATATCCGTGGGAAGAAGTCGAACACACAGAAACGCCAAGTGACACAGAAATTCTTGTGAAGGAATGTTTTTTATAAACGAGAGTCGCTGCAACAAGGTCGCATCCTGGACGGGCATGACCATACATCATGGTGCCATCGCTATTCTCCACGTTCACCTTTCAACCACGTCGCTGTAATTGCCGCATGAAGGTGAAAACGTTAGTGAAGATAAACGACAAACAATTCTTTAGAGGGAAGAACTACAATAAATGGCCGCCGTAACCCTCAAATTTTTCTGTCACCCACAAAATACAATACGAATTTGCTGATGGACGTCACGAATATTTCTTACAAATATTTCCCAGCACATTATCAAAATCGTATACGATTTTCGCAATCACTGTTCCTTGAACGTCAGCCGGTGAGGTTTCAAGGCAGTTGAATAGAGCACGATTTACCTTTCGCAGATGTTGTAGCCGGCGACACAGCTTGGCACGCCCAATCCGGGTGTATCACTTGTCATAATGAAGCATCAAAAAGAATTTGCAGAGTTCATTTGCAGATCGGTGTGCTATTCGACCTCAAGTAATCGAAAAGTCAGTGTATGTTAACGTGGATAAATTCTTATGGAAAACATCACTACAACCATAGCACTAAACTTAGTCTACATCAACAACAACACTGGTGGAATTTTTCAACGGCTGCACTGTGGAACAGCTGGCACCCGACATACAATCCAAGAAGAATGGAACTGAAAGAGGGGAAGGGGAGAATGAGATAGCTGGCCCACGGCAGAGCAGCTATCTCGTAACTGGATCGGAGTGGACAGTTCCTGAACTCCTTTGAGCTACGCCACCTTGTCCCCTGATGCAACTTTCAGTCAAAATTCGCCAACATATATCCAATAAATGCGAAGAAAAAATAAAGCGCAGCACTACGAAGGCAAACACAATTTCTTAACTGCCAAAATGAGGACAAGGCATGGCTTAAACGTTTAGCTGTGCTTTTTGTGCTACATCCACAGTTGACAAACAGCTAATCGAAATCCGAAAAAAAAGCCGAAAACCGCGCAACTCATCCTATCCACTTCTACATAGCGAGGAAATAATTGGCATTAATCCATGAGCCACGAATGAGCGATTTACCAATCTCACTGTAACCTAATTTTCGTTTCGGGGCTCAAGTCATGTTTGTATGGGGCAGAATGGAATGAGGATTGCAATTTGAGTGAATGAGGTAAAGAAGAATGATACAAGATATAAAACGAAAAGAAAAATGCTGTCTATACAAGATTTATGTTGCAATTACATTGTTGGCATTTTGCAACCTTTAGTAACACTTTTTCCTACGTAATTTGAATAAGGCTCACCCATTCGAACATTCTCCTTATGTAATGTTTTCGAAGAAATTATAAGCAGCACCTCAATAAAGCCCTTTCCCTTAGTGAACCGCATTCCATCCTGAAATTTGAAAAATTACTTATCCTTACGTATCAGAAATGCAAGATCTTCTTCTTTCAGCGTCTTAAGATTTATGAATAAAAATAAACGTCTTCTTAATAACCTCCCTCTTCCAATAAAACCCTTCGGGGAACATTTTGAAATTTATAGGCCTCAGAATTTTACTCGGAATTATACGTTACATATGTTATAATACACTGATGACGCAAGCGAATAAACAGTAAAAACTCGATGAAGAAACACAGACGTACAGCACTAAAACCAGTTTGGCTGAGGTTGTCGAAAACAGTGTTGCGGTCACAACCAAAAGATGTTGTTCAAATTGCAGATGAAGTGAACTTAGTGGAAAAAACTCATGAGTTCGTTTATGCGATACCATCTCTCTTATATGTTTGCGTGACAAAAACCGGCCCATCCGTCATTGCAGCATAAATACTGCCATCCCCTACTCTGATGTTGTTGGGTACGTGAAGCAGGTTGTTAGCATGCAGCAGGGGGCTACTTATGGCACTACTTCAAAGTGGGCTTTGAGTGACCATGGGTGCTTTCCTATAGCAATGACGTGCGATGCATATCACTTCAGCGGAGACTGAACAAACTATTAGCAGTCAGTCGAATATCTTTGTCAACCGCACACCGCTTTTAGAAGCGACATCGAAATGTGAAGATTTTAGAAAAACTGTCGCTCATGGAGCTCGCATCTTGTAATACCAAAATATTGCATTCAAAAAATATACCTTTGGCAAAAAATAAAAGTTCATTGGATCTAGGCGCTGCAATAACAGCATTTATTAAAGTTGTGCTTCGCTTGGCACTATATTTCGTCAGTGCTGAAGCGCTGAAAAAAATGCTAAGACCACCCACGATGTCATTTAATGTATTATCTGTCGATGCAGGCTGACTGCAGTGGACAGCCGCTGACCACTGGAAAAAGACGTATTGAGTGAGCCAGACCTCTCGTTCCACGAAAAGATTTCGAGCACCTCGTTCTCAGCGGAATCCGCTTTGCAAAGAAATCTCGAATAAGACCTCAGTGGCTCCACCTCTTCACTCTTTCATTAGTCATTCAACGATCTTAGTAGTCGGCTATAAATTCACGGCCAAACGTTGTGTCACTCTCTGCTTACTTTACCTAAATCATCTCGTTTTGGCACGCTTTCCTAAAATTCCTGATGCGCCTTTCTTTCATGTTTAAACTATTTATTGTTTTTTTGTAAACATATTGTGTAGACACCATGAAGAGATTCCCTACACACCTGTAAGCACAGCGGCCTTAAACGACCGTAGCCTCAAAAAAGCGAACAGTTTGAACCATCGGGGGTAGACCCAACAAAGTTTCTATCGAATATGAAGTAATGTCTTGCAAAATTTTTTTAACTATTGTAATATTTCCAGGGAGGAAACTGTTGTCGAGCATAGATTAGTTACTACAAGCGATATCTCGTTCTGAACTTGTGATCACGTGCAAATTTTCTTCAAACCCTATAAACACCAAGTTCTGTCATTGCTTACGTGCATTAATCTAGCAGTTGGGAGAAATCGAAAGTTGCTGGACTTCCCCCGTTCCTTCTACGACGGACCTTAATGAGGAGGAGGCTTTTTCAATATTAGCAAATTCTTCGCTCATATTTCTTAAACGAAATTATAGTTCCTCTATTGATTACAGTTCTTTAGTTTTCGCCAATTATACTTTTCGTCCATCCTTGCCTTTACTTCTGGTTAACCGAGACTAATAATTCTCTTCATTCGGCAACGTATACGCACATATGCTCTATCGTATAACAGATGTTCATCGCTTGTCACCATTAAAGAAAACAGTTACCGTTTAAAGCTTTAGTCGAAATTCTGACAATGAGGCATTGGTGAGCAATACTCATACGAAACTGTTTTCCCATTCTGCATGCTCTATTCATTATGCCAAGTTATCATGAAAATACAGTTGTCAAAATCGCTAAACTCGTTCTTCCTTTGCTATTTTCTTTGCTTTCTAAGCATTACGAGCTTCTTTCAGGTAAACACTCAGCTTTTATGGTATGTTGAGAAAAGGTTAATGTGGATGAGGCTTGTATTGGTCACATAGAATAGAGCAACAATTTGCAAATAGCACGAGAGTTCATTGCAAAGATAAAATAACAAACTTATTGATGCATCTCTATGTCTCGTTATAGCAATACTGCTTATGTAGAATAATTCCGTGATCAGCTACTCATAAAAAGACGAATAGTGAAAGTGGGAAACGTATTCGTATATGTATTATACAATGAAACGGAATGTGGTCACTTGATGCTGGCCAATGGTCATCTGGGAGTGCTCGTCTTTGGAGGAGTGTTTACTTGTGGGAGATGAGCACCAACATCGTTCAGCGACACAATAGCGCCGCGCTACGCCATCATTCTATTTCTCAGCGACGATAAACTTCACCCTTTCCTTTCAAATCGAGTTCAACACATCTCGTTTTTGCATTCGATTTTCTTAGACGCTGATTATTTCTTTGCATTTAGATTTGTGTGTCCACATTCTACCTGTCATTAAAATTTTCGCTTGGCATCAAATGAATCGTCGTCGTTGAGATTTGCATCTGTAAATTTCATAATCTTTGCTTCAAGCTATTTTATATAGGCTTCAGTCTCTGAACAACTTTAGATTTTCATATGAAGCCTTCATGCAGAAGTTGTTGTAAGTTTTGAAACAAATAGTAAGGAGGTTAAAAGTAGACAAGGCGAAGGGCATGTTAAATGTTAAATGCATTCATGCAAAGGTTGAACATTAGCGATGCGATGTTTTTACGTTCGTTTTGCAAACTTGCAGAAAAGAGGAAATTATCATGTCGTTTTCCTAACACTGACGGACATTTACAGTTGAAATTGACTTGTCTGAAACAGAAAGAGAGGGAGGCAGAGAAAGGGGAGAGAGGAGGATAGAGAGAGGGGAGGGAAGGAAAGGGGAGAAAAGGAAAGAGATTTAATTGCATAAGCGGATAGCAATGTGTCTAAGGCAGTTATTAACGGAAAACGAAAGGAAGAGAGGAATAGGAAAAGAGATGAAAATACGATGGCGGAAAAGAATGAATCGCATCACTGGTTGCAAAACGCCATTGCACACGATAGGAAACTCTAATAAACCTGTCAATATATTTATGGCATGAATATAATAGTAGGACCGTGAAGATATCTGAGCTTAGTGCAGGGAAAATGTAGTTAGACCAAACACTCAAACTACTCATTACTCTCGCAATAATATGTTTCGAGGGTATTTGGCTCAATCACCCTAAGCCCGTTAGTTCGAATTAAGTCGCCGATAGTGAACGTAATCAAACTCGTATGATGTTAATCATTACAAATACGTGTTATGTTATATGGCTCGACAAAATTAGTCTCTATTCACCTGATTCCAACATTATCAATGTTTAAGACCTGCAAAATTGTCCACTAGAGATGTCTCGTCGATACAAAGTAGGCATTCGTCTACTGAAGTGCCGTCTCATCTCTTCAAATAACCTGAGGCTTCAAATAGTGAGAAAGTTGTAAGATAGAGAAACTTAATCCAACATAGTAATCACAAATGTCTCGAAGAGTTTAACAAGTAATTCAATTCACCGCTTCTAGAAGAGTAAACGAGGAAATTTATTACATAAGTGGTCTTATTAATCTTGCTATGGCAGCTGTGAATTACATCCACTTCATTATGCAAAATAAGCGCCAAGATCATGAACCACCTTCACATCCCTAAATAAGAGCCTAGTGTTGTGAATATCAACGTTTTCTAAGAGCCTAAAATAACAAATCATCACCTATCAATAGCCAACCATCACTGCATCAAATACGCCCAGTCAGACATTTTTTGATGATGTTCGTGTAGAAAATCATTTTTAAAAAAATGTCTATTTTGACTGCTCAGAGAAATGTTAAAATGATTTGCATGCAGCTAATTATGAGAATATAGCTGTAATTTAGTTATGTCATAAATATGCAGATAAAGCCTCATTGGCTAAGGAATGGAATCTTGACGAACATGCCACCGCATAGGTGATTGCACAGATTCCACGATACTGAAGGCTATTTACCTATGAATGATTGCTTTAGAAAATTTTGTCCATAATAGGGACTTCATTTATTAACGTTATTCTCATCAATAGTTGGAAAATTTTACACTGCGAGCAAAAAAAAAATCGACAAAATCTAATGTGATATTCGATTTTTTATGTAAATATATATATATTTTTTTTCTTTCAAAACATAACCTATTGAATGTGTATTCGTTTGTGAATCATACTGTTTGGTGGTTTATCGAAATGCAAACGAGATGATTTCGTTTGATGTCGCATTTCTTGCTGAAAAAAAAACAATAAAAAAACAAAAGAAAAAAAAAACAAAACATAAAACAGGTGATGCGGTCAGACTACAAAGCAATCTTGCTGATCTTCACGAGCACGACATTCACAAACATCATCGCCCTCACATCACACTCTCAGTCGCATTCTGATGATACATTTGTAAGTACCTTTCTTTCCTTTCGTATGCTAATTATTAACCAATAACCTGTTGAGATGTTTATTTCCTTTATGTTTTTTTATTATCTGGAATGACCACAAACTTCACAAAATTTCACTGCGAACCAGAAAAGCAGTCAAAAGTTGTATTTTTTCGAAGTTCAAAGCGGAAATCTCGTAGGGCTATAACTCATAATTGTGCATTATAGAAGGCAAATAATAAAATCTGATATATATCTAAAATTTCCATGGAATTTCTTCTGCAGGAATCGCTATTTTACACACTTTTTCATTCTCGTTGACTGTGAAAATCTCAAAGACGTATCGTATTTTCGTATACATTACATCTTACACTAAATATATGGCAACTCATTCGATTTTTGTGCAAAGTTTATTAGCCGTTAACTTTGCTGCAGTATGATCCTTGCAACACACTGATAAAGAAAATTGCTTGTTGGGTGTACTAACAAGAGAAGTTATATTTTTTGAAGCTGAATAAATGCACGAAAACAATTACAATATGTTCCGTTTCTAATAACACTTCGATAAATCAATTCGCGAATGTTTTTAAGTAGCAGTTTTTAGTATTTCGATAAGAGTATTGCCGATGAAGAAACCGCTCTCAATTCATCGGATTTTGAGTTGGGATCTGAATTGACTGAACAGCCGATCGTTGATGATTGGGATAACGAAGCCGTTTATCAAAATGACCGCTTTGAAGGTGATATTGCTATGGATGTGAGTTTGCTCTTTTCGATTCACTATTTCCCTCTAATTCCAACAACTTTTAATGAAATTTATATGGATAATCGCGTTCAAAATTATGCATACTTTGCAATATCGAATTGCGATAAGTGCTTAATTGTATCTAGAGAAACCTATGTCACATAAACATAAGCAATTAAATGGGGAAATACCACACGAAGATGATACAAGATGATATCAGGTAAGTGAGAGGTGTCTTTCATTATGTTCTTTTGTATAATGCTAATGGAGTTTAGCTTATCGAAAGCTTCACTGTGCTATGGCAACACATCGTTGTTTCGTTGAAATCGTTATTCGTAAACATACTAGTAATATTTACAGCTGAATGTTACAACTGTACAGCTTTTCATCAACGGTGCCCTTTCGAATCAACACTTCTATTATAATGCCGTCAAAAATCGTCATCAACTTTGGCCTCATGCTGTCATTCCATATGCGATAAGCAGTCAGTACAGCACTTATAGGTAAATATTCTCGGTCGTTTTAATTTTTAATTGGAACTTAATCGTCATCACCCCTTCCAAATAATTTAACATTAATGTTATGTATTGTGTATGGAGTTCAATAACTTAGCTAAATATTATATATAACATAACAGTTCGTTATCAAGCATACTGTTAAAAGTAATAGATGACTATTATAAATAACGTTAAGTACAATAATTTGAAATCATACTAATCTCTAAACGTGCAGTTCATGTTGTATTTGGATGCGTTCTTCGTATCCAGCATATATATATAAATATATATATATTCATCGAAGATGGATGTGCAAAATAGTGCGTACGAATATTTCAACTGAAAAAATTTCTTTATTTGTTTAGTCATGGTGTCGAGCATTACCTTTGGTTTCACATTATGGTAGAAGAATCAGAGATTTGTTCTGGCCTATCCTCTTTGCTTGAATTTGCAGAAGCGCGTATTTCTGTAAAAAAATAGCTCGGAAAAAGTTGTACCTGTATGCTTTTTCAGTCGTTCTGTGATAGCAGCATCGATGCAGGAATATGGTACACATACCTGCATACGATGGGTACCTAAAAGTGATAAAGATATCAGCTACGTTTATATTATGCCTGACCGTGGGTGCTATTCGATGGTAGGCAGAACAGGTGATATCTTGATTCTTATAAGTGTGCCATGCTACTGAAATTAAGAGCATTCTTACCTTTTAAAAGAGGACGAAAAATTTTGAATGTTCACTTGATCAAAGCGGATATTTCAAGCATTACATGTTTGTCGCATAAAAATTTAAAAATTCGTTGTTCATTACGTTCTAGGTCGCAGTCATTTTGAAGATTGCGGGTCATTTCATCCGTATAACATTCTTGCAACCTTGCTTTTCTTTTACCTTAGAGAAAATCAAAATCACTGCATTGCTCATTTAATACAAAACGCCTCTTCTATGAATTTGGTTGGAAAGTATTCCGAGATATTTTTGAGTTAAATACGTGTTAGATACTTCAAATTTATTTAGATAATGAGAAATATATGGAAAATGACTTTGATCTAAAAAGTTTAGGCGGAAAGCAGATGTTATCATTGGGAAGTGGCTGCATTCAAAAGGGAATAATTATGCATGAACTTATGCACGCTGTCGGATTTTTTCATGAGCAATCAAGGACAGATCGCGATGAATATGTGACCATTTTGTGGAATAATATTCTACCTGGAATGCAAGGTGTTTTTTTAAAACTTTTGTGATTATCAATTTGCTCTTTTCTAAACTGTTTCTTTTAACTCGACCGAGAGCTGATGTGCTTAAAACTAAGTATAAAACAACAGTATGTAAATATATTTATTTATTTATTTATTTATTTATTTATCGCTGTGATAAGAAAACGTAGCAGCTGTCATTCTTCCATTTAATTATATTGAGTAGTGAGTGCGTTATCAGCTCAGTTCATGTTCGGCATTAATAGCTTTTTGTAACTTTATGGAGTTGTTCCAATCCCGTAGTCACTTCTCACATATCAGTTATGGCTTTCTCAGTAAAGTTTGCATCGGCTCTCACAAATTATTTGAAAAGAAGATAGGTGGTGATTTCCAGCTCAAGCATATTTTCATCTGAGCCGATGATTGGTTGCATTAGTTTTAAGGCCAATTCGAGAAATATGGTCATGGCACAATCCAATCATTGGAGATGGAATACGACTATGCCTCTATCATGCATTATGGCTCACGAGCGTTCAGTAGTAATGGACTACCGACGATTGTGCCAAAGAATACAGCTGCAACGATCGGCCAAAGGACAGGATTCAGTAAGATCGATGCGGCAAAAATAAACAAACTTTATAATTGCCCTCAAGGTTGAACTCATAACTTTTTTTGTTTTTTGGCATACATAGATAGTAATGCACTATTTTATCGTATGACCGTTCCCGTTGCAGTGGTTCTTTTCATTGGAGTTTTTGCCACTACTCGAAAGTATTGGAAAGTTTTGGAAATAACTTTTTCGTGCTTATGAAATACTGATAATTTTCTTTGCAGATCAAACTTCCACACCAACAGTGCCGAGTACCATCGTACCGATCACATCAAATGTGACACCTATTAGCGTCATAAATTCGACAGCAATTACAACACCGCCCACAGTTCTCACATCTACTTTCCCATCGATTACAGTCGATGCATGCCAAAATCGCCGTTATGACTGCCCAAATTTAGCGGAACAAGGCTTGCCTTTCCTTTGCTCTCTTTTCTTGTATGTGCAGAGATAGTAGAAGTGCACGTTCTCGTTTCCTGTTTCATTTTGGAAAAGCCCTTTGCGCATTCAGATAGGATCATTTGCACTGTATTTCATCAGTTTTCCAGAATATATAAAAACAATCAACACTTCAACTCAATCCCGAAAGAGTGATAATTTTGATTTATAGGCTGGTGTAAAAGAAATGCCGAATGGATGGAGGACTACTGTCCACAAAGCTGTGGAATGTGTGGTACTAGGCCAGGTATGCAATAGGCACTTTTTATGAATATGGAAGTGAAATATATTCAGGTGATTTGATTGAAGCAACTTTTGGATGCTTTTTTTTTGCTTCACACTTTCCGTACAAATTGTTATCCAAGGAAAATAGCAGTCTCAAAATACGTTGCCCTTCTGCTCAATCAAGAATACTATGATTGATCGTTTGCTCACGAGAAAAAAAAAATCTGCCGGAATTAGCATCTAACAGCCATTTTGTCCATTTCTTATTTGTAAAAATAGTGAATATGCATTAAGAAGCATATAAATTGTGTTAAAATTCGAGCCTTATGATCGCAATTACTGAATGCAGTAAGTAACTCAAAATTAAAACGTTCTGAGTAGTGATCAAATTATAAAACTAGGTCATTTCACAGATTACTGTGGAGATATTTTTATTGATGTTCAGATTTTTTTAAAAAAGAGCGTGAAGGTGCGGGGTGGGGAATATAGAGGATAAGCGTTACGACCAAATCAGGCGGATGATTTGATGATAGCGATTACTCACGCGTCTTCGATATGGAATATGACGAATTAATTCTTGGAGAATTCTTCTTTTGATTAATATCAGTCATATAATTTATGTTTTATTGTATTCTTTTATATCTGAGATAATGCTCTCTTTATGACTATTTTATATTCTGTGAACACTACAAAAATAGAGAGAAATTTTTTGCTAGCTAAAGCAAGATTGCCTGCAATTGACAGATTGTTGGTTTTAAGTGCCAACTTGTGAAGATCTTCGTGTGGATTGCTCGCTTCTGGTTCTAGCAAGACATTGCAAAACATCGAAAACTTTTATGAAAACCTACTGTGCAAGATCATGTGGTTTCTGCTTTATATCACCAGCAACCGAAATCCCGAACGCAGCTACAGATGTCTTCACGGCTCCAAACCAGCAATTCTTCACAACTTTGTCGCCCAGCTTACGGTATACTCTATTCTTGCCGATGTGCCCTTAATCATTCATAAGGGAACGTTAGCATCCTTCACTACGCTTTTCTGAATCTGAATATGCAAACCGCATTATGATGACGTCGTTCATTGTGTATGCAAGTGTATATGTGTGCGAGTCTGCGTGTGTGTGTGCGTATTTCGGTGCATGTGTTCACATGTGGGTATGCGCGAGAGCTAGTTTTTGTGCACACGGTTATGCGTATGTGCTTTATTGTGTATTTCCACCTCTTCAGCAGTTTCAGGTCGGTAGGCATTGAAGCAGAACCTACGGAACTCCGACCGACTATGCCAATTCCAAAGTTGATTCGTGAACTTTGAAAAAAATTATAGGCACTTAAAGACGCTAGAACTCACACATAATTTGCAGTTTGTTTAATTTAAGAAAACAAAAATATAAATGGCATTGATATTTTCCTTTCATCATATGGAAATTTTCTCGAAAATCATATTTCATATTTTTAAGGCTGCTTTCTACTAAAGCATCAGGGCGACAAAAATCAACGGAGCTGACAACCATCTCAACTGTGAAATTATACTGCCGTGATCGGAAGCATTTTTGCACGCATTGGAAAGAAGCCGGATTTTGTGAGGGGATTTTTCGCTCATATATGGCGAAAAATTGCCGACACGCATGCGCCTTCTGTTGAGCATCGTGTCACTGAGTACTGTAATAACGCACATGGACTTTTGTGCATGATAAGGTGATAAGTTCATTTAGTGCGAATGATGATAGGAGAACAACGGCAACAGATAACTTGAATTTAAGGAAATGATCATCTTCCTTAGATTACTGAATCAGTTTAATCTTGGAGTCGTTTTTCAGAAAGATAGTATCGTCATGGGGGGTATAGAATTTGTTCTTCTGTATTCGTCGTAATGAGTCTTGTTTGGTCGATGTTCATATAAAAATATTTTTGAAATGCATCAGATTTCACTTTATTTGCTATCAAACATTATTAAAAATGGATAGAATCATCAAAATGAATTAAGAATAAATTAATGGATTACCAAAGAAATTTAGTATATCGTACATCATCTATCTATGTGAGAATCTTAAGGTTATTATTGGGATCACACTACGGTTTGACCTATGCGGTGTATCATTTATCAGTGTGTAAATTAGGGCTGTCCAAAAATTCGGATCCTTCAATTCCAACTAATTTTTTGCTGATGTTCTGTTGGATCGAACGAAAAGCGTGATTTATCTGAACTGCGATAAGCAGTCGTAGTGATTGTCGCCTTTAGGTGAAGTGGAATACGTTGGGTGTCACCTACGTATAGGAGGCGACGATTTCTTAAATTCAGTTGACCTACTTTACTGATGGGACCACTTTAGGGTATAAAGTATTTGACCTTCAATGTATGTCACTATGAATGTTTATTTGGCCGGTGTTGCTATAAAAATATTTTTTGAATTGCATCCAAATTGAACTGTTATGTTTCATTAATTAGCAATTGATAAAATATAACACGCGTCTTCCATGTGAATCAAGTCTAAAAGAGCCATGGCCAAGTGTAATAAAAATAACACGTGCTTGTGTTATGTTGTACTTATTGTGTTACAGTTGTACTTATCGTATTGCAAATACTATAATTATTTATTGGTGAGTATTTATATGAAAATAATAAATTATTGTTGTGTTTTACTACAGTACAAATCGTACATTATCGCAGATAATATACCGCAAAATATTATTAAGAAATCAAAATTTACGATAAAATAAGTTTCATCGTAGATATTAAGTTCTCTTCATTAAATATAAATTAGCTTCAGCTTCAATAAGAGATCGCATAAATTTCATCATAGTTTGACAACGCTTTTTTAGTATCTCTGTGCTCAGAATCACAACATTATAGAATCAAGCAAATTTGTTTTTAACGAACATCAATGTTGATATTTGCAGGTATCACCTCGAATCGCTTTACATCTTCAACAATATTTTCAGTTTAAAATGTATAACATTAGTATAAATGAATTGTAAATGGAATGATTTAATTGGCAAGAGACTCCCTCATGAAGCAAATATGGTATTTTCAGCAAATTCGAATTCTGAGGCTAAAAGCACAATCTACTGATGGAAGCATTGCTATATATCACTGAAAGTTTCCACCTATATTAACACAATAATAGTGGAATATGTACGTAAGTGAGGATTTTTGAGAACAACGCTCTCAGTGGTAAAGCTCGAAGGCTAATATCTTGGTAAATGGGTAGATAATTCCAATATCTCGGTCATACGTGGCCAATACAGAGGATAGAAGAAGCGATAAGAGCTCGCAAGAAGCCGAAAGAGATGTAAATATTGCTCCTATATGAACGAATGAAATGATAAACGGCAGCCACAGATTTTTATTCGGCAGCTTAACGTAGCAAAAAAAGACACTCGAGAGATGTTGTGTTCGGGTACATGGTTATATGACACATCGTTGCTTGCAAGCAAAAGTTTTGGCAGAATGAATTTCCTCAGAAAAATGTTGCAAAAATGTCCAAAAATTAATTTAAATGCTTTTAGTGATGTTGCTCGCTACACTTTCTTTAGCATTTACGCACCCTCAGAGTACAGTACCTTCATTTACAAATACACAACAAACCGTTATGATAAGTTACAGTCAGTTGTTGGAAGTTATTTTACAACTTTTCACCTTTGCAATCCCTTGGCAAACGTTTTCACAAGGAAAATGTATCATTGCCTCTCGTATGTTTCCATGATTTTGAGCGAATTAAGCGGATTCAATATCTTTTGAGCCTAAATTACTTTTCCTCCTTTTCTTGGATGCGTTTTAATCTCCAACTACCTTTCCACCAGCGAATCAAATTCTGCTGCAAAAAAATAAGATCTACCATAAAATACATTTGGCAAGCGCATCTTACAGAAAATGAGGACTTGAAACCCAATGAGTTTCACTAAAAGAACGATTCGATTTTAAAGATAAGCGAAGGAAAGAACAAAGCTGTATCGCAGATTTGTTTAAAATTCACTTTTTACTAACTGGATAAAAAGGCAAATTAAACTCCATATTCTAGACTGTTTATGGGCCTCGGAGCCTCGGGTAAAAATCCACAGCATCTTTTAGATCGATTATTGTTTTTGGCGAAAATTCGCCATAAATCAGGGGCAAATTTTATGAGCCTCATCCATAGCGCTGAATGAAGAGGCAAGGCTTTAATGCAAGCATCATTATTTTCATAAAGTTTTTTCTCATAATGAAGTTAGTAGTATGATAGCTACACAAACGTATGCGAAAAAAGGGTTCTTAGTATTCCCACAATCGAATGAAAGAAAGGTGTGTTCTTAGCTAAATTCCAAACGGCTGCCCCGTGAAGCGGTCATTTCTTCGCTAAAGAATAACCGTATGCGAACAGGGAAACAGTTTTGGAATGCAATGTGAAGAGTTAACTTCAACCAAGAAAGGAATTTTTTGCCAATTGACAGCGTTGTGTCGGATACCTTCCCTTCCCTTCCCTCTCCCTCTCTTTGTGGAAATATATTTGCCACACTCCCTTGTATCTTGAAACCAGCAACGAATTTTAGCAAAACTCGTTGTACAATCGAAAGTCTTTCCCACTATTCATTAAAAAACTGCACGACTGGATAGAACGAATCAGTTTAATTCGTTCTTTCCAATTGTACTTGCATCTTTTGCTGTTTTCCATCGTAAATTTAGCTTCATATTTCCATTATGTAGTTTCACATTCTCAACTTTATCATCTAACGTAAGGAGCTTATGGAATTTTCCTAATTTTCGCTATGTGTAAAAATTTATACGTTCAACAAGGTTCATTCATAGAAACGATTTATTCATTCAAAAATGTGAAACGGCTTTTGCGTGGGTGCCGATATGTTTGTTTGAGTTTCAATTTAGCAATTGGTAAATATATTCCGCATGTTTGAAGTAAAAGTTCGCCATTAAGAATAAAGCAACGAAAATCAACACATCCGGCGTTCGAATGACGCAATCAATGAACGTTATTTCGCTTTTCTAAATAAATGCTATTTTTTTGCATTAATGCTATTTTTGAAAGCAATCTGCTACGTACTTATGTGTTGCCACATCGATGAGGAACTATCATCGATTAAAATTTTAACGAATATTTCAATATTTGCTTGCTGAGATTATATACGAATAGCAATCTTATTATCAAAAACGTAATAAGTAAGTAATAGGCAATCTTCGATATGTTAATTAAAGATTTGCGAGAAATAAATTTTTATTCCGAATTTGAAATGGTAATTGAACATTGATTAAGCATGTATTATGCGGTATTGTTCACTGAGGGAATTTTGCAATGATGTATGGTGTATTGAGGATGCATCCTCATGAAATATTGCGATGACACTATGAAATCGCCGATTTGCCGACTCGAAAAAACACAACAAATCTTCTTCAGTTATTCTGCACTTGCCTATAAAAGGCTTTAAATAGTGCGCACATCGCAGTATTTCATTGCATATTCCACCCAATAAGAGTACTGATATTTAGATACTCTAATTTAGATACTTCAATTTTTTGCCTTCCGCTGACATATGAGAACTGACCGATTTCGAAAACGAAATCCTTAAGAAATTTTTTTCAAAAAACTTATTGCACAATCATCCGGCTTGTGAACGTTTTCGAAAGACCTAATAAAATTCATGGTCAAGCGGTCAAGCGCGCATTTTCACTTCTCACTCATCACTTTCTCCTGTGTTGTTTAATTCTCATCCCTGTTTACCCGAAATTCTCACGAACTTCTTAATCCATCTGCCATTTCTATGTGTACATTGCAAACCTGCGTTTACAAAATGAATTTGGCAACGTTGTGTCTTTGTGTATGTTTACGTGTTACGCTTACGTTCCTGTATGCTTGTCTCTTTACCTAAAGGTTTCAATTGGTTTTCTAAACGGGAAATCATTGAACTAAAGCTCTGAAATTTTTGTAGTTATGATGCATATCATAGGATATAATCTTCTATATCAGCATTCACGTCGATCCATCCACTTGGAAAAGAATTACAGGTATTTGCACGTCTTTCGTACTGTCAGGTTTTCATTTCAAATCAGTCTCGTCACCAAATCCAATCTTTTGAGAAGATTTAAATGGTTTTGCGCATTTTACTTTTTATTGCTAACTTGTGAAAGTGATTAGCTAGATGGGTGGGATGAAAAAATCACGTATCACAAAAGATTCACTAGCACGCTTCCTTTAACTGCTTTAAATAACCAATAGCAATGATGTCGGTCTCGTTGAATATTTCTTAATGCATAAATCTGAATGGTTACTTGTAATAGAACACACTCTATTTTGCCATCTCCTAGCTGAGGTAAAAAATCAGGACAACGCCAGCATTTATTCTCCTTTTCTATTAATCGAACTTGCTTTGTCTTCGAGTCTTCAAAATCCTTTGTAAAACTGCTATAGGCCACCAAAAAAAAAAAAAAAAAAAACCTCCATCCCTTTCAACAAGAAGTCCACTTCACTTGAATCCTCAAAACTTCGAAAAATTTATACCGTGAAGGTTTTATGCGTGATTTGTTCAAGGTGATATGGAATTTTCCTTGTTTACTTCTGCTGCATAATAAAGAGATTTCAAATGCTAGCGAAAATATAGGCGAAGAAGGCTCAAATGGACGTTTTCTGCAGTAAATGAGCTGTTCTCTTGGTTGCCTTTTCCTAGTATCAATCTTCCGTTGGCAGTGATTTTTCTTTGTATGATTACAAACGCACATATTGCGAGTACGATGCGTAAAATTACACGCTTCGAAGCCCGAAGTTCCGGATGTTTTTTCGCCTTTTTGTAATGAAGTTTTATTGAGAACGTTTTATTGAGAATTGCAAAATTAGGAATTCGAAAATTATGTCTCTCTTAAATATAAGTCATCGGGAAAAATTATTGTGGAATATTCGTCATGAAGGAATAATGATAGGAGAAATGAATCCTCTTTCAGACTGAAGACACGGTTGACCTGAGATATTTCATGGGAATCCGCAGAGAAATTAGCTCTTTGATGTGCATATGCGCATACGATTTGTTTCCCATCAATTTTTCATTTGAATATTTTTCTGACGTTCTCAGCTTTTCACTTTGCTACACTTCTTTAATGCTTTCGTACTTACATATTCAATCCCGTTCCGTAACTTTCAGCATCAGCGTTCGGTTACATAAGGCTATCTTAGCATGAAAAGATTTTGCTGCAGTGAAATCCTCAGGATCAAAAATATTCTCGAAGTATTATTATTTATTGCTGCTTTTGACAAGTCGATCTTGTGTACCTTTTTTGAGACATTTGAATCAGAAATACTTTAGCAGGCGCCAGGCGTACATCTCAGCGAAAAGGAGGATATTTTAGGTAGTTAATAATCGATTTGCTGGTGACTGTTTTGTGCGGAGCATATCGGGAGGGGGAGGGAAGAGAGAAGGAAATGCCTCAAAAGTCCGTTTATATAGTGGGAGGGCGGAGTTGCTCGCTTCGGGTAGGAACTAAGGGTAGAGGATGTTGAATGAATGCGTTAAACGAAAATACGATAGGGTAGGCTTGATCCAAGAATAGTCCATTGTGAGCGAGTCAGTGCAGTGTTGTGGACGAGTGGGCAAGATACAGACACTTATTACAAAGTCGTCGTAGCTCAACTTCGCTCAATTATTCAAATTCAGTGGGAGGGGAGGGGGAGGAAGAAATGACGTCAACGGGAGACTGCGGCGCCCCCACCGACGTCATATCGTTTCACGTCTTGTTCCGCTTACTGCACACATTTATGCTAGGGTTTGCCCTTCGTCCGTCAGTCCCTTTCTTCTATCTCCTGCCTAAGGTCGTCCAGCTCATGCCGGCCCACTTCTGACGGCAACTCTCGTTTAATGAGAGATCATATTTGTTTTCCTTTTTTTGCCCATGGTGGATACAAAATCATCCTTGCAGTGCATACTCACTCACATGTTATCACCTGTGGGGCACAAAATCTCATTGTTGCTCTCTAACATATTTTTGAGCAGGTAAAGGGCAAAGAAGGAAATTCTACCAGAGATTCATATATCCGAAGGCGATATCAAAGGCGCAACTCTGATTATAGTTGAACATTAGGCAAATTCCGACTTCGCTTACAGCGTCACTGCTCACAATATGCTCTACTACGCACTTTTCTTTTCACACGAGGCATAATTTAATGAATGCTTTTAGTACCTATTGCATTTTCTTACTGTGGCAACAGCGTGTATGTTGATGTATGTTCATTTATCTGCTTACTCGGTATTTTGAGTCTGGAACCACTGAAGCTAGAGCTAAAAATTTTGTCGGGTATATTTTAGACAGCAGGATGACATGTTAAAGCAGCATTTAATGTGTTCGATCACCTTCAAAGCAGTCGTGGTAACACTAAACGTGCCGAAAAATTTACCCACAATTGTAACCGGTTGGAAGTGTATTTTAAACCGGTTAAGTATTAAGAAACTAACGCTTTATCTAAGACTTGAATAAGCGGTAATATCAATTAAAACGTGAAAACATAATTGTACACTTTTTTCACACTTCGTCAGCTTTACTTCAGGTTTGATGTGATAAGTGGAATAGCAAAAATGCAAATTACACTAGCTTCTTCGGTTAACGATTCTCGACTTGTCAAGAAATCTTTGAGTTAAATCAATGAGTGGCATGATCGAAGCACGCTAACAAACAAAAATCTCCAATATTTTGCCGCAATATTCGGTTTTAACATAATTTTGGCATCATCTACTTGAATATGAAAATCTTTAAAAAGTGGTAACACAATTTTGCGTCGATTTATTCATAGAATCGCAATTGTTTCATTCGTTCATTGAGATGCATAAAAATTGCAACGATAACTTTTACACTGAAAAGACCAATTCAGCAATGTGATCAATGAAAGAAGGAAACACTATTGAAAACAGAAAGAAATATACGGAAATATCTTTGCATCACAAACTCATCAATGCTGTTATATACATTGCTCATTGTTCATTCTCTCTTGTTTGTTTTGGCAATGAAATGATCTTTCGTGTCATCATCCAACCTATAAGATTCTCCTCAGCGGTATTCACTTGTTCTCAGCCAATCCCAATTCCTGTTTATGTTACTTATCGCTCCCTAAGTACATATGAATGTCATCATATTTCACAACGTCAAAAAGTTGGTGCAACAACACTGTGAAGCATCTCCCGATTATAATGTCATATGTTCAATTAGGAAAACTTTAAACAGTCTATTCTTAAATTATTTAAGCCAACTGTTTCTTCCACTAAGACCGTCAATTAAGCTTATTTAGATAAAGAGGGTATCACATTTCTCTAAAGATGGTGACGAAATGCATTTGTCAGAGTTTTTGGTTGAAATTTTGAAGATGGATTATGAACCTCATTAATTTCGATGAAAAGCAGCAATAAGTGCACTTTGCATAAAATACTTCGAATTTCAAACTGAACACCTTCGATTCTAGATAGAAATTCCGATTCCGCATAGAGTGTTATAAATTCTCTTCTCAATGGAAGCCGCCCTATTAAAATAACCTCTTTCTACCAGTGATTTTGAATGACAGAGATTTCTGTTGTTAGCTAGACTTTACAAAGAGAAATATTCTGATTCGAGAAATCATTGACACTTGATCCGTTTCGTTATTAATTCCTACATAAAATTTTCCCTGAGCTATTTCACCTTTCTCATCTCCACTCCTTCAATACAAACCTTCTGCATCTGGATGGCCCATTCGCTTGGGCAGTACACCTAAAACCACTGCATGACGTCGTATAACGAACTCGCTACAGAAGTTGCAGTCTTAAACCAGAGTTGAAAAAAGGAGCTACTTTTATCATATAGTTTCAGGATGAAGGTAAACTTCGCAATTTGTTGGACAAGTGTTGCGTTCGTATGCACAATACAACTTTCGGAAAGCACTTATCTAAGGAATCGCGGCAAGTATTTTCATAGGTCTTCCCCGCATAACTACTTCCGGTTTGCTGATAAGAAAATCGTCGCAGTAGTATCGTCGAAATCCCTTCATGTCAGATGTTTTTAAAAAAAAATATTTTTGCTAAAAAAGGAACCATTGCTAAACTGCTTCAACGAAACCAAAATTCCATGAAAGTTTCATCAAGGCTTATTGAATTTACTTTTAAGAGATTATATGCCCACGACGTAAACCTGTTTTTTTTCAGCCTATGCAGCAGAAAAAAGCCTTAAAGTGGAAAGCTGTGATGAACTAAACAGGAGATGCCGATTGTTCTATGAACCGTACAGATGCGCCGATATTAATGCAAGGTAACGCAGCATTTCTTCTTGCTGCAGTAAACTGATGCCTAATTACACTGTCGAATATTTAGTCCTCGAAAATTTCTGTCGCGTAAATGTCCCACTACGAAAATATGCAAGGATAGGTCAATGATCACCGGCTACATATACAAAATACATTAAAAGAGGATAGGCAAAAAAGTTTGCCGGGAAAAAAGAGTGCATCAGATTGATATACTTTTTGGTGATGCACCTTTTTCATACATTGCTATTCGTTTACTGCAAATGCAATACTCCATTACTGATTGGTATTAATGGCAAAGCGGAACTAACCTCAACGTTCATAGGAACTCACAACAATCGTAACAACTAACGCAACTTTATCAATCGTACAACTCGGATACTATCAGAGCGTGTCAAAAACTACTTTTAGGGCTTATTCGAAGCAGCTACTTAGTTATCTGCAATAAAATGAGAATGTTTGTTGCAGGTGCTTAGAGGGTTCGAAGATCTGTGCAATCGCGCATTTGTTGTGTATGGATACGGTAGGCGAGAGGCAAACTTGCTTCAAAAACACACAGCAATGCTTCGTGAAGATGATCGAACAAGTAGTCTATGATGAATGAATAAATTATTTCCAATTTGTATATTGGTTGAAAATTATAAATAAGTAAAGATGAGTAAAAGGTTCAATGTTATGCTTCGTTGTTCAGTTTCTAATAACTTTCTTCTCACAAATACCGTTCCACTGGCAACGGAATGAATGGAAATTACGAAATCAGAGGAAAGCAAATAACCTGAAAACCAAAACTAAATGAAATCATAAATTCATTTTAGAAAGCAGCACTATAGAGGACAAATCCTTTTTTTATAGCGCAAAGTGCGATTTCCACATCGCCGAAATTAACTGATAAGCCTGAAGCATCTGATTAACTGGCAAGTGATAGAATGATAACAACTCGAAGCTTGAAGTGTACTTTTTAACAAATCATCATAGACTTTCTTATATATTTTTTACACTTTACAATCTTTGCTAAAATGCCTCTTTTGAGTAGTGTTAACTGAACATGGTGCATATGAACCATCACTCCTCTGGCTCCTTTTCAATAAACGACCATCCCAAAGAGAACGCCTATGTTTTCGTGGAAGCATTGTTTACAATGATCACAGACGCACTGCTTCCCCTCACATTCCTTTTTTTCCAGTTAATTATATTCCACTGTCATGAGAGGGTACGGGATGTCCTTCAAAACTCATGCACCTCTCGGTAACCCATCCTACCTTTCCAAGCGCTCACCAGGTATAAAGGTTTATTGGCCTTAAGCAGTAAATCGAAATGATACACAGGTTAATGGCAGTTGTGTGAATAAATGAAAAGTTTTAAGTAATTTCCCTTATACTTCTGTAGATCACTAAACAGAGACGGTGATCAATGAAGTAGGTGAAAACTGCGAGATCGTACCAGAAAATTACTGGTACAGGCAGTATGATCTGAAACAGTGAGCAAAAACTCTTAAGCGATTTATTCCCAGTTCGTGAGATCATAAAGGTTTACTTTCATAAAAACCTCGTTCAGGATACTCAATAACAGAGGCCACCTTCATGAAGAAGCTGGATATGCTCAAGCGTGCGTAACAACGGATGGTTGGGAATCTACTCCCTCTTGCGAGACAACCTTCGTAGCCAATTATTGGATTACTTTTCGTCCTATACTGAGGAATATATTTTTCTTGACAGGGGAGCAAAACCTATAAGAATTTCATAACAAGAGATTGGGAACTGAGAAAAAAAAATAACAGAAAAAAGGATGACAAAGAGTTTGTGCCATTCTACTTTGTCCGATTCAACGAGCACATTCAAAATCGCCATAAAAAAGATTTGCTTGCTGTCTCGTAACTCTAGAAACTCAAAAATTAAGCATGTGGAACACATATCTTCTAATATTAGTTAATTTTATTTGACACCAATAATTGCACAAACAACAGATAAGCGCACTGACATGTCTCATTAGAGACTATTCCCAATCACCGATGAAAATCAACTCACAAAATCCGCAAAAAAAGAGCATCTATATAGAAATGAATAAATTAACACAGCGCAAACATACCGGCACTCTAAATACCCATCAAACATGATCAGCGATGCCGAGAGGAGAAATCGAATACAACACTATAGGAACATTGCCAACAAAACTTAAAGCAACAAATGTATATATAAGTAATGTAGCAATAGAGACTTTTAGATTAGACATTACCCCACAGCAACGACAAACACACTGAAAGACTCAACACAACGCATCGATATGCATAAGAACGTGCTTTTGAATTTATTTGATTTGAAAACTGCAGTAGGCATTTCGTTGACAACTTTTTTCGACCTATTCAACTTCTTCTGAAGCACAAAAGAAATATTCCCCTTTTTCTCCGATATGGTAACTAGAAGTTGGCCCTTCAATTGGTCCCACTGTCATAATCCCTTCCCCCTCCCTCTCCGATGCGAGAAGACTTGCAATAATATGTGCACGAGTGCTGCGTAAAGGAGCAGTATCTCAAAGACAGGTGCTATCGGATGTGGACAAAGCTAAACACGAATTTCACTTCTTTATTGTTGCAAATCGGTGCTGGCAAAATTTAACGAATTTCAAATGAGCAATTATAAAAATATGGAGGTTCGGAAAGGTGCAGAGAAGGAAAACACTCAAGAAGATTGGGAAACTCACAAACACTCTCCAATTTAAACACTCCGAAAATGCTTTGTTGCGAATTCAAAAAAAAAAAAGAAAAAACTTAAAAAGAGAAACAGACTTGGTTCATGTGTCCTTCTCCGCTTCCTTCTCACAAACACAAAGAAAAACCGATATAAAAATGGAAAAACTAGTTTCAAAAGGCACAAAAAAACTAATAATTTAAAGACTAGAGAATAGTGTTAATATCCATTAGCTACGATTATTTTCTACATGTTCCGAAATTGGGCGCATTCTCAAATGTCAACATTTGTGAGTACAGATGAGTGGTGCAAAATTCGTACGACTTTTTGCGAAGGTATTCTCATCGAAAACAATAAAAATGACGGCAAATAAATTATTATAGATTTACTCATTAACAACATCAGTTGATAGACGGCGAGTGAATGACTTTACTCTTTTAGCGGTATATCTAAAATATTCGGGACAATCATGAATGAAAAAAAGAGAAGTGAATGGTTTTTAATAAAAAGATGGTAAGGATGGCTTGATCACAGCTGTAACACTATTTGAAGAGACCTTTGAATGGAGGAAATACAATTCCTTTTATTCGCTACAAATGCGACAGGTGCAAAAACTATGATGGCACGCGAAGCGTTATGAAAAGCTTGGTATATTGTAATGAGAAGGATAGAGTTGATCCTGTGAGAGCATCATATAGCCCCACATCGACGGCTCTCGCCTTAGCAAACCTTTCTTCACATGCCACCACCGTTGCAACACAACTGCTAAAATAATGCATACCGCAAGGATTAAAAGCACAAAGACGGAGCCTCGTGAAGGCGCGTTTTCCCGACGCCGCTTATCCAACAAATTACGCCGCTGAACATCACGTAATGGGAAGTATCTGCAAAATTAGACTCATAGCACTTTATGTGTTATCCATCTGAACTCCCTATCACTGAACAAATTTCTATATACAGATGAGCGCCAGCTAACCTCCTCCCTCAATATCGATGCAACAACAGATCAACCATTTGAATAAACGGAAGAACACTATAACAAAATAAGCTGAAATGATAGAACGTATTTAGGTTAGAGCTTCACTATCTACACCTTTGTCAAACATGAGCAATCGCTAAAGTAACAACAAAATGGACGACAAATGATTGCTTAGGGAAGTATTCGCTGCTATCCCGTTCAAATTTTCGAAAGAACTTGGTTTTGCCATTTAAATCTATTATTGTAGATGAAATCTGCAGTTTATGGACTGGCAAGCCGACAGAAAGATATTTGCAAGTTAATCAGAAGCTTCAGTGAGCCACCTATCTGATTGCAGAAAACAAATTTTGGCGTAACCGGCTGACATTTCTTCAACTTTCATTGAAATACGCAATTTCTTCTTTCTCCAAATGAGAAGTTTTTCAAAATTTTCAAAATTGGCGCTTCATCCTCCACAATTGGGTGGGAGGTGCTGATATATATTATCTCTGAGCAGATACTATCAGAAAATAGCGCATTGCCTTACAAAAATTCAGCTCCTGTACTACTCAAAGTTTGCAAAAAAAAAAAACTCAAATAGTAAAAGCATTTACAAATAGTTTAGACGCTATGGATAAGCCGTCCATAATGCAGTCACTGTGGAAGACTTCATCTCCTCTAAATAACTGCATTCTTTAAGGACCCGAGGTAAAAAAAAAATTATGGGTGGACTGATCACTGCGAAAAAAATTTTCTTCGCATCTATGCCCTTCTTTTTTTGCTTCCGTCTTTCATCAAACTACTTCTCTATCCTATTACGAGCTCAGCTCAAACTGACACTACGAAATGTAATTGAAAAGGGGCCATCACAAAAAAAAGATGCTCAAGGTTCTGCTCATCTATTACTATTATACATTCCGATATGTCTGAATGTCTTTCATTGCGTTTCATAGTTTCTAGGATGTCAAAATCCAACTTGTTTAAAAATAAAATCATAGCAACCAATCGGAAACCGAATAAAATAAAATGTACAAACCAAAAGCATATGCAAATTAAAGCGCTTCATAATTCATTCTTCCAATCATTTCATTCGGAATCAATATTACTCTGCACTAATCACCACTCCTTCTCGTAAATTGTTGATCTGTGCTCAACGCTTCTGACTCCTATATCCCACACTTAAAGCATGCTACATCTACTTCACCATCAAATGACACCAATTTCTCAGTTCCATTTACATACTTTCTAACGGAAAAGCACCAACCTCATATTGTAGAGCATAGCACCAAGCGTCCACTGTACTTCCTCACCGTTGATATCGAAGACAGATCTGAATCGGTTTCGGAACTTGTCCAGCGAAAAGCCCTTGTGGAGAACTGCAGCAATCCATGCCGATTTGAAGCACTGTGAGCGAAGTCGATCCTCATTTGCTTTCGGATAGAGCCTCAGACGAGAACGAGACTGAAACATCGGCAGCTTCAAAGTCGAAATGCAACTTCACTAACCCTATTCAAATACTGAATTCAGTTCTAAAGTGCCTCTCACCAATGTAACCACTAAGTTGTTGAAAGCATGAGCCGAGAAAATACCTTGTGCCACCTCATGTCTCCAAACGATGGTGTAATCATTTGGAATCAAGTGTCTTGCTTCTTGGCTGTACACTCAAACAGACTCAGCAATTCTACGGAGATACGTATCACGTGTTACTAAAGACGGCGACTAGGGAAAGAGAGACAGGAAAGGGCATGGGCTGGACAGTGAATTCGAGCAGAATGAAGTCGTGAAGCGAACATTTCAAAGGATCGACGTTGGGATAGCATAAGCCATCTCAGCAAAGCACAACCCCTCACGATCAGCTCTACATAATAAGTAATGACATTTGCTTATGAAACAAACCTGAATCGTCGACCACCTAAGCTTGCAATATTCACGCGCCTTCATGGATAATAGAGTGTAGTTGTACTGGCCACCTAATGAAAGCACATCCTCGGTCGAAAACCAGCACTCGCTGAAGCCATAGAGTTCGACGTCAGAAAGTGATACATTCGGCGCGACTACTTGCCCCAAATAGCAACTTGATATTTCACACTCATCGTTCGCACCCGATTTCGCCACTAGGTCGCTCAGCTGCGTCACGCATTCATCCCAATCTCCAACTCCCTGCAATCCGAAGCAATCTAATCTCAAAGAACAAAACAAAAAGTATCATTCTTGAGGAAAGACTAAATTGGAATACTTGTAAAAATTCATTCTCAGGCTGTTTCCTCTGCAGAATAGATTAGTAAAGGACAAGGCACAAAGGATTAGATGTCTGAGTGGCTCATTACCTAAACAGGCGAACGGAAACAGGGAAACTTGCCCGCACTTTCAATGCATCGCTACAAAAAGCACAGTACGTACAATCGGATGTTGACCCTTGAATCTTTCACAGTCACCTGCAGAATTGAACACGGCTTGAAGATCCCTGAACGGGAAATACGATGAATACTATCAACTTCACTCACTATTTTTAGAATCTGAGCACTACGATGCCAGTAAGACGGGGCAAAGATAATTTGAGTATTTTAGCAGCATCCCGAACATCTTCTCTAATCAAAGAACGCGAGATGATACTTTAGCACTAGAAACTAACTGACCAACCTGCAACAATACCAAACTGAAAGAATTGAATTAGTCGCCTCTACCCTTCTTCCTTTGAAGCGAACTAGAATAAAGCAGCAAAATACTTCTCCCATCTCAGTTCGAAAAACAAACGAACTTTGCGCACAAACTGCGATCCATCCTTCCTGCTGACTGTTTTGACGAGGTTTGTGGGTAGGCATGAGTCACGTATATATGCCCGCCGTGAGGTTTTGTTCTCTGCCAGCAACGTGTCACCCAACAACTGCTCATACTTACGGAGACCCTCGTTCACACCATAACCAAGAAATGTTGTCACAAACAGCCGGTACCTGAAACGAATGGTTCCCGTCCTGCCTCTAAAAAAGCCCCCTTTCACCGACTAACTTCTAGCACTGGATTAGGCTTAACCTTCTAATACTTCTAACTGCTATAGCCGAAGGTTCAAAAACCTCAGACTTACTACAGAGTGCCAAAATACTTTTTTTTTTGAAGAAAAAGAAAAATGAAGGACAACGAAGGTCCGACAACTTTAAAAAAAAGAAGTAAAACGAAGAAAGTGTTTGTGGCTACTAAAACAGCGATTCGTTTACTGGCCAAAGAAAATGGATTTCCGCATTTGTATTAATGGCATTGCGGCGATCTAACTTAGCTCCATGTATTAAACTACCACTTACATAGTGAAGAGTTGCAAACGAGGCCTACCAATCGAAAATAAGCTGCAATATACCGAACGTAAACACAAGCCAGACCAACTATGACAACAAATGCAACGGTTGGCTTGTAACAGGTTCGCCATCCTCCACCACTCTCCCTTTCAGATAGAGGGGGGTTTGCTTATAATACAAGGACAGCATTCTACACTTGAAACCCATTAAATTACATAATGATAAGCTAGAAACCGAGATATAAGACGATTGTTCTCACAGCTTCCTCGAGCAAGCAATCAAGTATCAGACTAAACTTATAGCAGCTAAAGACAGGGGTTACCGCAATAATTTCAATGGCGGAATTTATGACATTTGTTGTACGCACCACGAATAAATATGCGAAAACACACCTGAAAACATCACTGTCGTCTCTACAGCCTAGATTCACTGTTTCAATAGCATGGCCTCCAGTTCTGCCTTTACTGCCCAACTCGATAGCAATCTGCACGGATGCACCACCCATGTCGATCATACCCACTGTTGGTAGACGGGCTGCATCCGACTCGTTTCTGTTAAACCTAAAACCTCGTTTCCACTTAAAATGCAAGAAAAACAATACTATAACACACTGTTCAATATTATCAAGTTTGATAATACTTTGATCACCAATAAGCAAAGAGAAAGCTCACATTCAATAAAACATATTTTTCGATATTCGCTATCTGCGTCCAATCACGAACAATTTCTTTCTAATAACCAGCCAAAAATACAAATGAGAAGTCATAAAACATGAAAAATGACCAAAGAGGCAACAAAATAACATCACATTCACCCAAAAACGTGGTAAAATGAGAACGAGCTTAATCAGGTAATCAGCGTAAAAAAAGAAAAAAGTAAGCAGCAATAAAGTAGCGCTTCTTTTCCAAGCGACCGTGCACCCTTTTACATATCTATGCCGAGGAATCCCTTTTGATTTCATAGACTCATGAGGAGAGTGGACGAAAAGGGTGAATCTATGGGTTTCAAGTGCTCGCTCGGTCGCTGGAAATCTGTCTCAGTTGTCAAGAAGCGGAAGCCGAACGCGCTGTACTCCATGTGCCACAGACGACGAAGGAAGCTTCATTCTTCTTAGGATCCAGCGCCACACGCCTGTATCTCTCAGTCGCACTGATGCACAAAGCAGGACAAGGAGCCTGCGACTTCGACTCTTTCAATATATATATAAATATATATATATATATATATATATATATATGACCTGATTCACGAAATCTATAAGGGCTCCTACAGAAATTGGTGGCCAAAAAGTGCTTTAAAGGAAATTCTGTCATAACAATAACGATGGCTCGCATCGTAAACGTTCTCGCCATATGCAAAAGAGAATCTTTTCAGGAAGAGATAACGCGAAAGAGAAACATACACTGATCAAATGCAAGGAGAACCTCTCAGTAGATCTACGTAATACCGCAGCCCAAGGCGAACATCTTGTTTTCAAGATCTTTTCAAATAGCTACACTTAGAACACTTAGAATTCGACAATCAGCGTGCTGTCTTTGTTTCTGTGGACAACTCCACGACGACATTTTGCATGATATTCTCCCATAACTGTCTATCTCGTGCTGTTCTTCTCCATGCTCACCCAACGTTTCTCTTGAGGAAATCTTCCTTTCTGCGAGGTGGACTTCCTCTAGGTCTTTTACGATCTCTTGGATACCACTAAAATATTCTGGCGCCCCACCTATTGCGAACTGTTCGTACAACATGACCGGCCCAGCATAACTTATTTGTTCGGTATTCAGTCATTACATCTTTTAGCAATAATTCTCGCCTTATATCCTCATTTTCTACTTTACTCACTGTGTAGTGATATTTCGAGCACTGATCTCTCTATTGTTCGTTGTGTTATTTGCAGTAATTTTTTCCCTGTAGCTGTTAACGCCCATGTTTCGCTGCCGTACGTCATTGCTTTTAAGACTGTAGAATTGAACAACTTCGCTTCTGTTTCCCGTTTAAGTTTAGTTTTTAACATATCAGGTATTTCTTTGAATATACCCCAAGCCTCTCTCTCTTCTAGAGACTTCTTCAGATCGTTACCCATCGTGACTGCCTGTCCCAAAAAAACATGGCTTTCCATTTCTTCTATAAACTGTTCGCGAAGTTTTATTCCATCGCAAGGCATATCTTTTGATTTCATAAACTTGGTCTCAGTTTTGTTGATCTTCAGACCAGTTTTTGCATCTTCCCTATGCAACTCCATCAGCATTTTTTGCAGCTCCTTTGCTGAACTATCCATCAAGACAAGGTCATCAGCGAACCTCAAGTGGTTTAATTTCTCACCATCAATTTTAATGCCCTCTGTTCAATCCAATTTCCTCACAACCATTTCGAGGTAAGCAGAAAATAGCTCAAGAGATATTGAACTGCCTTCCTTGATCCCTTTGCAGATTGGAATCTGCAATTCATTATTGAAAAGTGTGATGCAAGTGAAAATATCCTTTCGCGCTGCTTATAGTAATTTGATGCAACCGAAGAAGATTTCTCCTTTCAAAGCTCCAAGTACTGCATTGACCTTCACACTGTCGAATGCCTTTTCGAAGTCCATAAACGCTACTGCCAGCGGAATATTGTATTCGCGGCTCCGTTCGAGTAGCTGGGTTAAGGCGAAAATGTGATCTCTCGTGCTGTACCCTTTCAGGAAACCGACCTGTTCGTGTGGTTGCTGTTCATCTAACGCTGTGGACAAGCGGTTAGTGATGATCTTCGTGAAGAGTTTATACAGGTGTGACAGAAGACATTATGGTCTGTAGTTCTTGAGATCCTCTTTACCACCTTTGTTGTGGAGTAGGATGGTTTTTTGATATTCTACAAGCATCTGAGATACTACCGATCTTGATATAATTTCTGAACCTCTCCATCAATGCCTTCCAGAGACAACGTCCACCTGCGTTCATCGCCCTCACCGGAATTTCCTCTAGACCGAGAGCTTCGCCGCCGTCCATTATTGATAAAGCATAACGCACTTTGCCCAATGAATAATGAAGTTTGCTTCATTGATTTGCGGTGCGAGCATTTTCTGATTTGCGAAGCGAACAGATGAGTATAAAATCCCTCGCAGAATTTTTTTCATGCCTTCGCGAGTTGTTATCCTGTTTAAATAGCAATGCTTAGAAAATCATCCCACTAAAACCGCTGAATACGACGACGTGGTCTGACGCGCTCCTGACCCTTATCAATTCTATTGCATGCACTCGATGAAGCAATTAAAAAGCATTACCTTTTCCGCAAACTATTGAAAAGTGATGGACTCCTCAGTGGCGCGGCGATACCTCATGAAGTAAAATAATTAAATATAAAGGCTGACTGTAAAATTTTGAAGAGCAAAACAAAAAAACCAGCAGTAGTACCAAAATGTAGTTCATCATACTCAAATACCACGGGAAGTGATACAACGTCGAGGAATGTGGAAAGCTCCAAAATCTGAAACAGCAACGGCCAAAAAAAACCGAATAAACATTTGAAGAACTTAAATAGACTAATGCAAAAAAATGCACAAAAAAGCAATAACATACCTTCCAAGAATGTAGTTGACAGCAATCCACGAAAAGATGCCTTCCCATTTGCCTTCGATTACACGAATGTGCTCAGGAATAACCTGCATTGGCGTCACGAGTGGCAGATTTGTGTGCAAATTCTTCATTATCGCTTCCTGTTGTCTGCAATTTGCAGCCACTAATAGTTGTAGATTTATAAACATAGTCATATGTGACATTCTTGAAATGGATAGAACACTACAGAACACTTTGAAGCAATCTCCTCTCATTCGCAGGTGGCCACTGAGGCCTTTTCACCCTTTGCCCTTTCCATTCCACAACCTATCAAGGTGGACTCAAAGAGGGCATTGATATTAAAAAGTTCTCCGCCCCGCCAACTCCCATAAAACTCAGAACAACGAAAATCTATCATAACCAAACATAGCATCTTTCATCGAACCTTAATGCGCTCCTCAAACCAGGATTTTAAATGTTTTTAGGCTACTCAAAAAAGCTGTAACGTGACTCAAAGTGACCATCAACGACCGAATCCAGTTTTGAACTAGGTAAATTGAATAACTGCATCAAATCAGCAAACGGAAAGTAATCGCACTAAATTTTCCACTTCCAATTTCAGAATTCTTGAAAATTTTTAGACAGGAAACTGCAGCAGTACTACTGAGGAACCCAGTTCAAGAACAAAAAAAGTTGCAGTTGATCGTTGAACGCTACTTTCGATCGAGTGATAAAACACTTTTTGAACGGGTTGAACAATGCGGAATCTTATTCTGAGAAGAGTGAACTAGAATTGAAGGACGCAAAATTCTATTGTTCTAAGTTCGTTGAATAGAGTCTGGTGGGGAAATTTTAGCATGTCGCAGAAGATGTAATTAGTAATAGCATGGAATGGAACTTCACTGCTAAATTATACATTGGTAAACATGGAAATGGTAAATTAAGTTGACGGCCGCTCTACGTTCGAGATGGCTTACGTTTACTTCATCAACACACTTCCTTGCATATAAATTCCCAAGTGATTCAGTTAAATATGCCGACAACTTTACCAGGTTATTATATTTGGTACTGTGAAAGAGAAAATTGCAGGAATGGAAGGAAGAAACACTACTTGATAGGGATGAGACGCATGCCGGCCGTTGCAAAGATAAATATCGGTGTATATGGCTGTTTCGACACGGGTACGTACTTGACCGCATAATCCAACAATGGTCTTATGTAATCTGAAACGAAAACGACAACAGTGCAATGTATAATCGATACTTCATCCACTTCGATCATCAAAACCGCATAAAAAAAGCGATTTTTCTTGGGAGATGGGGGCAAAACGGTTATCAAATAAACGCTACAGAGAGGCAACTTAATGTGCTCATTAGCCAATGAAATTCTATAAGTAACGCAGCTAACATGATATGAGTCCTCAATTTCTTCAAACATTTCGATAAATTTCCCCCTCCAAAAAAAAAAGATTGATATGCAAAATAAAGTTTTTATGTTTTAATTAACTCCATCACCTGTAAAACCCACTTTGGCGAGTCAATCGGTGCAAAGTGAAAAACCGACTGGTGTAAACTGCAAGAGAATTTTTCCCGCCGTTAAACATCTACAACTTTTTTCGAATTTGACGGGTCGAAATTAAATATGATATACGAGGTTAGACATATTGTCCACATTGCACTCAATTCTAAATTCAGCTGTTTTGCAGTTGAAACAGCCAAATAAAAGACATAAACACTTGTACAAGTATACGCACGGACGTAATAAATTGATTTAATAAAGTAAATTTGCAAAAAACTCAGAAAGAAGGCCACTGAATAGGAAAGAGAATAAGTGAAAAAATGATTTATCATAACAAGAACTCAGTGCAAAAATCCCCTCACGCTTCAACTCAACAAAGCAAGCTTCTATGCAAGTTGGAAATATTAGCCGATATTTAATGAACAATTAAGCAAGTTTCACCAACAGTCATTATATTCAAAAAATTAGGGAAATATTTGAGATGGCAATTACTCCAACAATCCTATTCCAGCAATAATTAACGACGACGCATAGCCGAATGCCCTTTCCGATGGATTTTCAACTGATACATAAATGGAGACTGCGCTATGTAATGCCGTCAAAGCTAGCCGTTTTACCACATGAAAACAGAATTGCCTCAAACATATTTTGCACCATTCGACGACGTTTGTAACAGATAGTCTAATCTGTCATCCGCTTTTCGCTTCGACAGTAGCACATCAAAGGACAAAGTTACCGAGAAAAGTTATGCAATGTTCGATTTTGCAAGACAGCATGATTTTTTCTTTTTTCGGCTCTTTACTGCTTTTGACAAGCCAAAAACAACTGTTACCATAATGTAATGTTGGCTTGGTAGTCAGTGGAGATCAATATTTAGGTCGCCAAAATGGATGATCTAAATGATAAAACTATGTACGTACCAGTTGCATTTTCTGGATTGTTGGCAAATGTCGATAGGCCAGGATTCGCCTTCTTAACGACTGCATGATTGAATTCGTCTAGGGCCGGATGCATGTCGATCAAGCGCTTGTCGGACAAACCCTTCCATTTATACAGAAAAAGACGTGAACCCGTGGAACCGGCATCTATTATGACACCATAACTGTAGTCGACCGCATCATCTGCATCCGTTTCACAAATTAAAAAATAAGGCTACTGCACTTTCTTCTGCCCGTTCGCATTGGAACAAAAGGAATCTGAGATTAATTTCAAAGAATGAAAATTATGCAATTGGTATTCTAGTTTATTATAAATAATTTCTGAATGCTTCAATTCGAACTGATTTGCATACGAATAATTTCGATTATGAAAACCATCTCTAAACACATTTTCAACCACACAACAAAACCGAACGAACATGTTCAACACATGAAAACTGAAAAACGAAGCAATCTCGACATTTTATCATTGACTTGCAAATCGTATTACAATTTCAACATCGCACAAAATGCCGTATGTATGAGATAATCCGACTCCTATCCCAGATGGATTTTCCTTTTTCCAATAAAGTGAAAGGCGATGCGAACAATGCACTCAAATTTGACTCTACGATCCTTTTCCGCACTTCTGAAGTTTAATTTTTCCCGGAAGGCTGCAGTATTTCTCCATTTGCCACCTCCTCTTCTCAAAAACAAAGAAAAAAAGGAAACATTCATATGGATGCGAGGAAAATATTTCTTTCAGAACAACATCATAACGTCATTAACGATGGGCAATCCAGAATATACTTATATATTACGGTGAATAAAGTAGTCCCTTATAATAGCACATTTAGATGGCTGTAAAAGAGGATAAGATTCTTTTAAGAATCACTCACCAGGATCACCAAAAACGAAAGCATGCGGATGGGCAAAGGCAGGTACCGTCAATAGATAAATAACGACGACCAAAACGAGCGTGGCCACGGCTAGAACAACCACTCTCAGCATGCCCCGCACCATCACAACATCTCCAGCCCAATACCTGGAACTTTTGCAGTCAAGTCAACATGAGCATACAGCACGTCTAATGCTATCCACTACATTGTGGGTATCAACAGATTAATAAAACCTCACGTATAATATCCGATAACCTATTACCCACGCCTTGCAATAAAATTTGAGCGCAACGGAGGAAATGCGTGCACATTTTCGACGTTCACATACAAAACAAAGAAGAAGAAGAAGCGCAATACGTTTATTGCAAAAGTATCAAAGAGAAATACACGAAAATATTTTAATGAAGCACTTATATGTGTAGAAAAAAAAAGAGACGCGTAAGCAAGAAGAGAAAAAAAACGTGCGCGTGCACAAAAACAACGAATTCCTCATAGCAAGAGAACTAAAAGAACATACACTATGAGAACAGCAAAGAAGCCAATTACAGCGATTAGTAAGAAAGAAACTTGAAAAATGTTTGAACGTCTTAACATTGATTGCAGTCATAAGTTTATGAAGCAAGAAGTTATATTCACTTATAACAGTCATAGAAAAATATCTGCTGAGTGTCGCCGCAAAGCGAGTCTACATAGGGGTCTTTTTTGATGAGGTTAACTGTGAATGTTGCGAGAGTAGAGTAATTAAATTTTAAGTGTGCCAAGAGATAGAGGGAGACAGAGAGAGGGGGACGGAGAGAGGGAGACGGAGAGAGGGAGACGGAGAGAGGGAGAGAGAGTAGACGAAGGCGCAAATAGTCAGGCAGAAGCAGTGCACAACCTTTTTCAACTAATTCTAGTAAACCATGTAAAGCGAATCTTCTGTAATGTGGCAGGCAGCATAAAAGAAAATATAGCATGGTTTAAGCGTATAGGACAAAGCCAAGATTTGTGGTATGCATTATGGCTCCATTAAATTTATGAGTGTCGATGAACAGCTTCGAATCAATCATAAATCCACGGTCTCTGATATATCCACTTGAAGGAATGGCCAGTCCACTTCATAGAGGGGCTCGGAAAGAAACAACTGCATGAAGTGCATGAGGTTTTACAACAAATACATGGCAGGATGCTACTTTTTGGGGTTACAAAATGCAATTCAAAGCAATTGGAAGGAGAACAGTGTTCTGTACACTTTCACGGCGACTAATATATAATTTCACGTCACTGGTATGTGACTAAATGATAACAGCAGTTGATTAACAATTTGATAAATCTGTAATGTAAAACGAAAAGAGAAGTAGTCCAAGCACGTTGCCTTCGGGTACTCCACTGTAAATTCGAGGATCAGTGAAGCAAAACGATCCGATCTCAAACCTGAGGCTTTCTATCTGTTAGGAATGCACCGACTCATTTTGAAGATTTTCCGCAAATCTCTGACCAGATTTTTGCAATGAGGAAATATGAGAGAAACGGAATCAAAAACTTTTGCGAATTTAATGTGAACACAATCAACGATACTGCCCATTACTGAATTTCTTTCAACAAGTCACAGACGCGCGCCATTAAATGAGCAGTAATGAAGCAAACGAATGGATACACAAACGACTTCTCTGAAATTAAGTTTTGGAAAGATAAAAATATCAGGAATTTTGTGAAGTAAAACTTCGAAAAATATGGCACAGGAAACAAGTTAATGAAATAGATCTATAACGAAACAAACCATTAACAGAACACCGTTGTGACGGGGCCCAATCGGTGAAGTTCTCTACATTTCATGAACAATACCGAAGTTCAACGTCTCACACAAAACGAAATGCATCTGCAGCGATAATCAACGATGTTACCTTTACAAACAGAATGAAAGATGTTGTCAGAAACAGTGGCGTTTTTAAGTAGTAAATCCTTTAGTTCAGCCATAATCTCAACTACACTCTTCGTAGGTAGTTCGGCTGTCGGGGCGCGATGGGAGAGAAAGCGGGGTGGGAATGGAGGTGGGGAGGGGGGGGAGAGGAGAGTGATTTATTGCGCTCGTTAGAAAATTACTGGTAGAAGAGTAATTCAAGGCAACAACCACAGAAGTGTCATGGACAGCGGTGCTACTATTACCATGAAGCCTCGCTAACGCAAGCATAGCGGTCAAAAGTTTTTCTCAATTTGTTACAATTCGATGGATGCTTCTAATTTCACCGAACACACCTCAGCGCTCAAAATTGTACTGAAAATGGTTTATTGCGTCTCACGAGTTGCCTTTGCCAGAAGTTTTTACAGAAAAAAAGCCGGTAAGACAGAGGAAAAGTGATTTTTACGTTGTAGCAGACTACTGGCTGAAAATGCCCACATATCCTGCTAATGTCGAAACCAAACTTTCATACTTGAAGCCGAGTGGAAAAGCTATAAAACAGAGTAAATTCTAATTGATAATGGCATCTAAGTGGCGAAAATATGAGCGCAGCGGGTTCAAGTACTATCGGGTGGTCCCAATTTTCGAGGCAAAACTGAATGCTTCAAAAGTGTTTGGATCGTCACCAAGCTTTACTGTGGACAGTTTTGAGTCTCTATAAAAGGCGTACTTATTTCATTTGCCAATTATTACGCACGGCCGTTTTCAATCGGTAGGTGGTAGAAGAGGAGCAAATTGAACTTGGCATAGAGAAGGACCCAACTTGACGCACTTAGTGATACTCACTCAGCGGAAGTACCAAAAAAAGTAAACCGCTGTGCCAAAATAACCGATGTTTCTTAAGTCGTGCCTGAGCAGAAGTTTATTCTTTGACAAGTGACAAGTAGATCGACGTCCTACACGAGGTT
This sequence comes from Baylisascaris schroederi, assembly GCA_006503575.1. Taxonomy (NCBI): domain Eukaryota; kingdom Metazoa; phylum Nematoda; class Chromadorea; order Rhabditida; family Ascarididae; genus Baylisascaris; species Baylisascaris schroederi. The sequence continues at coordinate 2,141,971 of QEWY01001989.1, forward strand.
TTTTGTGGAGGGGGAAGGGGTCATGAAGAACAGGTACACCACCTTTACGGGCCACCAGTGCGCATGAACTAAACGGGAATGTGAGCAAGCAACCTTAAAAAGAAACGTCCCATAAACAGCACTAAATTCCCGAAAAACTAGTGATAATCCGTTACAATACGTGGCAGATTGCATGTGGATATGCTGGCAAGATCATGGAGAGACATTAAATCACAGACTTTCATTTTAATAAACAATTGTTGCATTAGTATATGACTTAGCACTGACTGCTTCCAGGATTGCAGTTGCCTTTCGAATCTAAAAACTGCACATCCACAGCTTTCCAAAAAATTGCTCACCTAAACCTAAAATTTTTCAACCTGCAAACGCAAAATTTCCAAGAAGCCTCTATCAGCATCGATGGACGAATGCCAAGGTTGAAACGGTCACGAGACCGACAAATCGACCTTCACAGCAAAATTTTTTCACTTCAATTTACGAACCCATTTTATGAATCCACCTCAAAAAGCCTTTAAAACTACTAAACTTCGGGAAGAGGTTTTGCATTGCGCTTCTTTCTGCACAATACTCACGGTAGTTATTGTTATAATAAAGCTAAATTGTGCATAGTACCTCAAAGCTTTACAGCTATTTAGGCTAACATCAAAACGATGATATTGGCTAAACACCAATGCAATAATAAGGGTAGCAAATTTGAGTTTCCAGTATTGAATTTAATTATAGGCGTAAATTCCACGGACTTATTTCCGGTGAAATCAGACGAATCGACATAAGCTATTACTGTATAAAAATCTTTGTCGATCATTGAGAATGCTCTAGGGTGGGTTTGTGAAGATAACTAGACGAAATACAACATCACCATCAGAGAATAATCCTTTCTACTTGTGTTTAGCGAATATCGCCTTCGAAATGGACAATAAACAGGATATGAAAAGTTATAATTTGATGCTACTTTTCTTAATTTGCGAAAAAAATGTAAAAATTAAAAAAAAACTGCAAAATAACACTACCAATAATTCACAAATATTGAACAAAATCAAAATGTATAGACAGTGTATGCCTGCTGCAGTTTCTTTTAATTTGCACCGATATATAGGTGGCAATATTTCAGAACTTTAAAAAAAAAGCATCCTCAAGGTCCGACAGTGCTGAGGGGTTAAGCACTACATTTCTTTGGTGGCGTAAAATTTTGTATAAAAAGTTTGTAGAATTACAAATTCACTGAGCAAATTTATCTCCAGTAGCAGCCTCGTTAATTTCGTCAATTAACCGTCTTGGGGAAACAAAACTACTGATATGCTTTTTGACAAACCACTTAAGGCTGAACCGTAGTGCTTCCGTTGACGAAAACTGCACCAATAGTGTACACAATATCCGCTTTCCAGTCGGAACGTATGATGGGAAACTTTGATGAACCGGTGAGATCGAATGTGGCTTTGATTGCTCAATGTGATCGAGAGCTGTTCCTCATGGATTTTTTTTTTTCTTCATCAATTCTTTCACTGCTTGCTTTTTGCCATTCGCACAAAGCAGTCTTTGAGAGGAATAGAAATGTAGATGTATATTTGTTTCTACGTGAAATTTGAATAGATTGAATAAATAAATCAATAAAAGTAAACAGGTTATTGCTTATCCCAGATAAAGTTTGCCCGTTACATAAGTTCTTCATCACAACCTTTAACTAACGAAGTTACGAGCACATATTACGTTCACAACGTTGGATAATCATCACTTCAGTACTTGCATGTGTCTCATTTTTTGTTGGCGCATACTAGGTGCACCATGAAGGTGGATTCGATATCACTGATAATGATTGCTAGAATATCGTACAGCAATTTATACAAAACATACAATATTTTCAAAAATTATAAACAAATTCAGCATTTGCAAATTTGGTCAGTCATAAACCTTAAACATGCAAGATACGCTGATAACTGTTTGACAGTGGAAAGGTTCTGTACAGATTTGACAGCAATACTGAGAGCAGTGAACACGAGAAGATAGTAGAAAGTACAGAGATTGGTAGTATGATTAAACAGACTTCTTGCTCACAGTTGTCACTACATAAATACCGTATGTGCTTCAAGTCTAGTGGGAAACTAAATGCAAAGGAAAAATAAGAGACGGTACTCGCTTCCAACTTTGTTCGATATAAAAGCAACACAGTAAATAAATCGGTGAAAAAAAGGAAATTTTACAGTTTGAATAATTGCAAAAAAAAGAAAGAAAGAAAAAACCCCACAATAAAAGACATAAGTTCTGTTGCATCAATAAATTCAACACTCCAAATATCGTCACTTATATACGTAGCCTAAAGTAATCGTTAGTTGCACTTGAGTGCTTACTTCATAAACCATTAAGAGGGCATTTGATAGCTCTGCCATTCGACTCACAGGGTGAAACAAAAATCTGAGCCCAGGTGACCGTATGTTCGACGTGTTACTTTACAGCTGATTATGACCCCATTTAAAAGGTATCACATCTATACTTCTGACAAGATGAATAGATTTATACGAAAACATATTCGAGAACCACCCCCTCCCCTCTCTCGTTGTCCTCTTCTTCATCGCTTTATAATCTTAACCATCGTATCATCGACGTATAATAACAAGGTATCGGCACACACACACACACATACACTAGCAAGGTTCAGTTGATTTTTGCTTTGCTTCGTCTTTGGAAAGTGTCTGTGATTGTAGGGAATGCGATTGCTTCGCATCGCTGAATTTCGGTGCTGAAACGCTGAGTACGCCCGTATTGCTGAGATGAGATGTGATACCGTCAGACTTTGTATCATCAGGTAGCGTGTAACGTCGCACGAAGTGACGTTCAATCGAGCCAATCTCGTCGGGACGTCGATTCTGATGCGCCTCTATGACAAGCTCGTGCTCATGTACATTCACCGACAATTCTTGCGGCATGAACTGCGAAACATCTATCTCAACCGCAAACTTCTCCTCATCGTCTATCGCCTTAAACCACAACTTCTAAGATATGTTTGGGACTCTCTATTAGAGTATTGGTTCCGGTATGTTCGAGTTTCTAGCTTTCTCTTCTCGCTGAGGTTTTTCAAGAAATGTTTATCTAATAAACCAATACACATAACATACAGCAAAGGTCCTTCAAATTCACCCCCGCAACATTCTAATCATATCTGTGAACTCACTGCGATCGGTCGATCGCCGTCGGCCTCAAAATGTCAAAAAAACGTTCCAACATTTCCAAAATATTTTAACTCGTTTTCAGATAACTCGAAGTTTCCACAATTACCTAAATATAAAGCAATACGTTACTAACATTGCGTTAATCACCTACTATCCCATCATAACTTTTCGGTCCTTTTGGTAATTTCGAAACCGTTGTTCATTTACGCTGTGAAATATCGATTCGTTTCGTGCTTTATACCTCCAAGTAAACTACAGCGGTTATACCTCAGCAAATTCAACCAAACACACTCATTATCCTTCTTCAGACGAAAAAATAGTGGAATAATTTGCATCATTAAGACTGTTCAGCATTGCAAACAGAAAACCTCCATTCATTTCTAGTGAATATTATCGTTGTCACAATTTTCCGCTAATTTTGAACCTTCTTCATCGACAACACAAAAAACGAAAGACGAAGTTTTATACCTTTCCGATTGCGTTGCCAACGTTGCACTCTTGCATAATCGGCAACTCAAGCCAATAGGGCGAAATATTCCGAAACGGTTGACCAAGTTGACGCATCGCCTCATCATAGAAATGTTGGAAGTATTGCTCATTTTGTGCTGTTTCCCAGTTGCGAGACGATCCTGTGAATTGCTCATCTTTATCGGACCCTTTCGTTGGCATCTTCACCTTTCACCTAAATATTCACAAATTCAATCATTCAGCACGTAATTGCTCTTCAATATTAGGTCGCAGTTCAAAAGTACAATCAATACATATAAACTAATAATTGTTTATCAGCGAGGAGAATATCAACTATTAATCGAGTATACAAATCAACCAAAAGTCCAACCTGAAAATGCTCTTGCTCCATGTTATCTACCAATACTCCATCTAAACATGTTTCCATATTGCATTCTTTGCTTTCTTCTTTAAAATTATAGAGGATCGGCTGAAAAAAGTGTCAGATATTCGAGCTCAGTAAGCGAAGATTATGGTGATCAGGTAGATCATCGTCGAATGGAAAGCGTTAATATAAACTGTTCGGTCACTACGTTATGGTTTTTAAGCAGCGTTCGAGCCAATAAAAGGGATCGCTGAGTCTGTTTTTTGGAATATAGTAATACGCATGTGTCTATCTTAGTTTACATGGTCACTCTTATAGAATAAAAATATAGGATTTCAGGCCAAGGAATTTAGGTACATCTACTTCTGGTATGGATGAAAGTTTCCTTACTTTTGAAGCTATTCCTTTACAACTAGAAAAAAAAAACTGCTCCACTGCTCAACAATTGACATTCTTTCAGTTTAAATTGTTAGGTTTCTAACAAATTTTTATTCATTTACATTAAACTGACTGAAACTGCGTATAATATGAGTTGACTGCAGATTTGACATTTGTTTCACTGTTGAATTTTTATCAAATGTTATAAAAAGGCAAATATTTCACGATCTTGATTGTCAATGATAACAAAAAGCCTCTACTGCCTTTTATACACCCTTTATACATTTTCAATAAGATTCTCTAGGTTAAGAAGCGCTAATTATAAGAAATCATGCTGAATTACAGGTTAGGATCATATATTGGCAATTTGCAGACCAATGGGTACAAAATTGTGCATAAAACGATTTTCTAAAACAAATTTGCAGAAGCACATCGTAAGAAAACAAACAACTTTACGAAGGAAGTTATTTCGGAGTAAATAGATTTTCCAGTACCTAGGCTTCAGAAAAAATTCCTACGGTAATATCGTTGTTTCAACAAAATGATTTACTAAAATTATACCTCTTTTTTTCGGGATTTCGATGAAAATAAAACAAAACATCTTGCCTCGTTTTCGAATTTTCGAAGGGAAATTGCTCTTCGTTAGTTCAATTGGACGCTTAACTCATCGATTAATAAGCATTTATTTAATGGTGTACTAGACAAGGAACGCGACATACAAAATTCATGTAAAATGAATAGGTAAATAACTGCACTATCAGATAGCGGCAGCATCTGCAAATGCATAGCACACACATCAGCTGCACTTTCTGTATGAGAACCCAGAGCCTGCCTTTGCCCTCAGGTGTTTCAATTGATCTGCTGTAAATTTTATCGACGAGTCATTCAGCCTCGGGGTTATGGAGACACTCAACTGTGACGTTTATTGCGTCAATATCTGATCGACTCATCAACTGATTTATCCCGTAAGTGCAATATTGTACTGTAGCGTTAGTAACATTCAACGCATCTGATTGTTCCTCTGTACGCTTTCACATTTGTGGCCATCGATAGTACCCAAACAGTCGGACGAGACGATGAGCAAATATGGCTCTGTTGGATTTCTTTTTCGAGTTCTTTATTTTAGAGGTCGGAGTTCACTCTCTTGAGGCAATGTTCATGCGATCGACCAGCAGGCTTCTGCCAGTGCAGAACTGCCGTTGATGTTGAAAGGATACTAGGCATATCGTCCCGTTGAATGGTGAGGCAATGGAAGACATCGGTGGAAGAGTTCTTCCTCGATGTTCGTATTAGCTGCTGCCTGCACATCGCTTCTTATTTCCGATAATGTTTCACTGCTCTTCCTTATTACTAGTTTTATAGCTCCATTCGTAGCCCATTATATGATCGCATTCAGTTCTTCCCGAGATTTCCAGATGAATTGCTTGAGCTTGCGGCAGAGGCGAATTATCTAGAGCCTAACAAAAAGCAGAATGGGTGCCTGTTATGTAGACTCTCAGTTTGATGCCTTCCTACGTATTCCTCTATTCTATATATAGGTGCAAATGATTGCATAAGCGGTCTCCGTCTTTTTGGATGCGGCAGTCGATATTACCATATAATTATCATCCTTCGGGATTGGAGAAGCGAGATAGCTGGAGGAACTCGCCCTTTCAATAAGGTACCCATTGATCGTTAATGAATTTTTAAGCGTCAGCATGTACGCTATGACGAGGTAGGTGAACTTGGCTGAGTTGTGCTGTAAACCGCATTTCTAAGAGCTTAGAGTGAGCGTATCCAACAGCTTCTGAAGCCGGTCCGCATTTTCGGCTAATACTGCAACATTACTGGCATGAGAGAAGTCGCTCAGCCTTCGCAAGGAAGGATACACACAGAAACCGCCGTCACATCTCTCAGCGACGGTGTGCATCCACTCCATCTACCAAATGATTGAAGAGAACCCATGCAGCATTGAACATTGCCTAGCTTCTGCTCTTATTCTGGAGTCCTCCAGAAACGGCTTCCAGAGAAATTCCCTGTACAGACTGTAAAAAAAAAAACTGCTCCACTGCTCAACAATTGACATTCTTTCAGTTTAAATTGTTAGGTTTCTAACAAATTTTTATTCATTTACATTAAACTGACTGAAACTGCGTATAATATGAGTTGACTGCAGATTTGACATTTGTTTCACTGTTGAATTTTTATCAAATGTTATAAAAAGGCAAATATTTCACGATCTTGATTGTCAATGATAACAAAAAGCCTCTACTGCCTTTTATACACCCTTTATACATTTTCAATAAGATTCTCTAGGTTAAGAAGCGCTAATTATAAGAAATCATGCTGAATTACAGGTTAGGATCATATATTGGCAATTTGCAGACCAATGGGTACAAAATTGTGCATAAAACGATTTTCTAAAACAAATTTGCAGAAGCACATCGTAAGAAAACAAACAACTTTACGAAGGAAGTTATTTCGGAGTAAATAGATTTTCCAGTACCTAGGCTTCAGAAAAAATTCCTACGGTAATATCGTTGTTTCAACAAAATGATTTACTAAAATTATACCTCTTTTTTTCGGGATTTCGATGAAAATAAAACAAAACATCTTGCCTCGTTTTCGAATTTTCGAAGGGAAATTGCTCTTCGTTAGTTCAATTGGACGCTTAACTCATCGATTAATAAGCATTTATTTAATGGTGTACTAGACAAGGAACGCGACATACAAAATTCATGTAAAATGAATAGGTAAATAACTGCACTATCAGATAGCGGCAGCATCTGCAAATGCATAGCACACACATCAGCTGCACTTTCTGTATGAGAACCCAGAGCCTGCCTTTGCCCTCAGGTGTTTCAATTGATCTGCTGTAAATTTTATCGACGAGTCATTCAGCCTCGGGGTTATGGAGACACTCAACTGTGACGTTTATTGCGTCAATATCTGATCGACTCATCAACTGATTTATCCCGTAAGTGCAATATTGTACTGTAGCGTTAGTAACATTCAACGCATCTGATTGTTCCTCTGTACGCTTTCACATTTGTGGCCATCGATAATAACCAAACAGTCGGACGAGACGATGAAACAAATATGGCTATGTTCGATTTCTTTTTCGAGTTCTTTATTTTGGAGGTCGGAGTTCACTCTCTTAAGGCAATGTTCATGCGACCGACCAGCAGGCTTCTGCCAGTGCAGAACTGCCGTTGATGTTGAAAGGATACTAGGCATATCGTCCCGTTGAATGGTGAGGCAATGGAAGACATCGGTGGAAGAGTTCTTCCTCGATGTTCGTATTAGCTGCTGCCTGCACATCGCTTCTTATTTCCGATAATGTTTCACTGCTCTTCCTTATTACTAGTTTTATAGCTCCATTCGTAGCCCATTATATGATCGCATTCAGTTCTTCCCGAGATTTCCAGATGAATTGCTTGAGCTTGCGGCAGAGGCGAATTATCTAGAGCCTAACAAAAAGCAGAATGGGTGCCTGTTATGTAGACTCTCAGTTTGATGCCTTCCTACGTATTCCTCTATTCTATATATAGGTGCAAATGATTGCATAAGCGGTCTCCGTCTTTTTGGATGCGGCAGTCGATATTACCATATAATTATCATCCTTCGGGATTGGAGAAGCGAGATAGCTGGAGGAACTCGCCCTTTCAATAAGGTACCCATTGATCGTTAATGAATTTTTAAGCGTCAGCATGTACGCTATGACGAGGTAGGTGAACTTGGCTGAGTTGTGCTGTAAACCGCATTTCTAAGAGCTTAGAGTGAGCGTATCCAACAGCTTCTGAAGCCGGTCCGCATTTTCGGCTAATACTGCAACATTACTGGCATGAGAGAAGTCGCTCAGCCTTCGCAAGGAAGGATACACACAGAAACCGCCGTCACATCTCTCAGCGACGGTGTGCATCCACTCCATCTACCAAATGATTGAAGAGAACCCATGCAGCATTGAACATTGCCTAGCTTCTGCTCTTATTCTGGAGTCCTCCAGAAACGGCTTCCAGAGAAATTCCCTGTACAGACTGTCGAGCGCGCGAGCAAGATCAGTGAACGTAGTAACCGTTTTCCGCTTGTGTCTGACTTTCTCCTGGATGATCTATCGCAGCACGGGCATGTGCTCCGCTGTACTTTGCCGAGGACGAAATCCTGCCTTCTCTCCCCTTACTATCAGCTCGTGGCGTAGCTGTAAGCGTTCAAGATCACATTTCTGTTGCCTGTGTAAAACAGAAGGCTTATTTCTCCGTAGTCCTGCGGTTGGACTCTTGGTCCCATCTTGTGCACCTGACAGATCATTGAGCACTTCCAGTCGTCGCGTAATGCTCTTCACTTCCGTAGTTCTATGAACAACTGATGCAGCACCTCCACGACAAGGTTTGTGAAGTGTTCAAGGAGCTCAGATGGGACACTATCTATCTCTGGCGGCTTTGCGTACTTAATTCGAGGAATGGCCTTGATGACTTCTTCCGTCTTCGGGCGGTCGCTGATGCAGTGGTATGACCACTTCGAAGGTCACAATGTCTCCCGCAGTCGATCTGGTTATCAGTTTTAGCTTGCCAAAAGAATGTTGCGTCACAAACAATGTGCTATACAGTTTCCTGTATGAATGTGCTTTGAACACTATCGCAAAGCATTTGAAATGTATCATCGCCTCATCATTGAATACTTCCCACCTGTTTGCCCACTTTACTTATTTTGCTCATTAGAAGTGTTGAAAATGTTCAAAAGCATTTCATTCTTTTAGCCTTCCCCAAAGTCTTTCCGGTTGCCTACAATCCCGGCTACACAAAACGCTTTATGATCTTCGACCTCGAGAGTTTAAAATATATAAGACTGATGCCGATGTGACACTATGCTATAAAGTTATTAATGGGTTTTCCGATTTTTGCTTCTATTTATTTCTACATTCGCTTGCCACCACAACGGTTGTGGTCGCTCTCTTCCCTTGGCACGCAAGACATGCTCACTGAACAAGCTACTATACATTTTCTGATATAAATTTGTGAGAACTTGAAATATGGTTTCCGGAAATATTGTGAGGGCATCGAATCTGACTTCATAAACTTGTGAGAATTATATCGGTGATATTTGCTTTGATATTGACTGTTTTGTAATCCATTCTATTATTTCACTCTCAGCACTTTTTTTATTTATTTCGTATGAAGGTTTTACCTTTCACTAGTTACCCAGCTTCCAGTTCCATGTTGTATATAGGTCGGATATGTTCACTGATGATCTCAATGCATCTATTGTGTCACCTCTCAAATGGTAATCGATGTATCTCACTCTTCACTCTATTGCCGATCTCATATGAGTTGTAATCGTTTCCGGTGTTGCTGTTGCTAACGCCCTGCGGGTAAAATTTATTCCATTTTCGTGATTTTCGTTTATTCTGTTTTTGCATATATAATACGTGGGCATATGTTTTCATGTATGGAGATATATATATATATATATATATATATATATAAATAATGTAATACTCCTATTGCCAGCCATTGCATGTATCCCGGAGCAGACTGAATAGTGCCACCTATGCTAAGCCTCCCCTCCATTGATTGTGCAGCTGAGGTTTATGGGACAAACCAAAAGTCATATTGGTTCATTCCTCGATCCCGGACCTATTGCGTGACACATTCGCGTTGCATCCCGGCTAACGTCGTCCTTATGAGAAACGGACGGCAGGGGCTTAACACTACGACCATGAGAAGCGGAACGATGTTTAGACTGAAAATGAGAGAGCTGAAGCAAAAAGATTTCGCATGGGAGCAAGGGTCAGAAGCAGATACTTGGCTGTATTATTTCCGCTTCCATCAACTCCTGCAGTGAACATCAACCTACGGTTAATGCAACGACGCTAAAATTATGCAGAATCAAGCCAATACGAAGGAAATAGTACGCTAAAGATGCGCAATTTTCACACGTTGAGCAAAACATCAGCTCTGAACTGTTGAGGCGCATTGGTCCACATTTGTAGGCAATGTTGTTGAACTGGTTTGAGGCTGGTGTTTGTGCAGTTATGTGCCAGCCGAGTGTTGTTCGATTAGATGTTCGTATTATTGTTTGCACTCTTTTATGTCAACGTCAACTGAGCTGGTATTACGAATATTTATTTTGTGTTTTAAAAAGTGCTGAAATTTATCGCTTGTTAAGTTATTGCTACTTCAGAATCTGTTGTTTCTTTTGTTAGTCAAATTGCCCTACTTAAGGTCTTTTTCTGATTCTCTTGTTAACTCTTTTCTAAGACCGGACAACTATATATCAGTTCGCATAGCATCGTTAACAAACTTGGTGAATTAGAATTCTCTGCAGAGCAGATGTTGTTGATTCGATTTTAACTTCGCAAAGCTCGAATGAATTCATTAACTCTATCATTTTTGATTCCAGCACTTTTAATGTGTTCTGATGCGATCGTCGGTATGCAAAAATTGGTAGAAATGGTGGTGCAGCGTTCTTATCACGTAAACGATTAAACAACGTTTAAAGTGGAAAAAAGGGACCCTCTCTTTGTATCCGTATAGATGATGTTTGTGATAACCCCTCGAGTGAGGGTAAGCTGTTCGCCGATAATCTGAAAAGATTAATTTTCATGCCTTCCAAATCCAGCTTGATGATTTCATTGAATGCGCAAGATGGTGATAGTTGAATATATCCTATGAAAAATATCGTACGCACCATGTGAATTTTGAATATGACTATTTTAAAGGTTAGATAGGTTGGTTTGATCATCTGCTGATGACTAGATCCATAGTATTCATGTGAATATCAACCCCAACCTGGACAGGAATTTGCACTGCTCAGAAATTGCTTCAGAAGCCTTTCAAAGTTACAACGTTATATTCTGTAAGACTCACGATACAGATGTTTTGAGCACCACCCGTAAAGCATACACAGTCTACTTCGACCTATTTTAGACTATTGCACGCAGGCGTAGTCCCCTTATTCCGTTGCAGACGTGAGAATTGTTGAAAGGCTTTTCATAGATTTTTTCTCAAACTATTCCCACCCAATTGTCAGACTCAAAAGTTTGCAGTGTGGAAATGTGAGAATACGACAGGAGCAATATGATTCATTCTGTGTTATAAAAGCTCGAAACAGTTTCTAGCTATACTTTTTTCTTTCACTCATTGAGGAAAGCAAACGTAGAGATCACAGTTTACGACTGAAGTGTAAAGCGCGCTGTACAAGCGGGATCTTGCAAAGCTTTCAGTTTAGAGTTATTCATATTTGAAACATTCCTCCTCGAAACATAGTTGAAGCATAAAACGTTTCAATAGTTGAAAGTCGGCTCGATTCTTTTGATTTGAGAGCGCATTCTGGTCTAATCTGTTAAGTACCATGTCCAGCAGGTTTTATTTCTGAGCTGTCGAGGTTTGGAGTCAACCACCGAAACCAGTCATTCAGGTTGAAGAGTTATTTACGTTCATGAAGCGTCTTGCATCCCTTTATTTGCATTCCATCTGCGGTTTGTTTATTAAGCAGTGTGTATTTTCGATTGTTTTGGCATTCCTTTTGCCTTGATTGCAGCTACATTTTTATGTACACCTTCATTTTTTGCACTGATTGTCTTAGCGCTTTGTTGCAGTTTTCATTTTTTTATTGTGTCGTAGTTGGGCCATTTGGTTCCTGAATTTTCTTTATGTCCCTTTGTGAGCATACTCAGGATGTTTTTGATTTTTTCTTACTTGCTTCGCCTGTTTAACTTTATCTTAACAGTTAATGCTCATTATGGCCGTGCCAACGTTACAGCATCAGAACATTTCGGTCGTTGGTCTTTGGTGTTGGACTAGGTTTGTACCTTCATAATTTGATGACTTGATCGTTTGCTGCAAGAATCAGCTTCACATATTACATCGTTGCTTTCATACGATCTCGTGCGTCGAATCCTTGAAAATACTTCGTGTTTCACGTTGCATTTTGCTGGATACCACGTTGAAGGTTATCCGAGCCGACGCAGTGTTGTGTCGAAGATGTCATTCGTAATGGGATATTGTGCAGCAGTTTTGCTTTGTGCGTTCGTTACATTTTCGAGGGCTGATGAATTCTCGTTTACGGTGGTTGTGCCACCAGGTAAGGCCGAATGCTACAGTCACCCAGTCGACAAACCAAAATATGCTTTCTTCGAAATTGACTACCAGGTTTGTTGCAATTATGCTAGAGAAGCCAACTTTTAGCGTGCATGCCTATTCCAGTGCAGAATGCCATATTAGAAGGAGTTTCAATGATTTTATCTTTCACACCTGGTATCCTTTTTTTTTGCCAGAGCGTCCTCACTGCAAATTCGACTAAAATCCTCGGCTGAAACAGTTTTATTGGTTTGATGTCGTACTATCATTTAAGGAAATGGTTTTACAATAAGTTGTTACAAGGATGTAAAGCTTGATCAGTTTTCTTTCGAACTTCGCAGTTGCTTCTCTATGATCGTTAAGAAGTGTTAATTTGCTTGTAATTGATCACCTTATTGACGGCAATAGTTGACTACATTTAACCGGCAACCAACATGCTGCAGCTATTCAATCGTTTTCTTTCTCATCTCGCAAGACAATTTTAACGGGGATTCTATGCAATTATCTTGTGGGATCACGTTTTATCGTTTTGTCGTTTAGGTGATTGGCGGTGGGGACGCTGATATTACTTTCTATATTAAATCACCAAATGGCATTCGTCTTATCAACGATGAGAAGCGCAACGATGGAATGCATCGGTTAGTTTTCTATATGCTAGTTTGTGAAATAGATCTATATTCTTTTTTGGCTTAATATCATTTTCTACTGTCTAATTTACTATCAAGAGGGCAAATCAGAAAATATGATCACAAGGCTGCAATCAATGAGCAAGACAGTTCACCTCTTTTTATGGTAGTTTAAGCAGTTCATCGTTGGTGCAATGCACATATTGGAGGAATTTCAAGTTTGGACCCTTCAATACAGGTGTTTTCACTGCTTATTCTGCTCATCATTTCTCCGTCTTACTGGCTTCATTTTTAGTTTCCAGTTGCTCAAAGATTTTCTCAGAAACAAGATTTGTAATGCGGAATTCAAAATTCCATTTTGATTTTTGCATCATATGCCAACTTATCGAGTCTCAAGATCGCTTCACATGTGCCAGGTAAATTGCATTCGTTACGGAGATTTTATATATGGTCACTACCATGGGCAAACCAATTGGTGAACTGTGTTGATCGGCATTTTTGATGGCAACGCATTTTGGTGATTTATAGCGGCTATCTGTGAAGTTGTGAATTCTGGAATCCCAAGACCTCTAAATTCGGAATCGCGGTGCGTACAAACTCCTGACATGGGCCATCGTTCGCAGAGATGTAATCTATTTTTAGTTTTGTCTGTAATGCGTTCATCAATCGTTGCTTGCTTTAATTGAACGTTGCTAATTGAAGAAAGCTTAGAATGTAATTTAAGAGTCGAACTGACCGACAAAGCGGCTGGTTACGGCGATTACACATTTTGCTTCGACAACTCCTTCAGCGTACAGTCGGAGAAGCGCGTTTTCTTTGAGTTTTTCTTGATGGACGCATCTGGACAGTTCTTGGGTGGTTTTGATGAGAAGGTTGACGTCGGTGCCGATGTACTTCAGACTCTAGATACGCATCTCGACAACTTTCAGGCTCGTTTCATTCTCGTTATGTTTTTATATGCCCGTGAGCTTGTTGGAGTGAAATACAGTGAATAAAAAACACGATTTTTGAATTTTCCTAATTTCCGCTATTCATTCGAGCTTGATTCTAATGTGTGATTGTTTGCGGCTGTTGCAAAACTGTCACGTATTGCCTGCAGATATTTTTTTAAACCTGATCGTTTAGCGTTTAGTGTTTTCTTAGTTAATCGACGGTGTTATAATGATGTTCTTTCGCTTTGGCAAGTCGTCTGCCTCCCTCATCCGCTCACTGAATGGGGTTATTCAGCTTTATAAAATGTAAGTTTCTTATGACTGTTCGAGTGTGGCTTTTCTGTCATCAACACTTCATCCCAAAATACGCTATTAGACCTCTGTTCCACGAAACGTTTTTTATTGTGAACTATTTCAGCGAATTTAATTGGCCACATTTGCATAGTCCATAATTTTGACGCAAATATTTGTCGCCCAGATTTTCAAACTCTTACATTCAAAATCTTTTTAGAAAGACTTTGGCGACAGGAAATTAGATTTTGAAATTGCCTATGAAATGATGCGTCTTCCTTCAGCTTTGTTTTTTGAAGAGTGGTGAATGGCTGCGTTCTTTCTCTTTTTCAGAAGTTAAAGTGGTGCATCGCTGCGTTCATTTTCCAGAGCAGTGTACAACATACAGCCATTTCAACACTTTCGATGCTTAAGTGTGGTGCTAAGGTCACTGGGTGAAGTGAAGGTAGCTGTTTAGCAAGGTTCCACAATCTCCTCATTCTTGAGGGGATTTTAAAAGCCTACGTTCAAAGAGAAGCAAGGGGAACAGTGTAAAATCTGTTGGAAAGTTAAGTATGCCAGCTAATTTCATAGAAATATCGTCGTTCACCTGCGTCAAAATCTCATGACTAATTTACATCCTCATCTTTGATCAGGTCATCATAAAGAATTTAGAAGAAAGGAAATCGCTCATAGAGTTACTGTAAATTACATATGCGTAGACAACTGCTTTATCTGTTATCTTACTCTGCTGTGCTTGCAAAGGAGCAAAGTTTTTGGCGCATTAGTCACCTTTGATACGTTACGAGTAGAGTTTTACGAGATCGATATTTTGCAAAAAAAAAAGCCCTGAAGAATGGTCAATTGTTTTCACTAGCGAATTGTTTCTTCGGGTTTATTTATTGTTACACTTGGCATTGATACGTTGTTTAACTGTTGGCTCGGTTTTCAAGCGTGCATGAAAGCATTTTACTGTTCAAAATAAACCTCTTTAGAGGTTGTCTCGAATAGCAGAAGCGAACTGACTTCGTTCATTTCAATTTCTTATAGAGAATATTGTCATCAAAAGCCGTATATGTTGAACTGCAGCTTGCCACAACTTGTGTTGGTGGTATCCCTCACGTTAGATGTGCTTTACTTGCAGAAGGTGACGACCAGTGTAAAGGACAATCTAAACAAAATGGAGCGTATTCAGAGGCAGTATGCAAGCCTAGAGTTGGCCGACCGTAAGGCACTTGAGACAAGCTTCGAAATGATCAATTTCTGGAGCATGGTTCACCTCGTCGTTATGGTCTTTGCTCTCTTAGTTCAGGTACTCTATGTAGTCGTTCTTACGCTTTTCTGTCTTTGTTGTATCCTAGAATATTTCGGCTATAGAGCTAATTTTGTTTTACTAAATTCAGTCAATCGAAAATTTTCATTTTATGCCGCACTTTGCCCATATGTGGGGAATAGTGTGTTTGAGAGCCTTGAGCCTGGTGGAAACTCCTTTTGCGAGAGCGGATGAGGTTATTTTCGTTCAAAAGACACCACAGTAGAGTACCACGGAAATTGGCACGATATGCATTCTTGCGTCTCGCTGACTAACGGCACAGCCTCGAAGTTTTTTGGCATCTGACCAGTTATTTTGACAAGCTGCCAACAGAAAGTAAAGTTAGCAGAGTGGTGCTTGTATGTTCTGACTAATCTAAACTCCCATGCAAACTTCCCACAAAAGATCCATTTTTCTGTGATCCGGCGAACGGAAAATTTGCTGTTTAAAATACATGCAATTTTCTTGGAATGTTTCAGTGCTTCTAGCTCAGCGGATCGGCCTGAAATATTGTAATATATATATATATATATATATATATATGTATGCTTGTACGAAATCACGTTGATGGTGTTTTTGCAAAGCAAATTTGCAAAAGTGCAAAAAAAAACATTAGTAATGGCTAGTCGACGAACAGACCTCGTTGAAAATGTTCTTTAAACAAACTCTGCTTTATGTTTTTTCGTATAAGCGATAGCGCAAAAGCCACTATTACCTTTCTGATAGGTTTTAGCCGATCATCTGAAGTCGAGCCTGTCTTCTGACTTACACTAATTTTACAGTGGTCATTGTGACGTAAATAAAAGTCGAGTGACAAATGTTTTCAATTTCTGCATTTTATATTTTAATAAAGAAAGCTGGATGGATATTGGTTTCTTTTGTTGTTTATCCTCTTTATCGTAGGTGTAAGTAAAATGGAGCGTTTTAGTTCGTTTACCTTCACCACACTCAAACTACAACTGTGTTCTTCTAGGTTGATAGATGAAAATTTTCATTCGTACCAAATAATATTTCTGAAGCGCGGCTTACTTTTAAGCGATACTGTTCGGCAGCTAGGATGCAATTTTGATGCTCATTTCCGGTGAGCATTAAAATGCAGTTGCCATAAAGTGAGGTGACGTAGGTTGATATTGAATCACCAGTTTAGGTGTATATGGTACGATGCCTGTTCGAGGATGAGTCAAGGATGGGTCGATTGTTGAGGAAAGGAAGATTTAACGACTGATCTACACCCACTCGTTGTAATATGAGATTCTGCCATAGTTTCTTGCCTGTTAAATCCCCTCTATTTTTCCTTTTCCTTATGAGACTGGTATTGTTGGCACCCGTATTCATGTTTCCGCATTTGGCAGTTGTTGTGCATTTCGTTTTGGCTTGCACGGGTTGTTTTTTCTATGGTGAGTTAGGTAAACAAGAAGATAGTGTCGGTGCATGCAATCCGTGTTATACTGACATATTTATGGGTATTTTAATGCACGTTTCTGAGCAATAAGCTAAAATCAAGGCGTTATTGCAAACTTCTCTATTCATCAATAGATCGAGTGGGTGCTTCTGAAGGGATGACTTTCAAAATGCATGCGTTGGTCGTCATTGGCGGAAATTTTCTTGTCCCTAATCGCGTATCAACATCCCTCTTCTACCTGAAGTAAGTCTAGAGTTTCCTGGTTTGCAAATTTTATGTTTGTTCCTGTGAATTGTTATGCTGTGAAGAAGCTTCTTGAGCTGCTTGTCTATAAACATGAGTGCTGAAGCAAAATGAAGTGGTTTTTTTTTGGAGAAAATATGCATTTGGAAGCTTATTCCGGTTGTTCCTATGGTTTCGCACCATGTAGGAAGCGCCGTGATTGGTTCCGTTGGAGCCGATAATCGCTTTCGCGATCACCGACCAATGAATATGAAGGTAAGAAACTCAAGCTAAGCGGAAGTTCTTTGCAATTGACTTTCGTCGATAGCATTTTATGAAATTTGCTTAACTAAATTTATACCGCCGTCTTTGCTGAGCATATTAAGTGCAAGCTTAAGCGTCTTCCTCTCTAGTTTCGACGACATATATGCTCCACTTCGTTGCTAGTTACTCCTGCTCACTTTGAAGCTCTTTGTGTGCAGTTGGTTCATTGTTTTCTGTGTTGTTTCGAAGTGCCTTTCGAGTCGAAATGTTTTGTGCCTCTCATTGATTCCTACGATAATTTGTGACATTTAGAAGTGAATGTTATCTACTTCGGTTTGCTTTCAACACGTTTTTTTATTTGTAATTTTGTTGATGTTGCAATTATGTTGATTTGCATGAATAATTTGTGTTCTTCACTCGGCGCTGCAAAACGTTCCTCGAGTTATTCAACGAAAGGGATTTTTGAATTTAGATAGCTATGAGCGGATTAAGTTGTTTGGGAACTCGCCTATCTGCTGCTGGTTGCAAGACTCCGTTGTATTTGTGAGTGCTTTCGTTTTAGCTATTTTAAGGATTTGTTGATTGTATACGCTTAAGATTATCCAGCTGTTATAGTGTTCCTCGCATTCCTCTTCACTCTTCTCGGGAAGGATTTTTGAAAATAGACAAAGGAGGACATGAAGAAGAAAATAGCATGAAAGTCGCATTTCTCATGCGAAGAAGGAATATTGCCGATTAGAATGCATTAGCAGGAAGGGGAGGAGCAGCTTGGGTGAAGGAGATGCGGAGGGAGGATGGTAGATGCCAAATGTTGAGCATGCTAAATGCTCTTTGTTAAAGCTTTTCTTGGTGTTGCTCATCGAAGCCTTCATAATTTATAATACACGTGGCGTTGCAGTACTTTGATGCAATAATAATGTTTCAGTCGGAATAAATCATGCTGGAAAGGTCTTGTAAGTCGTTCCATTGACTACATAAAATATCTTAAGGTGTATAAACACGGTCTAACATAGGTGTGTGCTAGTGTAACATGTATGCTAAGAGGAATTAGCTGTAGTACAGGTATTTCCTGAAGGACTGAAGTATACTCGAAGGAAGGGGTCTTGAGTTGTAGCTTACATTGGAGGTCGTTGAAGGCAGGATGAATGATTTCTGGAAATGAACGCTGTTTAGTCATTCGAAGCATGAATTATGGGACTGAGCGAGAGGAGTATGTTAGTCAGCAGTGGTTTGCAATAGGAGCCAATGGGGAGGATTGCCGGTTCACTTTTGGTCTTTGGAGTCTGTGGTTGTTCCGGTTTCCAGTTCCCTTTTGCTTCTCAAACCACAAAGCAGGAGTTGGAACAGTGACCTGTTAAACATGTTTTGTGGAGTGATATGTTGAATGCCATCTATTGCTTTTGATCAGGGATACTCGGAATGTTCGGTGTGGATGCTTTCTTTTATGGTAGGTAAGCTTACAGCTCGCAGCATTATTTGATTTTGCGTAAGCTTGAAGGTTGGTCGCAGTTTTCTGGCTTATACCACAGAATCATTTTTCACGTTCATTTCCAGTCGAACGTTCTTACTGACACTACAATTCCCCCGGAAACGCAGTTCAACGTTGAAGTGAACGTTGCAGCAATAATTTTGTGCTCACCTTTTTGCTGATTTGCTGACCTAAATACAGTCCATAAAATAGATGTCGATCAAGCGAACACCTACGTTCCGAGTGGTGACGCATTAAAGCGCTTCATCTCTTCAACGCATTATCTATGAGAAATCCGTTATGAATGGGTGCATTTCACGGAATCATCCTGGTCCTGACCGGTTTATTTCGAGAAACCGGAATTCCAACCTCGGCTTCGGTCTAGCCTTTCCCCTCAATCAGGTCGGTCCTTTTCCTCCTTATCTCGCTTCTGATATTGCACTGATCCGAGGATGTGCAAATGCATTTTTTCACTATTCCTTATTCAAGCTGAAAATCCGTTCGTTCTGTATGGCTAACGCTTAGAGACCTCTTTCGGACCCTCGGGTTTCCCGAAGTTCGTAGTCAAGACCATCGGAGGTTACCTCGACGGGACCGAGGTGCTACTACGTGTTGCGATGATTGCACCCTCGCATTACGGAAACATCTTTGGCTCGGTGATGACGAACGTGATGACGATGGACAAAAAGAGGCATAGAGAAATAGAGGTGGTGCTATATAAGTTTACTCAGTGACTCACAACTAGCTGTTCGACTATGAATTTGCTCCAGTAGAGACGTGAAGACCAAGACCTTAATTGTGAAATGAAATTGATATACTTTGGACCGATGTGAGTATGCAGTGAATAATGCAGACATAACAGTCATGTAGGCTTCCAGTGTTTTATGTGCATATTCTGCATTGTTTTATGTTATAATTATGACTTCATACCTGTAGTGATCTGCTTATTACAATCACCCATACTAGTTTTGTTATCAGTCCAAGTTTACTTGAGTCTAATGTTCAGCCAAAAATCTGATGAAATCTAACATCATTTATTCCTAATTGTTCAAGAAGGACAATGAAACTTCCACTCGGTTTCGCTCTCTGAATCGAAGGTTGAATTTGCACCTATATGGAAGAAGGCTCCAACATTACTGACCGGCCCAGTTCCATAGCAATGTTAGTCATGTTACGCAACAAACATCGCGTGGTTCGATTGTGTTTCAACATTAAGTGACTAAACACTCCTTCAGTACTGCAAAGTTATCTCTCCTACTGAAGAATTACCAGAGTACGACGACGATTAGAAATGGTTACGACGACAAGGAAATAACTTGAAGTCTGTAAATTGCAACTCGTTTCTAAACTCGGTTCTTCTCTTCTATAAATCAATTTTATCCTCACGTGCATTTCTGCAAAATTCTCACTTTATTCTTAGACAACTCTCAGACGTTTTCCGTTACTTCATAAAACCTCTCTCACCTCGCCACAAGCACCAAAACTCAATAGTAGAAAAAGAAACAACTCCTCGTATTCACAGAAAGTGAAGACTTCAGAGAAACTAGAAACTCCTTTATCCCAACTACCCATTCATGCGCCCATCATATTTTGGGACATCGGAATCATTCGCAGAGTTCATTGAGATTTTGAATCCTACTGCTCTGCCGGGTTTTTTTCATGAGCATGCCAAAGTTGAGGGTGTTGCAAGATTTTTGAGAATGGTCCCGACGATATTTGAGAGGCTGCAGGGCTCGGGACGCTTCGAGAGCGTCCATAATCTTAGCACAGATTCAGAATCCTGAACCTCGGTGAGACCCGGGGCGACATTACCGCCCATCTAGTCTTGGCGCAGAGAGTTCTCTTCTAACTCATGGCAGTGAAACAAATAAAGAGGGAGATCATTTGTCACTTAGGGCTAGCAGGTTTCTTGCAGCATTTTACTCGAAATTTCAGTGTCAAAGAACTTTTCACGATGTGTGGCCGCTCCCAATAAAGCCGATGAAGTCCTAGAGCGTAGCATGCAATGTGGCACGTCCTGGGAGTTTGCAGACATTCGATGGCAGCAGTGCAAAACAACTTGAGATGCAGACACGATGAGGGTTGATGCAAACTGCTTTTGTATATTTCATTCCCTCAGGCCGACCTGCCCCGCAAGTGTGTGCACAGAATGTCTAAAGCTGAATGAAGTGTTCTTTTATGGAAGCCGTAGGCTGTGGGCATCTTCAGCCAAAAAATTGGACCCGCACCATGATTGCTTCCAGAGCAAAACTGACTCGATAGTATGGTTGAATATAAAGAACGTACGACTGGGATGGAGACCGAGTACGAAATGTCGGCTATGGTATACATGCGGGTTATATCCATTACATTTCGTTGCCGTTGCTTTTGCGGTCTGTGAGTTGAATTTGCCACACAAACTATAGGCGATCCAAATTTAATTAGTCATCATTGCTTTTTCAAAAATTTAATCTCATAATTTGCATGTGCTTACAGTGCCAGAAATTTCTTCGTCATCGACGGAAGTTTCCATCTCATGAAGGTGTCTCGTTTGAAGGAGTCCATTATTATTCGGGCTTATCTTCGCTCATAACTGTGATCCCATAAACAAATCTCTAATAACAAATTAACTCACAACTTATTTTTAAAATTTCTCAAATGAATCTAAACAAAAATTTGTATGACAGAAAAAAAACGACCTCCGAAGCTGACGCTTAAAGCCAGTTACATAGCACGGTTCCCATTTCCGGCCTACCAAATCTCATCCGAATTGGGGCAGAGAAAGCTCGTTTAGCTTGTACTGCTCTGCAGAATCAATGAAGTAATGAAACCGTGAAGGGCGTTTATAGTTTCAAGTGCACAAATACGGATAGGTCAAAACTTTTATAGGTTTCAAACTCACTGCACAAAATATTGCTCACTCAAAATAGCCAAAGCAATTGTTTTCTCTTTCGACTTTCTGCTGAGTCGCTTATCAACGTGAAATTTCTATGCAGTTGTTTTGTTTAAATGAAGTTGAGCATTATTTGCTTCGAAGTGACTATAAAACTCGACATTTTCAATGGCTAAAATGTTGAATAATTTTCACTTTTTGTTTTTGGAGTCTTCGTTGATGTCTTAGAAATTTCGACAGAGTCTAAATGTGCTAGACGATTGCAACGTGGTCACACTGAATTTGAAATCGAGGTGTGTTTTCACAGGTGAAATACAAGAAATTGTTCTTAGCAAATAGAATATTATATGCTTTTGAACGGAGTTATTTATCTTCGCGTGAAATGAACGCATAAGAAATGATGTAATTAGCTAGGGCAAACGTGAATATCGACAGAGATTGGCAAGTTGCCTTGGCCACTATTCTGCTTAAATTTTAAAGTGACTATTTGTTCCTGTAAAAGCATTCACACATCGGTGTGGCGTCACATCATTTAGATGACAATGATATCGAGAAGGAAAATTTTTCATTCAAAATAAAAGCTTTCGGAAAATTTTATGAGGGAAAATTTGAAGTGAAGGTGAAACCAGAAAGATCATTGCCACCAAGTCGAACAGAATCTGATCTGAGTACAGGACGGTTCGTTCTATATCTAGTATAAATGAAAAAGAGTTGATGGTCTTTTGTAATTCTCATCGAGGCTAGCAAATCACATAAACGCAGTTCCTTTGCAAGAAACAACGAAAATTTTGATGTCACGTTCACAAGGATGCAGTGAGTGTCGTGATGGATTTTATGCAATGATTTTTTGTGGCATACTGTGTCCAAAACTTATCTCATCTGAAACATACATTCGCTTACTTTATTAGTCACCCATTGTGAAAAATAAACGTTGCATTGATTCAGATGATTATTGTAGAAATTGTAGAATAAGTAAACAGAAGCGAATTGTTAGAAGTTAGCACTTCAGCAGGGTGAACCAGCTGAATAACACCACTGCCGAATGAGATTAAAACTGCATCTGGAAAGGTCTAAAAAAACGTGTATGCCATAATTGTGGTGTTATCTGTGAATCTAGAGCAAGCAGCGTTAAGTTCCGAGCTGTGGAGATTTTTCAATGAAAGAATTTTATCGGAATGGAAAAAATTCGATAATATTTTTTGAGTTGGTTGTTTTGTTGAGTTTTTTTTTTTTTTTTGAGATGCTATTATTGCGTTGCAATTTGAACTGAGTTTTCTGATTTGTCGGAAAAAGAAACTCAAAAACAGAGGTGAAAGAACAAAACAGTAGCAAACTTGAAAGAATATTTTTTCTCATGTTAAGAAAATATCCTCCTGGATGAAGGGGAATAGCAGCCATGCGCTATCGAACTTATTAGACTCTTGCTAATAAAAACACATTTTGCATTTTATGAAGATTACATCGTAATGTTTCTGCTATAGATTTTTGTTGGAGTCGTGTTGATATACGTCCTCAATGCCATGCGCAGTTTTTTTTTTATTCACGTAAACTAAGAATACTCACTTCACTTCAATATTTAAAGGCATACACACTTTTTTGGGCAAATCCACATGCGCCATCACATCAGCTAAATCGACGAACAAACAACTTCTTTATATTATCGGTGAGTAAATTTTTATATATAACTATGCAACGTTTCAAACGTCCATCAATATATCGATCACTCATCGTCATACAACTTTCAGTTAATTACCCTAGATTAATTTTATAGATTATCTGTGTTAGTTGATATAATCTTTGAAAAAATTTTCATAAGGCTGTGATCAGAAACTGATTCGTTTTTTTTTTTCGCAACCATTCATTCAGACGCTTCATCGTTGAAAGAAATTAGCAGACGCCCTTTTCCTCTTCACAGAGAAATCACTTCTAGGTTTGCCTATTTGACGCATCTTTCACTCAATAGAGGGTTGAAATTTCTGAATCAGCACTAGTATTGTCGAACCAACTTCTATTATAACACTGCTCTCCGACATGTTCAGGGAACAGAAGTCGTTTGTATTTTATAGTAGTCAAGAGGGTAACCAAAAAAAGCAAAGGATTTTATAGTTCGATGCCTAGCCTCTGATTCGCTTGCGAGAAATGCCTCCATTGCTAGCGCACGGTTAGTAAAATTTAGTGTGATGGCTTATGTTTGAGCTTTATCATCCAGCCATATTGTATGTTGTTTATTAGCTATACTTAATGCTTAGAATCCTCCAATCGATATGTAATTAAATTTCATCGTGAGGTAAATTTCATCTGTCCTCTTCCTCTTACAGCTTCTCGAATTTTTTCAAGAAGCCAGATGATAATCGAAGTTTATGGTGCCACCTTCTGAATCGTCCTCGTATTTCTTTTCGTGCACTAAAATAAAATCGCACCACTTTGCTCTCTTTGTGCGTTAAAACAGAAATACACACCCTTGTCCCTTTTGTTGTGGGCTCTCTTAAAGCTACTGGTGCCCCTGCAAAATGCTTTTTAAGTTGCTGCTCGCGTGCTGTTTTCCCAGTTTCTAGATTTCGGGATATCACTTTCCTTTGTCACTGGGATCCCTTTCGGCAGTCTCCATCTCCTATTTTCGTGCATTTTGCTGGTTCCGCAACTGTCAATTTCGTCACTGTTTATGGTACTTCACAATTTCGCAAAATTTGTCTTCATTTTGCTATTTTCCACTCAAGCAGCTGCTTTTTTCTCTCTTTCCAAAATTCCATCAGTATATTAATTGCACAATTGGTCGCTAGAAAGGATAAGCCAACAATAGCCAGTGTAAGCTTTACGATAGAGCTGCGAACAGTGATTGCACGCAATTTACATTTGACAGTCCTAAAGGCTTTCACTGAAATTACCGAACAAGGCAGGTGCCAGTTAAGAATGCGAGAAACTCTTGTTCGGTATCACCATATCATATAGGGGAACGGGATTCGTGCCGGAAGCTGATATGCGAAACATGGCATTTATCTTGTGAAATTTGTAACTGCCATTTTTTCGATTATTAGGTGTAAATATAAAAGCCTTTTTGCATCATTTTGAGACTAACAGTAGGATGGTTCAGGGAGTTGTAAATTTGTAATTTCACATAAATAGCTTGCAAATATAAGACTGCTTGGGGCCAAGCAGGGGATGGAGGGTTAAAAAAATGCAGGATTAAAATCACGAAAGTTTAGACTCGACTTAGTATATTAGTAAATTATTTTTGAAGTTTTGGTGCCCAATAATATAGTATAATATATGTTAAGAAACTTCTGAGATGCAAAACCATAGCGTGATATAGTTTTGAAAGTTAGGAGGGAGTAATGTAAACCAGATAAGTCCTTAAAATCAGAATAAAAGTTCAAATTACAAATAAGTTTAAAAAGTTTTAGTGAACTCACATCACTTGTTCGTGAAGTTTCTGCTAATCGTCGTTTCTCTAATACTGATCAAACACTGTTTTTCTTATTAATTCTTGGCTGCGTTTACGACTACTGTCTCAGGTAACGCGCATTTTTCGATACCGAAAAGATGAAGGGCCAACAGAGGAGGGACTGGAGGAGAGGGCGACACCTTATGAGGTCCGACAGCTATAATTTTTCCACGAGTGAGTGCATGGCTTTTGTTTTGTTTCCATTTTGTGCTTCGTCAGATATCTCCTGAACAAGCTGAAGATGTATGTTTTCGTTGATTCAAAACGTGTTTTCCATTAGCTGAAGAATGTAAGCGTGACTTAATGGTGTCATTTTCTCGATGTTTTCGATTAGATGATTCCCTATTGGAATATTTTCGAGAGAAGTATGTTGAAAACGTGGCACCTCTCTCCCTACTGCAATATAGAGTCATGCCCAAACACAAAATCCAAAGAATTTCAACACGCACCGCAATTGCGATATAGGCCTATAATTTGGCGCATTTTTCGTTGTCTCTCTACATGACGAATACATTTGCAAGTTTCTATTACGTTGATTCAAAACGTGTTTTCCATTAGCTGAAGAATGTAAGCGTGACTTAATGGTGTCATTTTCTCGATGTTTTCGATTAGATGATTCCCTATTGGAATATTTTCGAGAGAAGTATGTTGAAAACGTGGCACCTCTCTCCCTACTGCAATATAGAGTCATGCCCAAACACAAAATCCAAAGAATTTCAACACGCACCGCAATTGCGATATAGGCCTATAATTTGGCGCATTTTTCGTTGTCTCTCTACATGACGAATACATTTGCAAGTTTCTATTCCTCAGAGCATTTTCCCATTGAAATGATGTAGTTAAAAGAGAGGACAGTTCTGGCATGATCTGATGCTATTCCCAACTTTAGCATTTCATTTGCAATTCCATCAAACATTGCTATTTTGCTTGACTGCATATAGGTGAATGTCTTCAAAAATATACGCTGAGCTCATCCAGGTCCATCTTGTCCCGTTTTCCGATGTGTTTTCCGATTGTGTCCGTTATATCGAGGTGCCGTCAATCGTAGTAAATTGTTGTTTCACTTTTGGCAAGTGTCACGTTTCCCTTCGGCGTATCTTATTCGAATCCGCTGCCTTACGCACTTCCTTCATGTTCTTACCACCCTGTGAAGAAATTTTTTCAGCTGGTGAAGGCAAGACTCGCTTTTGTAACGCCCCTTAGGGAGATAAAAAAAAACCCATGCGGCTTCCGTGGGAGGAGCTTAGTTTCAGACAATCCCCAGCGGAGCAGGGGATGTTTGACCGGAGTGGACTTCGTGATAGGGTCTCCACAGCTTAAAATCAATTAGTCATCTTTACGCGGGCTCCTTTGAAGAGGGCCTCACGGAGGAATGGCTGTGCACTCCGAACAGTAGAGGGAAGGATGAGGGGAGGATAGGCATCGAAAGGGATGATGATAAGGATGACCGTGAAGCACTCAAGAATAGGTAACAATCATTATGGTATTAGAGAAAACGTCTGAATGACTGAAAACCGCACTTTTTTGCGGGAATTCTAATCGGTTCGGGCGCGTGATGAGTGGTTCCATTGACGACTAGAGGGTGTGGCGTTTAGAGAGAGCGTGAAGCGGCTGGTGGGCACCTAGTCGACTGTGAAGCAGCGCTGTCTGCCAGAATTGCCATGGCAGCGGGCCACGGCTCCACTCCTCGTTCAAAGTGCATCCCTTCTCCGGGCGGCGTCGATGTGTTCGCAATCCGCTCCGCTTTCGCTTCTGTCTCCAGCTGACGTCACAGTCCATACCACCTGCGGCTGTTCGTACTTATTAACTGGCTGTGGCCCCTTCTCATTCTAGTTCCGCCTCCTAGCAATTCTTCAAGAAAAAACACCACTGACCACCGCCACCCTCCATACATAATTGGCTCTTAAGGCTGTATGTACGTGCGTGAATGTCGCGTTTGTCGATTTAGTGGCGCTGCGCGTGCTTATTTGCGTATCTTTGTGCGTATTGCAAAAATCTCCATTCAGCCTATTCGTCGAATGTGTCTGTTCTTGTGATATTCTGTGCAATAAGAAAATCCATCGAATCCATGGGACATGCTAATGATGAGTGCTTTATTCTGTTCTCACATTCACTCACAATTGGCACTGGCAATTGCATTTTGCAACGTACAGCTCAGATGAGCTCAACGCATGGGCAATGTTTTTTTTTCGATATTTTAAGGTTCTTTTTGAGTCCTTATGATTGCGATTCTTTTTCTGCTCGAATTAATTGTCAGTTCACTTCCAACGAAAAATTTATAGCTGGTGATTGTATTCGAAAGTTCAGATATTTGCAAAATCTTCTGACGATACAGCATCTTCAACATATTGTCAGCTTTTATATGACTTTCATTGTTACTTCTCGTGTTCGATGATGCAGTTTCAGTTCTCTATTCCACACCGAAATAGCCACTGAAAACGATGTATGAGTCGTTGCAAAGCAATATTTGCTATGTCATAAGTGTGCACAAGAATGAGAAGGATCTGAAATGGGATGTGATGGTTAGAAAAACTGGAACGCGAGAAAAACAATGGAATTTAGACGAAAATAACACGCGCTTCTGTTAATAACAAACGTGTCGTTTTGCTGATTAGCGTAAAATTTCACCGAGAAGGTAGACTTTGGTTTTTTTGAGTTTGAAAGAACGATTGTTTTGTCATATAATCCCTTGTCATTCCCCTTCACTTACTTTCACCAGCTAAACCTTGAAAAAACCCCTAGCCGGGCTCAAAGATGATTTGAGGTGAAAACTTTTTGCATGACATTCCTCTATCGAGGTACTTCTCGTACAGTTGCTGCACATATACCTGTGGTAATGTAGTTTAGAGGGGAGAAATTCAACAGATTCACTCTCAGCTTATTAGCATACAACTTTAAAGTGTGAAAAGAGTTGTGGTATTCGGTAGTTTTGCGTCTTATATTCAGATGCTTGCGCAGTGCGCTGACAGCTTTGATTAGTGACACCTGTCGTTTCTTCGTTGGTCGCACTGCCCGCATGAGATACGTCGATCTTATTGATTGCCAGCAATTAATTTTTTCGTAAAATTAAAGCGGCTCGAAGAGATGAATGAACTATAGATCGTGGAAGTGCCAATTACTACAATTAGTTATTCAGACTATTTGTTTAGTAAAGTCGATGCTTATAGAAACACTATGAGAGAGGAGCTTCTTTACAGGGATCGCTTCCAACTTATGCCTCAGCTATTTTATAATTCTTTTTTTTTGTTCCTTGCATCCTCTTCAATTCATTTCTTTTTGTTGTAATGTTTTTGAGTATATTTTAGTGGAAGTAAATAGAAGAATAGCACTCATCTCAAATCCCATAAAGAATGTTGTCAGCAAACGTTGTTGAAAGAGCATAGAGCGACATGTTCACAGCATCGGCGATGAATCATCGTTATTCCTCTAGATGTATATTGGTTGTTTTTACTTCCATCCACTTCTCTCATCTCCCGTTTTATAATATAGCTTATTCGTCAATGAGGTGAAAATAACTCAAGGATAGGAATATACAGTCGATCACAAATACATCCGATGAGAAAAAGAATATTGCCTTAGACATCACATAAAAAAAGTAAAGCAATCATTTTCACACGAAGGAAAAACCAAACTTTAAAAGAAACCGTAAAGCAATTAAATGAAACTAGTGCAGCAGAAGTGAGCCATCGAAATTGATACGATTTCTGCTTTTGCTTATCAAATCAGCTTTACAAGCTATCGACAAACCATAAAATATGCATAATAACGACTTCATATCGTAGTGACCCGACCGCCCGGTTGGCATTTTTTGTAAAAAATTCGCTCTTTCATACTTCGACCTCTTCAAAACAGAAACATAACGAGTGTAGAATGCTTGCAAATTTTTTGATGTATTCAAATATTTTTCGCTGCATCTGAAATGGATGTATCAGTGCCAACTATAACATAATATAGATTGTCATTTTGTGGTCATTCATTACACATACCAAATTTCGTAGCTTTGATTTCAATGATTCCTGAAATCATTGTACAGGCAAGTAGAGCACACATAATGATGCATAAATCGACATACCGATACACAACTTCGCCATAATGTGCTTCTGCGAAGAAACTGTCGCAAAACGCATACCAGTCGTAGAACACATGTAAAATGGAAAAAATTTTTTGAAGTTTTTTTTTTGCATCTGATATCAGATAGCGAAAGCGAAGATCGATCGAAGAAAGCTATTTCAAGAAACATTTGGACGAAATAATGGTCATCCACGAGAGGCGATATGAAGATTGCATTGCAAACAGAATTTTTGGAAAAAAACTGGACCAAAGTATGCGCATAGGTGAGTGGTCCGCTTCCGTAGATAGAAAAATGCCCTCATTTTTTCCCCCAAAAAAAAGGAGAAGAACAGGAATGCAAGTGTTTTGCTTTGATGATCGCGCCTTAGTTGGCAGTGACTCACAGCCCACCTTCCCTCCGTTCTATTTAGGTGGTCAGCTACCGTCCCCAGCAAGCGATTATTGAAGTTACGAGTACACTCTTGTTAAAATCTTTTATAGAGGCAGTTGCTTGCTTTGCATAATCGTTGACCAGTACAAGCCTTTCAGCTCGGTACTCTGCTGGAACCCTAATTTCTTTTCGCTCTCTTGGACGCTGCTGCAAGAAGCCAGTAGAGGCTTTGGCTCCTCGATGCTCCGAACATTGTTTGTCTTCATCTCGGCTGAAACATTCGGGTTGGACGAACATGGTTTTAATAGTTTGAAAAATGGATTTTTTCACTAGGACCTTTAGGTGTAGTGAAATAATTTTTTCAGAGGTTTTCCTTGCTGAATGGATCAACCAGATGGGGTAATAATTGTTCAGCGCTTATTAGGATGAAGCACAATGTGGGATGAGTATCTGCACTGGATTCGATTTAAAAAGCCGATAACAAACGTTCTGATCAAAGACGCGAGGAAGCTAGAAAGGCTACCGTGCGGAACTGTGTTGTGCCATGATCTTCGCGCTGTCGCTTTTAAGAACCTTTTGCTTTACCTGTTTCTACGTGTTGTTTCATTCGCACATGTTCATTCCTATCGCATTTGTTCTATGACGCCGTCCATGTAAATGTTTGACTCTCAAAAAACATTGCATTCAGTCGTTTCAAGCTTAATTTATTGCATCTAATGTTGTTAATGCTCCGTTAATAAGAAACGATCTGAATAATCTTGTCATCTTGGTTGGCTAGTACAGGTTAAATGTGGTTTGTATCACAGAGATGGGCTAATTCGGTAAATACCAAGAAGTTAAGCTTTTATTGAACAGCTTCCTTTCAGTCTTTGTCGCTCGGATCAGGCGTAAGTTGAGATGATGCTATGACGCTATTTGTTAACTATGACACTGGCTTATTGTTATTGAGTTTTCTGTCTTCGTATCCGTCTATATACAGGCCCTTTTTCACTTCATAGTGTTGCCTTGGAACTAAAAGTTTTTGTATATTTACGTCCAGCCAGCTCCCTGTATTGCTTATCAAGGTGACGAACACCTAGTAAATTACATGACATTATCGTCATTTCTGACACCGAAATTATTGTGATGTGGGATTTCACTTATTCAAGAATCATGTGAAGCAATTTTTATTTTCAATTCTAATGGTGTTGGATGAACTGAATTATTGATGAGAACTTTTGTCAACATATCTTTGAACCAGTCGGAACAAATGGTATCGGTGGCAAATATTTTTTTGAATTTTGATTCCAGAGCCGTTATGACTTCCTCTGTTGATAAAGCATTTAGCATGGCAAATCATAGTTCAGTGTTGTTTGACTTGTTGATCTGCTGCAAACCTAGCGCTTAGTCTGCTAATTGCGCTACAAAATGCAGGTAAAATACGCTAAGTTCCTCAAAGTCATAAAAGTTTTCTCTGCACAGATCGACACAAGTTATTTCATTCATGTTTAAATGTAGGGCTTGAACTGTGACAGGCTGCGAATATTTTGAGATTGATGGATTTTCCTGGTATGATAAAGAATAACGAGAAATACATTGTCATGGATTATTACCTCATTGTTTTTACGACAAGTAATGGCATAAAGTTGGACTTCATGCTCGAATCTCTTCAAAAATTTTGGGCACTTTCATTGCTACGGAATCTGTCTTTACAGCGATTTAAAAACTTGAATAATACGGTCCCGGCGACTCCTGACGATGTGTCACTAATTTGCTCAAGGAAATTTCCCGCTTACACTCGTGCCATTGGAGAATGCACATTCCCACTGGGAACAAGCAGTTATAATTCCTTTGTTAAAGAAATTTCTCTCCCCTTTGACCAAAAATTCCCCGTCCACTTAGTTTAACATGCTCAGTTTGTAAAGTATTATGTTGAGCTGAATTCTGTTTTCAACCATCTACTGCTAAGGTTTTTTGCCTGCTTGCTCAAAATCCCCATTTGGTATCTTGCGTAAACGATGTGATGTCAATCTTCAGTGAAAAATTCAAACAGGGGTAAGAGGTAGTTTATAAATATTGGGCTGAGGTGTTCGATGTGGTTAACCATGAAAAAGTCAGCCATGGTCTAGAAAGATATGGCATTGTTGGTTCATTACTCGAATGGATTGAATTGTCGAACTTTGAGGAGGGAAGATCATTGGAGGATTTTCCATAAGTTCTATAGGTTGCAACGATGTTACATAAAGTGTTCTTCAGTCACTATTGTTTTTTTAATTTGTGTAAATAACAACATCTCAGATGGTTGTCTCGCATATGCACACTGTTTGCTGACCACTTAAAAAAGTATGACGTCCACTTCAAGACCCAACTGTCGGATCGCTGAGTGGTCAAATAAATTACAGCTCCGAAATTCTGCTGGCAAATATCAGGTGTTACACGGGAATTGTGGCATGAGACGTCTATTTCGATCATACAGAAAAGCGTCGATGGTATCGAAGAGATCCGTTGTCGAAGGTAGTATACGGAACCTCGGCCTTAAGGTAACGTACAACTTGAGTTGTGATCCTTATCTTGATGGAACTGCCTCGATAACTATACTGCATTTTGAAATTGCTACGTTACTCATACACTGAATATCTCAGCAATGTTTTCTTGTCTTATTGTTGACCTGCTATTGGGTGCTGAACATTAATCAATCGCCTCATACACGCTTTGAGATAGACACTGTGGAGTTTTTTACTAACATGCCTATTGGAGGACATTTCAAGAGTGTTTCAGAGGTACTTTTACTTTGAGTGAGAGTCTCTCTCAAAATTTTCATTTTCCGGGAATCGAAGTAGAAAAAGTTTTCTTTGGTTTAATCCAGTTTCAAAGTGGTTAAAAGATTGATATGGAGTAGTGCAGTGATCGAAGCGGTGAAGTGAGAAATTTTAAAAGTGCTTACATCATCACATGACTTCACTGTGGAGAGTTTTCAGCGATGAACATGCCGGAAACAGTGCTGCTTTCCTCTTGGATCTTTAGAATTTTGATGAAGATGAATAGGACGCCCGGTGAGATTGGTCTCCCTTCTCCTTTAGAGTTTTCAGAGATGCACCAAATTCCATCAGTGGTGGTCTTATAGACTGAGGACATTGGTGCTGCACTCACTGCCCACATAGGTAAAACTCCGTAACATGCTCTAAGGAATTGAAGAAAACTTGTGATCGTTCGTTAAACTCTTGCCTCCATATGATCCTTTTAATCGTTGTTGTAGCGCTTATCGGCAACCGGATTCAAGCCATGGTACCCCTTGATCCTTTGCTTGGATCGCATCCATGTACATTCGAGCTTGTTAGCTGGTCAACTAGGCCCTCCGGTGGTTGGAATGAATTTGGGTACCGAACCTGACCAGTGTTGTTAAATGTAGCAAAATGTGCACATCTCGACGATTTGGAAGCTTGCTGAAGGTTTGCCCAGATCCTCTCTTTCTTCAACAAATGCCCACTGGCGTTGACGCCAGGTAATCGTCCGACGATGCGTTTCATAGTTGTTTCATCTGCTTCCATAGTAACGCCGAAGTCTCCGATCGTTTTAGATTTGGCAAGAGAGTGTTGAGCAAGGATATAGCTGAACGACCAGGCTATTGTATGGTAGCTTTCCTTGGAGCATCATATTTATACTATATTTCTTCCAACTACCCTCTATCATTGAGGTGATAATGAAGAAGATGAAGAGTTACTTTGGGATTCAGTTCGGTGCGCTTAGTGAAAAGAGGAACATAAAAATCAGCTTTGAATTTTCATTCCCACCTGCAGGCAACAACGTTTCTATTTTCGGCGAATATCGCCACCGTACCGCTTCATGTCTCCGCCGCATCTTGGGCAGAGTCGTCGTATGTGCAGCAGGCTCAAATCCTCAAGCCAACCCAAGAAATTTAGGCAGTTTCAGGTTTTCAGGTATCTTCAGCAGTTTCATATATCGTAAGCCATCGATGTCAGCCATCACTCCTTCTGATAACCGCAATACACGGCGACAACCGTCCGTAATAAGCGTCACTCATCACGAAACCATTATGGAGCATGTTTGAACATGTTCTCACAAGTATCATGCCCGCATGTTAAGCCTGTAAAAACGTGTGTAGCTGAGGTCTCAGCACACGAATATGATAGTTTCTTCAACGTTGTGGGTTGAATCGAAGTTTTTGAACTCTGACGTAAGCGGTATATTTGCAGTTAATTGTATATCCATATATTTCATTCATATTCAATGTGTATAGAGGCGTCCTGTTCCACTTCTTAATTTTGCATATTCTACGCTGCCATATTGGCAGACTTCATTGTTGCGGGTGCAGCTTCTGTCTTCGTAAGGTGAAGTTAACTGCTTAGTGGAAATTGACATATTTCCAAAAACAACTCTTTTTGCATTCAGTTATCCACATTTGTTTTAGAGGAAATACAACTTATGCTTAGTTTAGCTCCATTTCATTAAAATTACGTGTGATGTGGAACGGAAATATTGCAAAAATTCTATAAACGTTTGGTAGAAAACTTCTTTCTGTTTACTTTCAAATAGTGATTTCGTCAGAAGCGAGTTTCAATAGGTGAACAAAATGTTTTGCTCACGTTTCAGAATTTCACAATTTTTTGCATGCCATTCTACCTTGACCTTTGGTGATCCAAAATTGCGGAACAGGTGAACTCTTAAAATTTCCATCAAGTCGGAGCTTTCGAATTTATGTTCAATCTCTGCTTGTAAAGCACGACCTATGCAAGGCTGATGGCAGCCAAATCATGAATGGAATACGAAACGGCTTTCTTTTGGTAGTTATGATAATTGTTTTAGTACGAGGAGAAATTGGGGATTGGTAGTTTTGATCAAGGCACGATTCGCCGCACTGAACTGCGCGATAATATTTTGCCGTTAGGTATTTGTGGGCGAACGATAGGGTTTGTCTTTGTCAAGTACGTCTTCGTCGAACTAACCTCAGATTCTCTCAATGCCGTATTTAATCGAAGGCTGACGTTATTTACGTTCTAATTCTCCATTGATAATGCAACTTCACCCATGCGTGCATTTTGTTTCAGAAGCCGGCTCAATTCATGTGTCGGGGTTGATTTATTGCGGTACTGTTAGCGCGACGACGACGGAGGGCGCCCTACTCGCAAGAGTGGCTTCGTGCAATCTTTGGGGTCAATGTCGTCCTCCAGTGAATATGGAGCAATGTATGGTATCATCGGACCCATTGGGCAAGGATCTTTCGGATTGGTCATGAAGGCCCGCAAGCTTCAGGTTTGATCTATTTTTTTACTCCTTTCATTCTATGCTTAGTCTAATGCTGAATTATCACTTATATAATAAAACGGCGCTGTCCATTTCTGCAGTCTTGATATTACAATTATTGGACGTTCCGTAGATAACCTAACAGCTGGAAATCTGCACCGAACAGCTGTTTTCGCGTTTGTATTGGAGAATCGCAACGAGCGATGCAAACGCCACAAAATTAGTGAACTCGCCTTTGAGAGAAATCATCTCCTGTTCTCCAACTCCCTCTCCCCTCCTTGCAGCTTCTCCCCTCTAATTGTGGAGCAATGGGAAGCGGAGAAGAATACCAGAGAGAACTGGCATAACAAACGCCTTCGCATATTGCTCACTTGACTTGCTAATTTCGTATTTACCGACTAAATTGAAGAATACAAATTAACGCACTCGTATTTCATCAAATCCACACGAGGTTTCCACGTAACATTGGCTTTTCTCCGACTGCCATATTTAAGTGTCTATAAATTTACTTCGAATTTGGTAGATTTATTTGATTTAGGGGACGTGGGTTAATCTATGTTATGGCTGTCGCATTTCGTATTTTTTGTTTCGGTGGATCCCGAGTTGGAACTATCGGACAGACAAACAGACATACACATCTGCATAGATATGACGTCGCCATAACACACTTTTGCAGTGCAGATTTGTTTTGCGTTTAACAGGTTGAGAAATGTAGTATGCAAATGAGCTTTGCATGTGTTTTTCCTATGATGAAATAGCTAGGTAGCTGTATTTCGTTGAAAAGGGTCATAGGTTCATAATTGATCAGTGTATCTGTGCGTGGTGTGTATGTGATAGCTATGTTGGTTTCTTTCCTGCTCTTACTAGACAAGTAGGATTGTGTCGGATTTGTATTCACCAAAGAAAGTGGCCTTTGTAATACCAGTTTTTTGTAGAACCAAGCGAAACTCGTAGGATCTTCTCCAATACGATTAGAAAGGAAACCTCGGGATATTGCTGTCTGTTGGAGGTGGGATCTGACGTTTCACTTTGTAGTTCAAGAAGTGTTCAAGGAATTTAGTGACACAGTGGAGCCTATCCTTTTGCACTTGTTGCTTCAATTGAAAAAGCAGCGCTTTCTACTTCCTGGCCTTTGCAGAGAGAGATGAAGCTTTTTACAACGTTTGATTTGTAGTTCAAGTGCACCACACCTTTATGAGTGAAGTTAGAATGTAAACTTTTATTCGCTTTAGAATACCACGCCTAGCTGTCTATTCACTACGTAAATTCAGAATGTGAAATTTTACATCTCATTATATATTGTATACAGAGGACAGATTCTTTAGAAAGAAAAATCTATTGCCTTAGAAAATTGCGTTCATTACCTTAACAAGAAGTGCACATATCTCGAATTCGGTGGTTCTGTTTTAGTAGGACTTTCTTTGTATTTTATTGTGTTCTTTTTAGTGATTTTTTCCACATGTTGTGGATTCGATCGGCGAGCATTTTCAAGCTGAAAGTGCAAAAAAAAAGATTCTTATTAGACATTAGTAATTTCCTCTGACTTGTCTTGTCCATCATTGGTGCATGATTGACACCTGTCTAATGACGATTGAGAAAATTCTCAAGATTCTATTCTATTCGAAATCGTATTGCTTGATTGCGTTGTGAGTTTTTCAGTGAATGGAAATTCAAAAGCTTTTCTTTGTGCTCTAATTGACCTTATTTATTGAGTGAACTCAAAAGAAGGAGGTTGGCAGTGCTATAGGGGCATTTTTTAAATAATGATTTCTGTGTTTGTTAATCGTCCTATTTCAGACAGGTGAAACGGTGGCCATAAAGCGTATTCCTCTCAAATCGGATCGTCGAACTGAGATTGAGATTATTCGGGAGATGTTCGCACTTCGTAACACCGACCACGAGAATGTAAGTTGTGTTTGCGAATTTATAGCTCGTCTCAAATGTTCAACTTCCCTGTACTGTTCACGTCGTTTAGTTAGTTGCAAGAATCGCAAATAGATGTATAACACGCATTTGTCAATCCCTTTGCGCTTTTCATTTGTGCAAAAAATTTTCCACGTAGGTTAAACCTTCGGGATGGGAGGTGTGCTTACGTTGTACAGAAGGTTCGTCTGAAGCGTTGAAGATTGTGCGTGTGCTGGGCGTAGAAGGTTATATTGCGTCTTGCTGCTTATTTGCATAGATTTTTATTTACTTTAGTGCCAAAACTGAATGAGGGCTATGCTTAATTATTAGAGAGTTCTGTTTATGTGTTGAAAGAAATTTTTATTTCTAAGGTTTAATATTTGTTGTGTTCTTTCCTCACTGCAAAAGATTTTCTTATAAAGGTTTTTCCATAGGATAACGAAAACTTTATTTACAGATCGTTAAACTCGTTGATATAGTATCGAGTACGGATACAATTTCACTAGTAATGGAATATGTTGAATCGAATTTGAAAGCCGTTATTGAAGACGTTTATCGTCCTTTAAACGATGGTGTTGTCCGATATTATTTCTTCCAACTTCTTTGCGGTGTTTCTTACCTTCATAGTCTGGGAATAATGCACAGAGTTGGTTTAATGCGTTGAATACGTTTTTTTCAAATCTCATATTTCTTTATACGGAAAATTATGAAACAAACTTGGAGGGCGCCTGAACAACGCGACTGGAAAATTTATCCGCAGTGACCCTAGTTTTATGGATATTCTAATGGAGAAAAGTGGCGATCACTAATGCTATGTCTTCCTCTTCCTTTTATTGATTGGTGCCTTAGAAGGTTATTTCTAAAACGTTAAAAGTAGTCGTTTTCAGGATCTTAAACCGCAAAACGTATTGATCTCATCAGAAGGAGTACTTAAAATCACGGATTTTGGTCAGGCATGTTTGTATTTCCCTGATGATCCGAATAAAACCTACGAATACCAGGTAAACATCCAATTTATTCAAAGTAGGTACAATTTACCGAGACTATCGCAAAAGTTTCTGAGATAGACAGCCTCACTTTCTTATTCAGCCACCGCGATGTTCTCATGTAGAACTCAAACTATCTACTGGCAATGTTCCAGTCAATATACAGTTTGTAAGCAATTTCATCAGTAAGTAAGAATTTCGTCAGTAATTAAGTAAGTTATATCATTGCCGTGCAGCTTTTCCTATCACGACCACAATATGGA
The DNA here is from genome assembly GCA_006503575.1 of Baylisascaris schroederi. Lineage (NCBI taxonomy): Eukaryota > Metazoa > Nematoda > Chromadorea > Rhabditida > Ascarididae > Baylisascaris > Baylisascaris schroederi. The sequence goes on from QEWY01001989.1 coordinate 2,180,048, forward strand.
CCACGTATGCATGCATTCTATGCTCTGTTTCACAAAACTCATATGTCATTATTGTGGCAAAAGTTCGATGCCCATAGGATTTTCATTCATTTCAATTAACTAAAGAGAGAAGGAAGAAGGTAATGAGAATGTTTTGTTGTTAGTGACGGGGTTGATGTAAAACAGTTGGGTGTTCGATTTCGTGGCGGCTTGTCTGCCACGAACGTAGCTAAGACAAATTGCAATACGTGACAGTACCAGCTGACTGAAGAAAGGCAGAAAATTAGTGTATTTCCAGGTGGCATCAAGATGGTACCGAGCTCCTGAGCTGCTTTTCGGCTCGACAAAATATAGCCCGAAAGTCGATATGTGGTCTTGTGGTTGTATTCTCGCTGAAATTCTCAATGGCGCACCACTTTTTCCCGTAGGTCCTCGCTCGTTTATTGTTGCTGGTTTTCTCTTCGGTCTGGGGAGAGGAGAGGGAGGCGAAACGGCCTTGGATGAGCAAAACGCTGCTGGTAGCTAATTTCCTTTTATCTGCTTTGTGCATATCTGGATTTCATGCAGCTATGTGGAAAGAGAGGAAGTGTGATCGAGACGTTATTAAGCGATAAATAGGAGGGAACCATTGACCCCAGCAAACTGGAACAGAAACCATGTTATCACGGGCGATGAGTTCAATGGCTGTGTGTCTTATGCCTTCCGAGGTTTTGGAAGTGGAAAGCACACAATGCAGCCTTGATCAGCATTGAAGTTTGTTTTAAAATATTTTATCTCGCACTTTCTCATCGCAGAGGAGGTAAGATATTTTTCCTTGACAGCGATTCTTTTTGAGGAAGGAGTTTGGTTATGGCGGAAACGAGGAATATAGTTAGTCCAAACAGCTTTGCAAGTTTCTCGATTACCACTTGGATCCTTGTTGGCCTGATATTATTTGCATGCTTATTTGCCTGTTTGTTGGGATATAATTGAGGTTATTACTGTTGAATGCCATTATTTGCCATTTGTCGAACGTCGAGAAGAGAGACACATCGCGACCTCTTTTTAAAAATTGTATTGATAAAGACCACAGTGCGCTTTTCATTCTTTGTTTCATTTAAATTCTCGCAAAGATGATCCTTTTCGGACACTCAAAATTCGAAACTCTTGTCTCACACACAATGCTCATTTCATGTGCACTGTTACATACTTGTCGGGGTTTTTTTTTCGCTTGGTGATACAAATATGTTCGATGGCACGAGTATCTCATGATTTAAATACCTTGTGGCTCTATGACGGAATATCCTCTTCCGTAAGTTTTCATTCAGTCATTGAAGCATATGATGCGTGACCAACAGTGAGTAGAGACCACTGAATTTCTGAGCAATACTTTGTGAAAAATATGGAGATCGCCTCATCCATTCGGACAGACGATAAAGTAAGCAAGCGAGGAGAGTGAAGCAGGTAAATAAACTGGAAAAAGCTGAAGAGGCTAGTGGAAATAGACAGGGGCTGTTTTCAGGGCAGAAATGATCTCGAACAAATCGGTCTCGTAATGTCGGTGCTAGGTTCTCCATCAGATCAGAACTGGAAAGGATGGAAAGACTTACCAGATAGTAGAAAGATAGCCTTCGAGAAAACGGAACCTGTTCAAGATTGGAGTACCATAGGCAAGTTGCTTTATTATCGAAAATGGTTGCAGATCCTTTGTTGTAGACTTTCTCGAGTTGTAATATTGAACCTGGTTTTTTTCTTGTTGCGTATAGTGTTTTTGATCTCAGTGGAATGGAATGCTCGACGTCGAAGAAGGCATTAGTGCAGATATTGGCAGATTGAATTTAACTCTGATTTAAGAGTCGATCGCCCTAAACTCCGTTTCCTTAAATTCACAACCTGTGTTGTCCTATTCCGTCAACGCTATATGCGCATAGGCGTGCAGAACACACAAAGAGGCTGCTGCTATCATGGTCCGTTATTTAAGAAATTCGTTATTTTTTGAAAATTTTGCAGAGAGAGAGGTTCGTTCCCGCTGATTAAACTTGGGCCAGTTTTACATAATTTATCTGGTAGGATTTTTAGTAGTTTTTGACTTGTGAGATTATCTTGTTGGGGCGGACTAGCTGATGTTTACTGTCGAATAAATTACGCAGTTTTCATTTTTTTCATAGAGTGTTGCGCATTAGACAGAATCTTTCGCAGTTTGCTGTGACGATGATTTTGTATTATGAAGTATTTCAGTTCCGTTGGCATCTACGGAATGTGTTGCTCTTCTTCGTTGTCTAATCGTTTACAGCGACGAGAAACGCTATTCAGCTGTTGAAGCGCTCTCACATGACTTCCTTATTGAGGCAATACCGCACCGTGCACCTTATGTGCCCCGAGTGCACTCGAAACGCGAGGTGGCCACTGTTCTCGAATACGACCCTAACGTGGATGTTAATAATCTTTTCTTCGGAATCGCTGACCTCTGATCATGTATTGAATTGGCTCCTCCAGAAGATAGTTGGGTGGACATTAGAGTGACCGTCACTTTGTTCCTCAGACGCAGAAAATGCTCAAAGCATCTTTAACATTTTAACGGGAACAACATATTCATGAGGGATTCGAGAGAGATTGGCCTCATTTTTTTCGCACCAATTTGCAGCAGAACAAGGACTTAGCGAATTGGCAAGATGAAATGCAGTCGCGCTGGCGTGATAGCCGTTTAGCAGCACATGTTAACGTGCACTGATGTTCATGGTTTCTTAAAATCTGCTCACTTTCAACAGGTGACCAAATTATCTCATACCTATACCTGATCTACCTTGAGACAAACCTGTCCTCATTATATCTTTGTCTCTTAAGGTAAATGTATACCATTCTCTGCCTCAAACTATACTTTATGTTTTTTTCAATTAATTGCTAGAAAAAGGATTTCACTTCATAAGATTAGTGTTCGCGGTAGCCAAAAGCTATAAACTGAAGTGAGGCATTTATTACATAAACTGTGAAACCTAGCAACACCACTAGACAATGAGGGTATGGTGACCAGCAGCGGGAGTGGGAAACATAGCCGGCGCCACACACTCACCCATTTGTTACCTAGACGGTGACTCAACCACCTTTGAAAACGCGCCTCGAACGCATGTGGGAGAAACACGGCTAGGTCAGTTCGAATGTTTAGATAAGAGGAGCCAAAACGTGGCTGCGATCCCCCGCTGGGCCATGTATGGAAAAACGCTCGCGGAATACTTTTGAGGCGGAAACGTAGATGAGCCATGTCCCAATAGCAGGTGTAATCTTGGCCGTGCATGGGAAAATGCGATTAGACCACCATTCCTGTTGTGGCCGAGTGAGGGTCGGACCAGCGCGTGACCCACTCATGTTTCCCTCCCATTGTTGACTGAGATAAGTGAAATCCTCAGCAAACGAAATTTGATTCCTAGCGGAATGCATAATTAATCACACAGCAAGTTTACAATAAAAAGTACGTGCATGAGCAGCAATAAAATGGGGGATAATAGACTGCATTAATTTGCGAAAACATTTTTTCTACAATGATGTTCTTTTTTAATTGTCTTCCGTTTTACGAGTTGAATGGAAACGCACGCATGGGAAGATCATAACGGCGACGAATTCCAGAACGAGTTTTGCTTAATAAATGAGATTCTGGGTCATATACCACGTACTGAGTTACCTACCAGAAATGCTCAAGAAAACTTTCAGATCTGTGAAAGCAATACTTACTTCTCAAAGCAAATGGAAAAAAGTACCGAAAAAGAAGGCTGACAGGGTATGCATCTTTATTTCAACCCATCAGGTGAGCCGGTTGTTCAAATGTACAAAAATAAACACAAAACGCCTAATAATGCGCTTCCTACGAACCCAGTAGGTTCTTTTGTGATCTAATAATTTCGCTATCGTAGCTTTTGTAATTCAAAAGTTGCGACTACTAGGTAAATAAACAAATAGGCTAGCACATAGAGCAGTCAAATAGGGGACTTATGATTGCGTTTTCGCCTTCCCACCTTTCCTGCATAATGAAAATAGCGAACAAATTGAGAATAAGGAAAAAAAAAAACAAAAATTGCCCACTGAATTAATGCCCTCTACTCTGTTTAACTGTAGCTGAGAGCACTGAAGGCTGTCGAATGTTCAGAATTGGCTTGATTTGCTCACTTGGCTGCCTCAACAGATGTTGGTAATGAATTCTTGATAGTCAAAATTTCTGAGATAGAACAACACTGTTCTAAGATATGTTCAGCTAGCTTGCTTGCCTTAGCATACCAAACGCTCGATATTACAAAATTTGGAGCACCAGATGAATTCTGCAATTTTATATCGTGAAGAGTTGATCAGCCTTCCCAATATGTCGACGAGTGATTTTTGTTTCGCTTGTTTGCATGCGTGTCAGTTCACAAGATCAATTTTTTTTTTTCGAACTTCGTTTCATCGCAATAAATTACTTTCGGAGCGGAACATAATTAATTATTCGAGCATTTTAAAAAATTTTACTAATGAAGTAATTTGATGGTGATGAACTCGCATTAATGACTGAAGTTAAGTGAGGCATTTTATAGCTCTAGACTAAAACAACCTTGATATACTTTACTACGACATGCTATAGTCTAGTCTAGTGCGTATACAAAACATCATTGAGTGAAATGTTGTAACTTCTTTCAAGACTTCTCTCTCTGTTTATTTTGAATAGCGATTTTGGTATTTAGTTGTTCACATAATATATAGTAGTTGCTAACAGACCCCAAAGGCAGGAAGTTGGCACTCTGTCGCTCTTGAACCTCCAGTTCTTCTATTCGTGGCTGTTCCGAGCTCGATTTTGTTCCCAACCTAACCACTGTGTAAGGGATCTCTCGCATTAATAAAATGCGTCGTCTAACTGATGGTGCTATTGTTGGCCATATGCTTGCTTTGCCCCATCAATTGTTCATAATTGTAAAGTTTATTAACCTGCACCAGGTTGTTCATCTTGTTGTAAGTCTTTAATTTAATCAGTACAAGTTTCGGGTTCTCAGCGATCGTTATTTTTACGGCTTTGAAGAATGATTGCAATTGGTCGCATTTCCTGAAAATTATGTTTACCTGTATCAGGTCGGTATTATTCACATGTGATGTTCCCACTTCATTTCGCTTTTCGCTTCTTTTCTTGTGTAAGATATGTTCCTCTGCGTTTCCATGTTCTCGTTCTCATCTTATACTAATTCCTTTTAGTCTGAATATTCGGCTGTTCAGGTGGTTGTGGCCTTGTTGTTCAGTTTTTTCCAAGTTTTTCATTCACATACGCTTTCTCAGACCCCAATTTTGCGGATTTGAGAGTGTCTCACTTTGTAAATTCCCAACCTTTTTTCCAGTTTTATATCTTTCTTTCATTTGACCTATGTATTATATGATTTGTTATTTTTAAATAAATTATTAAAGCATTGGAACTTATGTTGAAATGAAGATGCGATCAAACCTTACTGCAAGCCAGATTTTTTCTTCAGTGTTGAATATCGCAAGTTGAGTTCTTTGCTTTTGCTGAAGCAAAGTATCGGCCCACACTGTGACTTTTTCACCCTCTGGTTTCTTAAACATCATCGCTCGATGCAGTCAACCGTTTTGTTAGTTTTTTTAAGGAGAGGAGGGGAAGGGCACAGGGAATTTGAACACAGGTATTGCGGATGTAGTTTTGAGCACCTGAAATCCTTAACTTTGGTGGAAGGCGCTCATTTGGATCTTATGGGCGCTCATTTTTATTCGTCACAGTAATAAGTGATTGGTGAGAGTGTTAGATTCCGTCTGAACAACCAGCCAATCCCGATAGGTTGTCGAGATGAATGAGCTGAATCCCCACTGCCGTCGCCTAATTGCACTCAGGAGGGCAGGTATGCTTATTAGGAAGTTGATCGTGAAAAGCCCCTTCGTGGCTATCTGTTCTTATGGAATAACAGCTTTCAAGCCAGAACACTGTATCTGGAGTGGAACTTTGGTTGATTGTGTTTTGGTTCGTAGGTTACAGGGATGACTGTATCCTCTCAGTTATTATCGCACATTTCCAGCACACATTTTTGAAAATTCCGGTGGCAATGTGGTGTTGCAAATTCAACAACCATAATTTGTTCGCATATTCATCCTTTATCCGTATCTTTTTTTCTCGAAAACTCGGTTAGAGTTTTGAAAACAATTATCTACTAAATAGAGGTAACTTATGCAATCAGCCGATTTAGATGGTTGAAGGGAATATCCAATTTTTTTCGATCAATTTCGATAGTGATGGAGATTTATAAATTTTAGCATGGTAGCCGAAAATGTAATGTCGTTTGAACAATGTGGAATTTGCTTCTTTAGAAGTGAAATATTTATTTTTATATGTTGAAACATAGGGAATGAATAAATGAATAAAAATATAGGAAAATACGCGAAGGAATAAAAATGCGAGATCATTTATTTTATAATGTTGAGAAATTCATCATTATAGAGTATTTTTAACCATAACATACTTCAGTGATATCCATAAATGCAGTCAATAACTGAGAAATAATAGAAAAAAATTTGCACTGTCGATATTTCAAACAACAAAATTTCAAATATTTCGGCTGAATTGCTACAGCTATCACTTCATAGAGATTCACTGCGATAGGAATCACCGATGAAACTCATCTGGAAATGAGTTTGCAAAAGATATTGCATTTTGCAGTTTGCATTGCAAATGAATTATGACTTTGTGATTCAAATACAGTTTTGGAAAGAGAACGACTTTTTCAGCACTACAATATTGCACTAAACGATTTTTTGTACAGTATAACGCAATAATAAGCAGGAAAGCATGTTCAACGATGTATAGATTGTGTGCCGACTGAGTGCTGCGTTTGTAATGGTTTGCTTGATCGAGCATTCATCAGTGGGATATGTGTCGTTAGTGAATATCTCAAATGTGACGTCGATGCGTTGCTATATTTCTTCTGTTGACGCATCTGGAAATAGTTGTTAACGCGTATATTTGGTTATTAAAAAATTGAACACTTTTTTTTCATTTCTGCAATGGTAACAATTTCTTATTGAATGCTTTGTCTGACAGGTAATGTTGCAAAATTCAACCAGTTGGAACGGTTCAACATCGCTATTTTTAACCGTTATCTTTAAATTGTCGGCTAGGAATACTCATCGAAAGTTCGAGCCTTAGCGGCTGATCGAATTTCACAAAGCAACGTATGCTGTAATTATCATACGACGTGGATTTTGTACCGTGGAATGCCTACTGTGTTCTTTTTCACGCAACTGCCCCCCTCCCCCCTTCCCCCGCTCTTAAACTGTGCAGCCCCCACAAACGCTCAGAAATGTTTCTTCTTTCGGACCATTCTTTGCTGAGAACTGTTTCAAAGTTTTAAGACTAAAGGCTGAACATAGTCGTTGAAGTTTATAGATGTCCATAACGTACAAGTTATCTGTTACATGAGGAGGCTGCCGATTTCTTTGTGACATAATAAATAGAAATATTTGCGACTAGGAGGTTTAATGAAGAGGAATGAAGCCTATAGGTTTCGACAGACTGGAGGACGGAAACTTCTGCTGAGAGGCAGGGGCATGTCTACAATATGTTGAGACAGTGGAGGCGGACTGCGGAAGTTCACTCTAATCAATTAGGCATTTCGTGTCGCCACGAAACCACATTGCATGTTTCGATTGACCTTCTAAAACCACTTTGGTGGATTATTCTGCCCGACCATTGCCTTCCCAAGAAAACTTTTTGACAAAATTGAGTTCGCAATCCTCCGGCTGATTACGAAGCAGAGAAAAAGGTGCGAATATGTATTAAAGAGGATCGTGTTTTCTTCAAAACGACAAATATAATGCTTGAGGAAGCAACTCACCACTTGCGAGAGAAGCATCGCGATGAGCCTCTTCCGGAAATGCACAGAGCTTGAGCAGAAAAGGACAAAGTTCATAACTTTGCCAGTGATAACCAGTGAGTTCACAATGCTGACAGTCGCAAGGAATGGTCGCGGATTGTATGTGGAAATTCCCAGCGTTTCCCACACAAACGGAATCAGAGATGGTGCCTGTAAGTAATTTTATGGCCACATAGACACAGCCGAGCGAATAAACACTTTCACCTAAGAGACAAATAGAGCAGCACGCCAGAGGATCTAACATAATACGTGGCTTTTGCCTTGCGCCTACCTGACCAGCTGCTAGTTTCATAACCTTGCCAAATTTTTTTGAAAAAACATGCGGAATAATGCATTCTCATTCAACTGATCCAACCGCCTGAACAAATCATCCATGAAAGGTTCGTTTTTTTTGCGAAACGCAAAATGAGAATTCCAAAATGCACGCAGATTTTTAGTCACATTTGAATGTCAATGACTCATTTTAAAATTGACAGTTCTATTTGAAATTTAGTACAGGGTAGCCCGCAGTATAAGTTATGCCTAGCAAACATCGAAATTTGATGCAGCACGACACGCTCAGTAGATTTCGAGTTGAAAATATCAGGCTTAGAGAGAGACATACATATACATGTATACAGACATGACTTCGACTTAATGTGCTTTGCAAATAAAAGGTCGAAAAAGTGCGTAAAAGCCTTTTAATTAGCAATCAACACGTTAACTTCGTTCTTTTTTTTTTTTTTTTTTTGCAACAGAACGTTGAACATAAAAGCATCTTCAGCTGTGGGGGAAATTGAAAGAATGACTGCTAAAAAATGTCAGATTTATTTAGTTTTCAACCTTTTGATATAAATTGCGATTGCTAAGGAACAAAAGGTTTGCGAATACTAAACAGTAGCTCTCAACTAAAAAGCATAAACGAGCAACGGGATGATTGCGAGCTTTTTATTTTCTATTTTTTAATCAAAGTTTAAATTGCAAATTTTCTGCAATGCAAGTGAAAGCGGTCATATACTCATCACTGAAACTCTATGCGCCGAGATTGGAGAATAGCAGTGAAATATTTATAGAAAATGAGTTGTGTTTTTGAATCGGCTAATCTACTTTTAAAAGTGAAAATTACCACTGAAGAAATTTTCTACGATGAAAATACAATTTGCTGTTCGCATGAAGTCGTATTTGCTGCATGCGACGATGTAGTGGGACACTGTTGCGGGAATATATTTCAAATTTCATCGCTTTTTCTTTATTTTTCTCAATTATTGAAATTTTATTCCCTCTTCAGGCACACACCGCCAATCATCCGTGAAAAGGCATGAGCCAGACCTTGCGAAGGTCAATAGCTACTCGCTTTCTCGAGGTATTCCCTCAACATTACATTGGTCAACAAATAGTTTCCGTCACAGATTGCTGTAGCGTGCCTCTTGAAGAACTCTTTATAGACTGATGGTTTCAGTAAAAGTAGGTTAATGCGCAATATCTACCCTTGGGAAATTTCCATGCGGAAACCAATATAATGAACAAATCGGAAAAATTTATCCCTGATGCTGAAAGTTTGCCATTTTTAGGAATATTACAAATGCCTTGATCACATCAAAACTGGGGAACAGAACGGTGATCTGCATGTTCTTTGAAGGAATACTTACGAGGCATACTAGAGCGAATCATTGTAAAGACGAAGACCAGGGTCAACAAATTGAAAAGTACATCAGTAGGGATGGCAGATACTGCTGGAGGCAAAGGGGTTATTGCGACCTTAAACTAATTTGTCGTCTCATTGAAGATCCCTTATGCTATTGAGGATGCAGAGGTATACATCGATCGACCCGAGGGGTTTTTCACTTCGGTCAAACAAATATTACTTGACATAAACGAACCGTCGTTCCACGCTGTTTCGCCACCTCAAAAACGAGTTTGACCAGGATTTGATTTGCAGTTTAACTTTACTTGACCCCATGTGTAGTTAAACTGCAAGTTTAGAATCGCACTGGCGCTGTTCTAAACTTGTTCAAAAAATGTTCAAACTAAACTAGTTCAAAAAATGCGACCGAAAGCGGTAGGCGATCGTCGCGCAGGAGCTGCGGGATTTCTGCGGCTCTCGAGAGGACTTTCTGCAGCCTGCGAATCTTCCGCCAAGGCCAGGTCGTTCCTGCGGGTGAGGTCATTTTGGCCCAAAATTGAGTTATCTTTTTAAGAATTTTAAGAGAAGGGATGATTGGGGATCAACTCCTTGCTTCAGTTAGAAAAAAAGAATTCAGACAGAACCACTTACATGGGTGACGGTAAAACAAGTGACAATTGCCAGCACGGTAGCTGTAACTTTTCTTTCTTGCCTCTGAAGGACGCTTGCATCGCCATGATTGCGTAGAATTCTTAAAATGAAAAAAAAAAGCTGTAGGCACTTCATTCAAAATTTTATTAACATGCACAGTTGAGATGATGGGGGGAAACATTAGGAAACGTTCATCTCTATCACCAAAATAAATTGAAGCTTAGCAACTAGCCGGTGTGAATGCTTCATTATTCATAATCAAAGTTGTGAAACGCCATCGCCAAAAAATGGAGCGAAGTTTCTTTTTTTTGTATAGACACATTGTGTAGGTAACAAAATGAAACAAGATTGCAAGTTTCAAAAGTAATCCGTTCGATTTTGTATTTCTCAACAAATCGCAATCCTTCAAAAGGTGTAATACTTTTATTTCCTCGTTAAGGCAATCTAATTTTAACGAACTACTCTCCTTTTTATTGAATAGAGACTCTATATTTCCATTATGGATCACAAGGATATCGTGTACTTACAGTGCCTCACTGTTCGAACGATTCAACTTGTCGTTGAGCTTAGCAGATGATTTACGATTTCGTTCGACAACATCTCGATTTCTCATTATGCAAATCAGTGAAACGTTAAGAAATGCGACTGCAATAATGGGCATCAAAACAACTGTAATAAGTTGCGCATATTTGCCATAATGTACATATTTAGCAACGAACGTTCCATAGAGCTCATTACCCGTCCAGTTATATTCAACCTGTAAGTCAGTATTAATAGGATTGCATAGAGTCGACGAATGATAACGCCTGAAATAGCGTCGATCTTGCTTGAAGTAGTGACGCAGTGAGAACGTTGACTCATTCTGTTATTAGTCAGTGTAAAATAACTTATCGTACAATCAAGGTTATATGTTCGGAATGATATTCGCATTGAATTTTGAAGGAAACAAGTACGACATATTGGAAAGGGAAGGCTTGCTGTAGGTAATTTTTGTGCAGGTGTAACTGTCTGTGTTTGAGAGAAAAAAAGAGCTTATTAGTGACGAGGCGAGATTGTATATTCTGATCATAATTAGATCGATTATTATGGGGATAAACGAGTCCTTGATAATAATAACTTATCTCTTTGGTAGAAGTCTATGACCGATTCTCATGGAAACACAACTAATTCACTCCCCCCCCTCCCACCTTCTTCCCAAATAATGCCACTAAAATTCCCTTATATTTGTTGTTTAGGTAAATTATAACAAAAAGAAGTTTCCTATCCTCGATAAGTCATGTGTTACGACTTTAAAGCTAGAAATTTTCAAATCATCAGGTTTTGTGCAATTTCAAATACCTGCTAAATGCTTCAATCTGAATAGAAGTGGTAGTGGATTTGTTAACACTTACAGGCATAACACTGCCTCGAAGTTGACTCCCATTGCAGAAAATATAAACATTGCATTTATAGGCAACATGATGATAAAACGTCACAAAGAAAGCGCCCACAAAAATGACCACTATTAGGGGCATAACACGACCATCCTTCCATTGCAAACGTGCGTGCATCGGTGAACGAATACCGACAAAGCGCTCTATTGAAACGGCGAGCACTAACCTGAAATGAACAATTCTTTCGTTAATCGAGATTGAGTAGGATATGGGCACAAATATACTCTCGAAGTATAACAAATGCGATTTTAGAAGAGTCTTATGGAAGTGGACACAGAAAGAATCTGGATGAAAATAGCCAGACACAAGAGTTCCATTAATCTGCAAAACTGAAGTTCCTCGAGTGAAAATGAATTTGCAAGTACTTTTCAACGCATCCGCAGTCTGAAAGTACTCGAGTATGAAAGCAACCTATTTCCTCCCATAGCGAATAGACCGTTGCATCGCATAGAAATGCCATTTCGTATGCACGCAAACTCGAACATTCCAAGATTTCAAGACTCCGTCCGCAATATGAATTTTCGCATCTTGAAAAAAATTTAATGACGACCTTTGGAAAACGGTATTCAAAGTAATGAATAATGGCAGAGAAGCCTGTACTCGACTTTCAAAATGAACAAGTAATGCAATTAAGGTATTTCGCTTTAAAAAAATGAACCGCTGCACATTTTGTATAAGCGCTGGATAAAATCATATCGTGTTCAGACTTTGTAAGTAAGGAGGGAGAAAGAGGGGGAAGGACAGAGGGAGGAAGAGAGAGGAAGAAAGCGAGAGGGAGAGTGTAAGTTGGCTTTTCAATGACACATATGTTCCGTTAATGTGACATTAATCTGTGTATGCAAAAGAATAAATTATAGGGCTCAAATAAAAAGGCGCCCAATAGTGACGTCATCTTTTGCTTCTTAATCTCTTCAAACGTAAATTCGATGTCACTCATTTCGTTGGTTAATTGTTATCACTAACCAAGTAGCAGCTGCAGAGAAAAGATTGGCCATAGCATTGAGCTGTCGCTTGGTGATGTAATAAAAATATCGGAAGGAATAACTACGGTAGGCGAATCCGAACGAGGCAATCGAATGTGGTAGCATGCACAATAACAACGATAAATCTGCGAACGCCATCGCCGAAAGCAGTGAATTTGTCTGCAATTATATTTAAACTAGGATGTTCGAGGAACTTTCTGTGGTTTTTCGTATGTATCACTATAGCCAAGGAGGCGAGAAGGTTACCCTCGAGTCGTTCGCTTTCGAAGGAGCGAGTACAGCTCCTGTTTTAGGCAATCAACTCGCAGGGAGTGGCGGCGAATTCGTCCTCCAAAATGAGGGGGCTTGATAGGTGAAAAGGTCCCTAATAGGTGAAGTCTGTTGTTTACACGCTTCTTATTGTCACCACTTCAAAAATCTTTTTACGTCCAAGCATGGCTGATGGAACAGACAAGTTATAAGATTCACATAGTCCATCTAGACAAATTTTGGAGTTTGCAACCACTGTTCTAGTAGTGATAAACGGATGACATTTCTTTCGCTGGGTAATGCCGACTCAGGACATTCGTTAAAAATCAAATTTCGGTTGCAACCGAATAAATTTTCAAAATGTCGGCCGCAATCGAAAAAAGCGCCCGACCCAACATTCTCCGGCTGCAAAAACTGAACGTAATTTCGGTTTTTGACCGAAGTTCAGCTAAAAGGTATTTGTAAAAAGGATAACGTGAAATCCTTTTTGGTCAGCCCAGTTGCACCTCTTATAACTTTATTCGTGTAACTAAAGGGATAGATAACCAATGCGGAACAGTAGCGTAGACGTAACGAAAATACAAAAAATAACAAAGCTGAGGCCTTAATAGAATGAAAAATGAGGATCTCCTCTGGAAGAGCAAACTGAAGGGAAAACCCTGTAATTCAAAGCCAGTAAAAAGTGTGAAATAAAGAAGTTGTGGGTTGTTAATTACAGTGATTTGTCTGGAATGAAAAGAAGGTTTTTGCAAAGGAATTCATCGTAAGACCAGAAGTAGACTAAGATACCACATTAAAAAGCTGCAAATTCGATTAGACAGCTCTACAGTGCTGGTCCCCAGATACAGAATACGAGAAAGGTCCAGCTCGAAAAGTAATTTGGAATCTAAGGGGAAAAATACACTATAAATGAAAACAACAAACTTCAGCCTCCTAGTAGATGAGCTTTGATGTTTCAACGACATTTTTGCACTCTCTTGAAGTCAAATATTGTTGCTCTTTACCATTCCTAAACAATTAAAACCTCATCGAAAATGATGGAAAAGAAACAAAATTTAAGAACCTCGCGGTTTCGTTGCGATTCTTTTTTTTTTTTTAAAACATCGTCCGTTGTCTCACAGTTGTTCACATCCAGCAAAGATTTAACCATAGTGGTGATAAATAACTGTACCATAGTCAGAACAGAGAGCAGCTGAATATAGCGAGAAGTTTGCGCTCAACTCGAACACCACACTCACCTACACGACAAGTTCAGTGCTGCTTGGCTACAGTGAGCAACAAACAAAGAGCGAACGTGAAAAGTTTCTTCGCCCTTTCCGTGTCGCATTCTTCCTTGAAATTTAAATCCTTCACGTGAGTTGTTCGATGATGATTTGTCACGTCGCTAGCTAAGGCTTTGCATGAGATCATTAACGCTAACTTTTTCCCACATCCCTCCATGTGGCAGCGTACAACTTTATTTTCCACCATCGTAACAGCGTGAGCCTCTAAATGCTTCATGAACTCTTTCGCTACCTCTCCCTTCATGCATCTTCCTTAATCGTATCTTTGAGTTGTGCCCTTCATCCAATTTTGGCTTTTGTTGCAATCTGTTCTGTCGTTCCGCAAGCCCTCTTTTCATTGCACATCGCCATTACGAACGTTGCCAGTACTCCCGCTAACTCGTCCATCTGCCATATCTGTGTAGTCCTCAACATCTTCGTGTTTTTCGAAAACTGGTTCAGGGCAAGAATTCGCTAAGATCTTTGGCTATACAAAGCACCCTTATCCATTCAGCACCACTGTTCAGCTCCTTTGCAGAAATTTCGCATTCTTGGCAGTTTCCGTTCTGATCAATTAGTTTCTTAGTTATTTCCGAATTCTTTTGTTCATTCATCTCTTATCGTTTGAATGTTCATTGATCCATTCCTTTTCATTTTCACGAGCTTGTAATGAAAAACCCGTTGTTTTATGGGTTAGCTATCACTTCTTATAACATACACATTCCCTTTCGCATTCCATTTCTCTTTTCTAAAGATATACATTCTCCGCGTTTTGACTCACTGAATACAACGGAAGCGGTACAGAAACAGAAGTCAGCCCCTTTTTGACTTTAAATCTTGTCTTAGGCTTATATAACTTTGAATGCGGTTACCAAAACTAAAGTCGCTTTTAAATAATTCAATATTCTGCAAAACATGCGAGCATCACGTTCACGAGAGCGTTGTTGGCATTTTCAGATGGTTTCAAGAATTCTTAGAAAAGTGATATTCTCGCGAAGATGAACTTTCAACATTAGTGCTAATGTCGTCGATGAGCAATGACATTTTGGCGCAGGAGTAATCGTTAAAGATGGTTTTAGAGAACAAACCGCTGTTACAAAGTCCATTATTCCAAATTGCAAATGAGTGCACAAGTATGGAAAGAATGCTGGATATGGTCCTTCCAAACGAGTCTAAGCTTATATCTGCGGCTACTGACCTAGATCTTTTTTGTACTAATGACCTCTGAAGGATTAGCGCAGCTATTGTTGTCAGATTCGGAAGACTGCTGCATACAGTTCCGATAAAGCCGACTATGGTTGTCTAGAAACTCCCACGACTTATGAATTCGGAATCCATATTCCCTTTTCGCTAACCTATCGATAATAAGCTGTCGTTTTTAAATTCCACTCTGCTGCAACTTTTTGATCAGTTCGTTACGAAATTTAATGGCCAAGAGGATTTCCTAGCCTATCCCTATGAATTCGAAGCATAGTTGTCTTAGAAGGATCCAGAATAAGCTTAACCGTGAAAGTTTTTCATACTTTCTATTCTCTAAGGATGATTTGAAGAAATACAAGAGGGAAATCCATGTATATTTCCTTTCCACGGGGAAGAACAAAATACTTAACAACGGCTGTTTCAAAAAATAGTGAGGCTATATTCGGCGAAAACTTGTTTGTAACCTAGTATGCCATCCACTAATGGCGGTGGCAAAATGTTGAAGGACAATAGCATGAATGTTGAAGTGTTCAAACATAATAACGTAACCTACTTGCATTGGTTTTTGGTATTTCAACATAATAATAACGTAACCTCCGACTACTTGCACCGTCAAAAAGCTTCTGATAAAACAACGATTTCAAGGTGGTTGAGTTTTAAGATTCTCATAAGAGATTCTTGTGAAATATTATGAGGTTCGAACAGAGATTGGCCATTGCCACAACTGTACGTACCACTCTTTATGATATTTCAACACTGCTTAAAAAGCGGATTCGTCCCTGCAGTATGAAGAGAAGCTAATTTCAGTGATTCTAACTACTTAAAATATAAGTTGTCAAACTATAGCCTCAGGAGTTCAATCTTTGTCGCTAGCAAAGTGGTGGAAGAAATTATTTGCTGTAAACCAGTTCAGTTCCTCCTTGCAAATCACCCTGTAAGCGATAGCTGGTCCGCTCAGTACGAGTCAACCACCACCAGATTTATTGGCTTCTCTAAATGGTTAAACGAAGGCTGTTGTTCGTTAGGAGATGTCTAAACTTGCCTATCTCCATTTTAGAAGGCCTTTTATTTTCTTTTACATCCTAAATTGCTTCCAATTCAGAGAATGAGAGGATCAAAAGAAGTCTGTTACAGTGCTTTAAAAACATAACCGAGTGCAGTCAGAAGGTATTTATAAATTATGAGCTCTCCTTTAGCACTCCGGTAATTTCTGCGATATCCCAAGATACCGTGATAGGCCCCGTACTCTTTTTGGTACATACTAGTGGCATTAGTGGCTCAAATTTGAAATCAGAACTCTATCCATATGTGGACAACCAAAAGTCATTTTTTACGCCTTCAGGTGCAGATCGCTAAATGCTGATGCGCTTTTATGACATGACTTCGATGGGGTATGTGATCGTGCGATCGAGTACAAATGAATCTTTCCACTCCTAAATGTCAAATATTATGCGCCAACCCGACTACTATCCTCCCTTACTATTCTCCTAAAAACTTGCAACTGTTAACGCATCTAGAAATTATAGTCGACAGTAAGGTAAAATTCATTGCAAACTACACAGAAAAGGCTACAAAAGCGAATAATGCAGTTAACTATATACTTCGTGTTTGCAGTATGCTGCATTCTGATTTCTTTGTATATATGTGTAAGAAACTTGTTTTATGTACCCCCGATTATGGGAGTACTATCTACTTTCTCAGAATCCTAGAGGATTCAATTTTGCCGGAATCTGTCAGCAAACGATCCAATAAAGAACTAACTACACGAGCTTCTTGGATGCAACAGTAACGCAGTCTACTTATCTCGCCTCAGATTATGCAACATCGTGCACCTATTACAATATACCACTGGCTTTTCGCTACCATTTCCAATTGAATATTAAAGTAAGTATCACTTCCTTTTGAATGAATCCTACTTCTGAGTGGTATCGATTTGTTACTTTGCACACGGCACTTCAGTTCAATTACAAGACTATCGCACTTCCAAAACATACAGGTATTTTGTGGGCAGATCTATCAAGAACTGACTTTATAACTATTTCATTTTCAGATCAAAAGTCCTCGAAAGTTTTGAAAAGTTTCTAGAGAAAACGCGCAATAAAATTTGCTAGTGTTCCTGCTGGGCCATTGAGGCCCCAGAGTACGAAGGCGATTTTGCCTCTTAAAAGGGCCAGAGGACAAAGTTCTTCGCGTTATTTAAAGAACGTTGACACCGCAAGAAAGGAAGCGAATGTCGACCTCATGAATCCCCCTGCAGGAGGAAAAATCGATCAGAGCCATACTCCTATTTAAACACGACGCTTTCTGCGAACTTTGTTTTATATGCGATCAAGGTGTCGATCGCCTGTTGTGAGTAGTAATGGTATTCGCCGACGTCCAGTTGAGAGATCCCGAATGATTTTAGGGAACCCTCTCCCTTTCAAGTTGAAAGTCATCGAAGATTTTAGTAAGCCTCAAGTTATAGAACATCGCTGGAACTGGCAAGTATTTGTCAGCATGGTCTGATCTGCTATGCTGTTTAACGCAAACCGCATATAGAAACTGTGCTGCAACACTCTCGCTTGGGAAATTCTTCCTACAACTAGCAACGAACAACTGCTGCCCAGAAATATTTCACGAAAGACCACCCCACTGCCTGACATTCCAATAGCTCGCGCCATTTTTTAATCATTACTTAGAAAATCAGGTTCGGAGTTTAGCGCTGTCCTTTTCGCTGCACTAAATAGCTAAAGCTGTAGAAACCATCTTTTAGGTTGGGACTATTTCACAAGTGTGGGCAGGATTTCTCTGAACCCAAGGGAATGGATAAATTTGAAATATTGAAACTCTTCCCCTCGAAAGATTTTCGGATTCCCTTCATACGAAATTTTTTCGATGGCCAACACTAGTCGGCGTCGACAACCTTTGTGCGATGCTGTAACACAACGCTGTGATAGTTAAAGAGCAACTCCCCCTTCGCTCCAATAATAGAAGGTGTTGCAGAATGCATCAAAATGCCAACGTAATTTCGTCCACCTTTTGTAAAAGAATTTGTTGAAGAAGTCTGTAAAGACTTTCCGCGCAAATGAGGATGGAGTTGAAGCTAAGCTTAAGTCGACGCTAGCTATGCTCGGACTGGACTGCCGAGAAGCACAGAGGAGCTAATGCATGAAAATATTCCGTTAATGCATGATTCCAGAGTTTACTACCTGTGATTCCACTTTTGCGGTCTCGAGCTCTGGTGTACCAATCACATCATCCCAGGGACTCTTCTCTTTACCGCTGGGTTTTATCTATGTTTCCTTGATCATTGCTAAATAATAATGAACAGGTGCTTAGCGGTGAATTTCGATTGAGGTTGGTGTTGGCCCAATGTTGAAAGTGTCATCTTTAAGCTAAACATAGTTGCCGAAATGGTTGCAAAATGTCAGTGCTCAGTTTATGCTGCAAGGGAATTTTTGATGCTAATAATATCTTCGAAGGTGCAACCGGTGGTTTCACCTTATAAAGGATGCGAAACAAACTGTGCCTTACTGAAATATTAATGAGCAAACTTCCGCTGCCGCTCAGAAATTGCGCTATGATGTTTCATCTTTAAATGCTTGCCGAATAGCTTGAAACCATCAATAAACGAGCTGGAAACTCTCTTCATAGAGGCACATTACCAAGTTACAAAGATTCAAAACGTGCTTCTATCTCAAATAATACTTTTTTTTGAGTAGAAGATGACCGACCTCAGAGCGCATCCCCTTACTGAGAAGGACGATGAGATTTATGCAGTTGCCAGTGACGCCGAGAATGAATTGTACCGGAAACACATAGCGCTGTATAATATCGTCCAAATGACTGCTAGTTAGTAGGAGTTGCGATTCGTTCATGCAGATCGCGATCGACATTTGCGTTGACCGCACTTCAGTGGCCGTCCTTCACTGCACTTTATTTGAGCTCTCTAAAAAGGAATATTGGCTAATAAAACGATATTCAAAGCACTTCTATCATAACGCTAATCATTTGAAACAGAGAGTAGCATACACAGAAGGAAAGATGGATACAGATAAATAGCTTACGCCAAGCTGAATGTTCATTTTTTCAGCACATTCTTGGCGGATTGATAGATTGCACAAATACTCTATAAAAAATGTAAAGACGCTCACCTATGTGTCAATTTCTCCACTCATCTTAGAACTAAAAGCTTGCGCTTGGTGAGCATCTTGAAACGGTAATCAAAAACTGTTTTTGAACTCGAGGATGTGTTTACTTCTATTACTCATTTGCGAATTGATACAGAAGTTAGTGGATGAGACTGCTAGATCATCCGGTTTGTGCACCCAATTTCACCAAATAGCCTTCTCAGATCGTCATTCGAGATTGAGATAAACAGGCAAAGATACATATGAAAATCCACGACATGATTTGTTTTCGTAAGCGTTTGTAAATGTGAACTTCAATGCTGGAATTAATTAATTAGTGAACATTTTTGAACAACGAATCAGATTTATATATGGCAAAAGAAAAGGTTGCATAGACGACTGCTTATTATTTATGGATTCACATGAGGCAAAATTGTTGAAGATGTTTCGCTATGAAAACATTAATTTCTCATTGTTTGATAAGACGTCATATTTTATAAGACATTTTTAGTTTTTAAAGTGATTAGTGAATTATTATCTATTGCTCTGATGTCTAAATTGTTTGCATTAGCGTTGTTCCAGAACATTCATGTAGAGTATGAGAGTAAGGAATATTGTTTGCATCGGTTATTTATCAATTCAGAAATTAATACAGCAGTAGATGATTGAAAGCTCATTTACATTCGCTGAGAATGTCTTCACACATATTCTATATGGAAGAAATAAGCTATAAGGTATTTGTCAAAAAAAGAAAAAAAAAATGCAAAGATGATCCACAAAACAATCGTTAAGAAAACATTTTTGGTACGGTTGCGAATATGATAGTCCGATCGAGGTGTGTCTATCGATCACGCGTCCCCCTTCAACGTGGAAATCATCGAAGGTAATTATCCGATACAGTGAGGGTATTTCTGAAGTTAGCCCATCGGAAAGAATTCCAATAACTTTTTAAGGGAATAAACGTAGTCTGAATTTATCTCTTTTTCGAAAGGTTCTTCACTCATTGCAGCGAAGAATTTACTTTTCATTGATCTCCTCCAATCCCCAGCACAATACCTACAAAAGCTTTCATAATATTATGAGTGTTAGTAGCATATGTCACCTGGTTTGAACCGCATGAGAACCAATAGAAAGAGGTGAATAGTTTTTTCCGAAAAGTAGTATTTGTTTATAGAAATCATAAGGAACAAATTGGTGCAAACGAGTTAGGAAGAACCTACTCGGGAGGAGTCGATTGTTAGGATTGCTCTACAACGTAACGATTCTCAATCATCACCTCCCACACTCAACAAATGGTCATTAAAAATGCATTTAAATAAACAAAGAAACGCACGCGCCTTAGCTGAGAGGGATAGTGATGGCGAGTGAAGATGCATGAACTTATAATGCTCGTCGTGTGAAAGTAAACCATTCACGAATGACCCATATTTTGGGCGATAAGAAGGTCTTGTTTCGCAATGATCCAGAAGAAGAAAACAACCCAGCAAACGTTTTGAATGAAAGATTCTTATAATACCACCTATTCGAGAGGATATAATAATGTGCCAATGAGGTTTACCTTTGTAAGCAAATATTGGGAGAATATTGAGGGCAAACCTGAAACAAGCATTTAACCAGACCAGAACTGAATCACAAATCAAGATTCCTAATAAGTGCCGCAAACCGAAAATTTCGGTTTGCGGCACTTATTAGGAATCGAAAGCCGGAACGTTCAACTGGAATAAGACGAATGCGCAGAATATAGGCTAAAACCGAGCTACCCAAAGAGCCGAAAACTGGAAAAAGCGGAATTTCGATTTACCTCCAATTTATATTCACAGGGTGGCAGAAATTCCAGCTCAACCTTTGTAAATGACGAGACATGAAAAAAAAAGTAAGATTCACTATAAACGCCTTCTTTTTAGCCCTGTCTTCTTTCATTGACATATGTCACCATTGATTAGTGTAATTGTCATAACTGATAAAAATACACCAAAGAAAATAAGCAAGCTGAGAAAGCAATCAAGTTTTCAAATAGAAGCTGTACATCGCTATCAACTTTAAGCTGCGCAGCATTTTATTATAGGCTATTGGAGGCATCCCATATTCAGCATCGCTGGTTCACGACTTAAACGTAACGGCTCACCTAAAAGGTTAACTCGAATTTTGCCTGACAGTTGCATTTGCTTTGTGGGTTACTATGCGAGCACAACGTTTATTCTGAATACCTGAATTAATGAATGAATGAACTGTATACATGTGAAAAATAGAACTTGTTTCGCAACATACATTTTCGAGCAACACTGCTTAATAGCAGCTCGTCAGCAATTTTAAAAGCATATTTACTAGCTGCTTTATCTTGAATTGGTGAAATCCAAAAAATTTTAACAGCAAAGAACGCAGAAATTATTGATTTTATTCAGAATTTTGCTGTTTTTGTAAACAACGTCGAATAGGCGATTCATCAGAATTTTATGGTCACTGAAATTGACCCGAAGACTCAACAAGTAAATAAACACAGCATTGTACTTAGATGCTAGTATTTCAGGTAACTATCAGTGTTTGAGAACTGCTGTCCACGGATTTTCACTGAGGCGTAAGTTTATGGGTGGCTTTTCCAGTCCACAAGGCAACCTCATTCGAATACGTCGAGCAACGGAATGAAATCGCCGATGCATAGCACAGCCCATCTCTTGAGCAGAGAAATTAAAATTGAACGAGGGGTTTCTGAACACTGGAGAAGGAAGTGAAGCTATGACTTATTTCGCTACTTTCATTTTAATTTTTCGAAAATATGCTCTTGAGAAATTGGTGTCTTCAAGTTGTTTATTCGAGTTTCCAAAAAGTTGGGCGATTTCGTTCAATCATTCACGAAAAGTCTCTTGGCCCGATCCCCCCTCCCTTCTCCTCTTCCCGAATGCTCAAGTTTAATTTAGGTGTTCTATACTTATAAAGAATAAATGAGAAATATCTATGCAATTCAAAGGCAGACAGTTGACAATGACAACATGCAATGAATTCGGCTATTTAAAAATTTCCACTTCTCATGACTTCAGAGGTTTCAGCCGGAATTTCGAATTCGGTCTTCGTCAATCGCAATATTAGCAGACAGAAAAACTCTGACAGCTGGCAGAATTCTTTGTTTTTTCAGAATTTGGTCCTCTTGTTTCAAAAAAAACGAAACAAAAAAAACAAAACAAACAACGACCATTAGCTGAAACTGCTGAATCAATGCAGATCCGTGATTAGTTACGTACAATATTATAACAACAGCGTTAAATCAGGAACTAAAGAAAGGCGTTGGCTTGCAGTTGAAACCGACTTCAAATACAAACTGTAAATCAAAAACGCCCATCTGGTAGAAACCGACTTTCGATTAACGTATTTCGAAAATTGCTCAGTTGCTGACCAAAGATACTTGCAATAAATAACTTTCAATAGAAATTTCGGTCGCTAAAATTCGACCGAAATTCCGGTTAAAAGTTATTTGTCGTAAGCGCATCGAAAAAAATTTTTGACTAGTTCAGTCACACTCCATGTAGAGACTCCAACATTAACGGCAGAAACATGGAACATATAGTCAGTCAGTTGAGGGTAATAACCATAGATGAAAATCCAGAGTGTTAGGTTTGTTCGTTCGAACAATGCCCTTTAGGGTTGTGTTTCATGATGAAAGGCTGTGTTTACTTTCCTTCTCTCAAATATAGGAATTCCTCGAGACCGTTCTGTCATAAGAAACGACCATTACGAAGGGCATATATGCTATAAGCCAATAAAAAAAAGACGTAAAATATGATAGGCTTTTTCCAAAATTCTAATACAACCTAGATCAGCAGAAAAGCGATAAAACTTATTGAAAATCGGTGTTTGTAATGCAGAAATGCATTCAACGTTGTAATTTCGTTAGGATATTCTCGCTCCATCAGAAAATTTTACCGTTGGCATAACTGCAGGGAATTTTTTGTGTTTACAAAAGACAGCGAAGCAGCAAGTATCATATTTCCATGGAAGCAAACATCTAAGATATTGGAGTGCTACTCATGATGCGACAGAGAGCGCTGTAAAATCTATATAAATAGAACCACCAATTTTGTAAGGAAATTGCGTATAAACAGTGAGGAGTATACGCTATTTTCATAAACATGATGAAGTAGCAGTGCTAAAAAAATCGTTCGGAAATAATTAAACAATATTTAAGTAAACTGGTCAAGTAGTACCATATAAAACTAACATTATCATTTGAGATTGGTAGTACCAATTTTTTTAAATTGCAATATCCTTTATGTCCTCCTTTGTGTTCGCATTTCTTCACATGAACATCGCAAATAATATTCAGTAATTCCTCTAGCACACTAGTCGTCATTGATGAAACTTTGGGTGGCGTCGGTTTATGCGCAGAAAGGTCGCATCACGATACGAACTTGGGATGTATTTTGCCTTATTTTGATGCTACAAAAAATATAGCACAAAATTTTCGTCGGAAAGAAGTAAGATATAGACTTTGAGCAAAGAAATGGCCCGCAGAAAGAATGATTGGAGCGTAGATGCGACATTGAAAGCGCTTCTCTTGCTGTGGGAAAGATGGTTATGAAGTTCGTGAACACGCTAATTTAAAGCGCTTTGGCTTCTTCAATTGCTTCCCTTGATCACTTTATTGTTGCAATTAAACTGCATGTGGGATTTCGGATTTCGTATGAAGTCTAGCTGCAGCAATAAAAAAAAACAGACTTATTAGCCTTATTCGCCGTGTATCATTGACAATGACGTTTGACAGTTTTATTGGATTTGGCACAACCTCTAGTGAATCGAATCCAGCGGCAACGGCACCGCACTACTAACCCGTACAATACTTTCAAAGATGAGAATGCTTTCATCGTACTAAGCTGGATGCGAACTCCAACAACAGGCTGGCCCGATTTTACTGAGGTCGAGGAAAACGTACGTTTGATGAGAGTACTTCTGTCGTCATTGTCCTTGTACTTTTGCCAGCGCCTTTTTTATGTAATTGCAAGCACTGTGCTTAGAAACCAACCTAAATTACATAGTAAAGCTTCCTCATCTTGGCGTGTTTCTCGAAACTAAAGAGCGAGAAGTTCGAAGGGAAGACTAGGGGGTGTAATATTTGCGCAGGTACGTCAGAGCACCATTCCTGTAAGCCTATGGAAATGCAGGTGTGTCATCTAAATCACCACATACTCTTGACAGCATTCATAAAGAGGGTTGGCGTAGAGTTGGTGCTCTGTTAAATATATAAAACACATTGTGAAACAAATTGGATATGATGAAACAAATTTTAAAAGAGGCGTGGTGTTTAGGGGGGATGCGCATTGAAATGACCACTTCCTGAGGCGAGAAAGTGGTTGAATGTAGCTGACTATGCGAAATGATATACCAGTAGTGAACGCAGTTGGATGATTGCTGTACTTGAGCTGCATCAAACCGCAACCATTCTGCTAGACGAACGCGATTCCAAATATCAATGAAAAGAAAGCTGCAAGCATCGTTAAAAAGGGAGAATTGAGCTCACTCTAAATTGGACAAGCTGAGCTTTCTCCTTTTGCGCTTTTGCAAAATTACATTTGCAAAGCGCATTATGGCGACGTCATGTCTGTTCAACTTTGGAATCACAGAAGCTAGGAGACACGAAATTTCATGAGTATAACTTGTACTCTGCGTTATCCTCCCATACCACCTTCCACGTTGATCCATTACTTTCGAAAAGCGTTATATAGAAACTTGAGTACAATAAAAAAAATTTGCAGGTATTTTACACCGGTCGGTTCATCTAAACACAATTCTTTCGTTGAGGATTTGTACGATGAAGTTGGCGCAGTGAGCGGAATTACGAAGGCATATATCATGCCAACCCATTTGGCATATAGCTTCACTTGTCTTCTTTGCTTGAAAAAAAAGCATCTTTTAACATTCAATGGCATTCACTCGATCCTCTATTGCAAACCATAACGGACAATCAACATAATTGTCTAGCAAGCAAAAAAGAAGCTCGAAGAAGCATACAACTCAGAGTTGATCGCCTAACTGGCACAAATGAATTGACTACAAATGCTACCAAGAAGGATCATTCTAAAATAAAATTTCATTAAACGACCGAACAAATGTACTCGAATTCAGAATTCTACTGGTATAATTATCGCATAGATTTTGTGTTAGCAGCCCCATCAAAATTGCGCATCGTTGAAGTACTACTGATGGATGTGTTTCTTCTGAACGCATTCAATATCTCAGCATTGATTAATGGATATGCTCAGAAATGACATGAAAATATATCATTCAAAGAGTTTATTTAGGTAGAAAGAGAATTTGTTCGAGATTTCGGATGTCCAAAAAAAAACAAATAAATTAAGGTTTTTATGCTATGCAATCATAAGAGAAATCTTGTTTTATGCATGAAACGGCAACTCTATAGCTAACTAATTCACCAAAAAATCATTTTACAATCCATTTCTGCGATTTTTTAAAGTAAGGACATCGAAGAGTAAAAGAGTGCACCCTAGTCAGTTCCATCGTTATCAAAAATTCGATGAAATGCTATGACTTCAATAAATAAAAGTTTTTAAATATGGACCCGACTATAAGAGGTTGGACAACACTTTGGAACTAGTGAAAAATGAAACTATTCTAATGCAACGATTCATTCCTTCATATGTACCGCTTAATTCGTGAATTTTGTGCAACTGCGAGGGCAATGTGCAATGAAAGAAAGAGGAAAACTCGCACGTCAATACATCGAAATGAGCGTCTTCACCCTTACTGATGCATCTCAAATAAGAGATCAAACAGCACTTCTCAAATTTGATGCTACCATCCTGTCCTATTGAATCTGAAGTCGTCTCACTGTCACTTTTACTGCTCATATGTCTTCCAAAAAAACAAAAAAAAAGAATATTGATTAGAATCGAAAACCTTTCAAAATCATAATCATCTTGCTTAGCACATTTTACCCACATTAGTTGTCTCCCAATTATTAGTGTCTTACTGCTCAAATTTAGGGATCTGCTGCGACAGGTAATCTCTTTAAAAGACGCCAGAAATGTTAGCAGATTTGAAAGTTATCACAGAAATTAGTTCCGACCCTATAAATTCATGAGAAGTTATGTTATGAGACCAGGCGTCTCAAACAACATTTTGAGCGTTAATTTGAAATTACAAGCACAACAGTTTCTCCGAAGACTTCATTCATAAAAGATCGCGGTAGCGAGAGGAGGAGCTAAACCATCAGGGAGAAGTTGTGGGCACGGAGGAGTCATACAGTTGTAGCACTCATGATTTCCCTCTGTAGTTCAAATGATTGTTATATCAAAATTTTCCAAGAGCAGAAATAGTTGGAGGCACTTCAACTGTAAAATCAGCTTCAACTTGGAGACCAAATTTCCACCTATTTTGCTTCAAACGTCGGTCATATCTATTCCAAGCAAATTTCATCACAGAAGCTAACCATTAAAAAATCTCTTCTAAGCTTTCAAAGTCAGTATGCTTTTAGCTTTTCACGTGAGATGCCATCCTCGCGAAAGTCGGTTCGGATCGTAGCGATGCGCAATCGAGCCGCGAAGTGGCTCAGGCGTTAGGGGTTTTTGGTGTTCGTTGGCGCGGAGGTAGCACTATTCGTGCGAAGGTTCTGCCGGAGTGATATCCGCTCTGCCTCGCTGTTGTTGATTTTTTAAGGCTTCATAAAAACCTTTACCTCTTGCCTTGTTGCCAGATTACACAGCATCTGGTCGACCCTCGAAACATAGGAAATTTGCTACTCCTTTAGGAACAAATTAATGGCACAGGACCAAAACAATACCCTAAACCCTTACACGGGACCCAGTTCGAGGCGTCGATAAGATATTGTGTGTTCTGTGCTACGGGCTCAGAACGTTGATTAATCGGTTTTGAGCTCACTGCGAGTTGCATACTCCCTGGTTATTGCGTGGCTGAATACCATTAGTGAGCTGTGTGCTCACTGCGACTTGCATACCCGCTAGTTATTGTGTGGTTGAAGTCAGCGACAGTGAGGCGGAGGGGACAACACGACGACAGATGGGCGCCACTCCGATAGAGCCTTGGCACAAATGGTGCAACCTCCGCGCTAATGAGCACCAGGAACTCCTCACGCCCGATACACTTTGTGGTCTGACTGCGTATCGCTACGGTCCGAGCAGACCTTCACAAAAACGACACCTCACATGGAAAACTAGAAAGAAGCACACTGATATCCTATGATCAAACATGCTGTCCTTTTATAGGCACCGACCACTGCCTCAAGGCATTTGTAGAAAGTTTGTTCTGCCTTATTGTCATCACTTCTCTGCTCTGTCGGAGAGCAGTTGATCTACTATGCATTGATCACGTCTGCAATAGTATAACTTTCGAATGAAAGAAAGCTATCGTTAATCTCATTCTGGAAAACTGGACCGATCGCATTGACACTCTCGCCTCATGTTCCGCCCTCCGATTGACTGAGCCCCTCGGTGATGAATCAGTGATAGTCAAAACATCCCAGCGGTATCACCATGCATCGACCGTTACTAAAAGGCGACGGTCAGTAATGAACCTATTGGATCCTACTTAGCACAATTTAAAAGATGATGATTCTTCAATAATGGTGAGTTGCAGATTTAAAATGAGAGCTTTTAAATGCTTTTATCACAAGAAACACTGAGGATTCCATATGCCCATGATGGCTGCGTTTCCAGAACTTTCTCTCTAAAATATATTTCTTGTCACTTACGATCACGTTAAATCATTAAAACCCCCAAATCCCTCAAACCGATTCCGGCCGAGATTAAACTAGCCTTTTAAGGTTTGGTTAGGGGAAGGAGGGGGGGGGGAAGAGGAATGAGAGTGTAACAAGCAGACGGTAGGAAACCAGATAAATGCTACGAACTGGAAAACGTTATAAGACGTGGATATCAGCTACATCAGCTGGATTCAGAACTGTGGAGGATATCAGCTACCTCAATTTACGACGAATTCCTCTAAATAAAAACTACTACTTTAACGCTTTTCATTGACTATAATCAACAAATTAGTCGGTTGTTATGTGATCTACTTGTGCTATGTTGAAGCAGAAGTATTATTAGATGATAACCGAGTCAAACCCAAGGTTAGTTTAAAACTAGGTATATGTCCTCACTGGGCGATGAAAACTGGTCTAACGTCTGGAGCGATGATGCTCAGTCTGCCGTGCAAAGTGGAACTTCAGTTAATACAAGAAGGCGAAACTGAAAAATCGCGATGAGAGTCTGGATACTTATTTGTAATGCACAATTTATTATACCGTTAAAAAAATTTATTCAAGCAAAGTGGGATTTGTTCAAAATCAGAAGCATTCACTGCAACTCTTACTGCTTCGCTACTCATAAAAAAGTGTTAGGCGCTGGATAGGTGAAGAATATGTGCCTCGATGTTCGTCGAAAGTTTCTGCGAACGAAGACTCAACCGAGGTGAAACTGAAAGAGTAAGGCACGGAAAGTGTCATATAGTGACCAAGCGAAAGTATGCGTTGCGTCACCGATCGTCGTCCGAAATATGTTTCGTATGCAAATACGGCTTATTATAGATCAGCTGAAGGATAACTATGCAATTTTTCACTCCAATAACTTATTCATGAATAGAAGCAGGAAAGACAGCAACGGACAGGAGACGGAGCTAGCTAATAGTCAATATTTGTTTGTCATCGTTAGCTAGGCGCAAACTCACTGTGAAAAAACAACGTTCACCATGAATTTTTAATACCGAACCGCTCCGCACTGAGCTTTGCTTATGAATGAAAACACTCGCAAACGCCAACTATCACCTCTATACCCTTTGTTCGCAAATCATCTTCACCTCCGCCAAGCTTAAACTTATTGCCTCTTTCGATTTCAGGTATCCTCAAATTTAAATTAAACATTAGCACTCTATATGTAATTTGAATTTAGGCGAAAGCATTTGGTTGCCTCAGTGAGTGAAATTATCATGTAGTTTCGCGATAAATTAGTCTCGAGATTCGATTCTCGGTCTTTACTAATGAATCACAAATCATCACTGAGTCACCAGTAAGCAAGCACATATCAACTAACGCCGAATTCGGGAAACCCACTCAAGGACCCTCGAATTTTGACCAATCCTATATCAAATTTGACCTAACAGGACCCTTCATCTCATGGCAAATTCGGCTAACCAACACCAAACTTGGCTTATCAGCTAAGCTTCCGCGAAGGATCGCACATGAGTATGCACAAGATGCTATCTAGGCACTGCAGGCCTTTGGGTGCCAGTTTGCTATGCGGTGTCGCTTGGTGTCGAGTTGCGCACATCGCAACGTTACTTAGAGGCCATGCTGCGATTCGAAAGTGCGCTAAATTGCATACGCTGAAATTCGCATCAAATTTCCGAATTCTCCCAAAAAGGCTTATGGCAACAAAGCTACAGGTTGAAACCTGTATTGAGTAACTCGGTCTTAGAAAGAGCTAATCGTTGACGATGTTCACCCTCACGTCTCCTAAAATGTTAAATGAAGTCGACAGCCTTAAACCCAAAAACGGTTTAATTACCCAAGTTTGAGCTTGGTATGCTATGATTATGGCTCAAACAGCCGAAACGTCAGCATAAATTATTATTTGACCTCTACTCGACGCACTACATAGTCATGACCAAAAAACTTATACTATTATGTGTGAATGAGTAAAATCGCTAAAGCGCATGGGTTTTTTCATAAATCTGAACGTCGATATCAACAAAAACACCTTCCCCTTCCAGATCTATTCTATGGCTCCGGCCCTAACAGTGATAGGTTCATCAGATCATGTACATGTTTCTTCACAATGCGATCGGATAGTCAGCGGCTCATAAAGAACCGATCGGCAGTCGTCCGTGGACGTTTAGGGGATAAGAACGGCCCTCTAAACGGAGCGTCAAAACTAAGGCGTCTAACTGCGGGATAAAACAATGCCGCTTTCGCCCCAAGCCATCAAACAACGACGCTTTTTATTTATCGCCCTTCTTGTTTTCAAGCGGTTTTGCAAATCTCCTTTGCAGGAGACGTCGCGTCTATGCGCATGTATGGATGTGTATCTCTACTTGTCTGTCCGATACCTTCAGGATCCAATGAAGTCGCAACTACAAAATTTGGTGTGTTCAATGTTAAATTATAATGTGAAGTCATTATTTTGCGTATTTTATATTTGTTGATAGTCGTGAAGCCATTACGTTAGATAAGTGGGATGACGCACGTTACGTCAGCTCCATTTGCTTTTTTATTGACGAATTAGAACATGATATTTTAGTTTCCTAAAATACCAGCGAGACATCCTCGCAAATCCCGTCAGCGTGTTGGGCACACCGGAAATAAACGATGATTTAAGCATACGTTTCAAACAAAAAAAAAACAGCATGTGCATTTCGACACAGCAATACTGATAGCGTCCAATTTCAAACGGAAAATGCCATCGAAAAGCGACTGCAAAAATCGCAACGTGTGCAAAAAACCATCGAAACGCGCAAAACCTCAAATTCAACAGGAAATTATGAGCCCATCATTCCCGTATAGTATACGATTGTTTCAATGCAAAATAACATTTTAAACTCGAGAGCTCATAGCAACCGAAATAACGAAAAAAACAGTGAGCAAAGTAAACAAAAAATAACTCGAAATTCGTTCACTTCCGCTTTCAATGAATCAGAAAACGCCATGCTGGAAAGAATAGAATGGACGGAACTATGATATATACATATGAAAACAATGGTGCACTTTCGAGTGTTTTCAAATGGTAGCGGCTGATTCCTTCAAATGGGAAAAGAAACGAGCTGAAAGAGCAGCTTATTTTGAAAAAGCACGACCATTCGTATATATGTTTACATGAATTTTTCCAAGCAGTTAATTTTCCACCTCAAGGATGTAATTTTTCCACGATCGATCAACAGTCTCCCCCCCCCATTTCAAATAACAATCACTATTTAAGGGCAATGCAGCAGGCAGACCTTGCCATTGCAATGTTTCTTTCGAACACCGACACATAGTGATGAGAGGAAGGGCGTGGCAATTAAAAACGCAGCGCAAAGGGCAAAGGAGTAGCCACACGGTAACAAATGCACATGAACCGCTTGCAAAGTAAGCAGTTTGCTTACAAATGACGTCACTGCAAGTGAATCCAATACACTCCTTCCGGGAAACCATTCACCTGGCTACCCCTTAATGAATTCAAATTTTTTAAAAACTAAACAACATACGTAAAATTAAAAAGAAGCTGGCCAAGGTAGAGAGTTCACTAAATGCGAAACAAAAAAAAAAAAAAAAAACAAGAAGGAAAAATAACAAAGTTTCATCTCCGAAATAAGCAGCTGAGAAATTAAAAGGCTGAAACATAACGCGGCAGCCGCTTTCGATAATTTCGTTCCACATTGGAGGCGTCAATTACACAAGTAGAAAAAAGCACGGCGTAAGAGTGCACACAAATGCAACGAAGCGATAATCGAAAACGATGAGGCTTTAAAGCTTACGCAGAAGCAAGAAACGCTTCGTTTCAAAAAACAAACGAAACAACAGTCGCCAGTCGTGGCCAACTCAGTAGGCATTTTTCAGTATATATCGTTATGGTTCACTCGTTCTTCACCTTGAAGCGGGTCCACTTAATCAACGTGGCTGGCGAGCGGAACAGGAATATCAGTTTTGCGAACAAATCCTGTAAAGATCAATTAAAAACACTTACGAATTGATACATAGGCACAGCGTTCTCCGCCTCATCGGCTCAATTTCAAATTCTATAACCGATTTTCATGTATGCATGATTAAGATTCAAGTACTATTTCCGCTCGTACAGTTAACCAATTTCAGGGCACTTCTTCACTCAAGATGTTCCAAATAAACGCAGATGTGGAGCGCAACGGAGTCAGCGCTACAAATATATATAGGGATGGATCATAAGGATGTATCGATTCTTCTGCTTAATCTACTCAAAAAAAAGTTGAACGCGATCCAATAGCAGTCACATAGGCAGAAAAATTCATTAACGCTCACAAGAGGTGTTTGACTTGCTCCCTTTTCATTAAGATGAAACTTCGTTCGTTGAGTACACATCAAAATCACCGACAAATCGCTTTCAGAACAATGGCCGCTTATTTCCAATTTTCTAAATTAAAAACGTCTCCCGTTAGTCACACTCATCCAAAGTTTATAAACTGAACGTGCTTAAGAAAAAACGAAATGGAGATGGCACAAAAGTGGAAAATAACGAATGTACACCTGTTCAAGAACGAAGTCCTTGGCCTCGCGTACCAAGTAGATGTCTAGACAGATCTTCAACAAATAATCCGGGTTAGGGATTTCTGAGATGATCACATCAAGTGGTGCATTAGTAACGATACCACGAATGAGACGTCCCACCAACAACACCACCGCTATGTACATTGCGATTATACTAAAAACAACACAAAAATTCATGTGTGTTGAAATAAAATAAAAAAACAACCCCAAACAGTTCGGGGTTGGAATCGTCGGAAAAGAAGTTCCAAGCTGAGTAACTAAAGTGTTTCGCTGCTCTTAATTCCTCCACAAAAATGTTGCGTATTTCATCTTTCAGCGCATTTGACCACAATCAATTCTCCCTGTACAGTTCAGCACATTTGCAGATAAATGACTCATCCAGCTACTGCAATAAGATTCATGAAAACTGAAAGCTGCAAAAGATAACATATGCGTAAAATGAACTATGAAGATATCGGAAACGCGATACGGGGATAATTACTCCTTTTTTTAGATATTTAGAAAACAGGAAGCTCAACGCCGCACATAGCACAGGTGAATGAACACTGTAAGAAGCGCTCACCCTCCTTGAACATATTTGGTGACGAAGCTAGGAAAGACACGATCCACAAACGCAACCATCTGCACATATTCCAATGAATGGTCACTGCCATATCTGACGCGTTCTAATGGAAGCGTCAACGAATTTGTCGCGTTATCCTGTTCCAACTCTACCGACCAAAGCATATCAGTCTGCAATTAAACCATTGTCTCTGCTCAACGCATAGAAACAACCAAAATCGACGAACGCACGACTATTCGAGTGGACAACAATAATCTATATGAATCAGTAGAAAAGAACGTTTGAAATGCGTATAACAGTGCAGACATTGGCAAAAAATTTGCCAAATTTCCGATGCACACTCAATCACAAAAGTTCTCTTCATTACGTTCTTCGCCTATATCAATCCCCAAACATACGATTCCCTTCCAAGGATCAGTGCAATGCTAGAATTGCTCGTTAGAAAAATACCACACAATGAAATAAAGTAGAAAATAACAAGAAACAAATGGGCATACTAAATTGTTGTTGGGTTTAAGCTTCATCGCTAAATCCGAATAGGTTTCGTCGACTCTAGTGAATAGAGCCGAACTGTGCATAACGGCAAGTAGTGTTGGTGGTGCCTTCACTTCACCCTCGTTCGGTACAATTACGTATGGAGGCAACGAATTCTTTAGTGTCATCTGCAACGATTTTCATAAATCTAAAAGCAATCGACATCGTCTCTTCACAGCATCAACATGAATAAACCAAATTCGTTCCCAAAAACTCATGCAAAAGCCATATAAGATCACTTTAAGTCCTATTTCATATCCAAGCTGATCGACCAGTGCGTGGAGAATTTTCAGTTGGTCATGCAACAACTTCCTCTGCTTCAGAAAGAAATTATATAGCCTTTAAATAGTGCTTCCTGCAGACTGACTAAGCCACCGATCACTCAACAAAAGCATCGAATTGTTAGGCCAATGAAATCAAAAAACTACAGCAGAAAAACTCCAAATCTCCTACTCAGCACTTTCACATGCGTAAAAAAACGCATATCAACACAGTAGCAGGCCATATTTTGCGATGGTGCATCCGTTTTGTGCTAGAAAGCTACTCTAGCCTTCGTGCCTAGTTTCTATAAAAGCAACTCTGCAAGCGCCAATCGATACAAAACTTCACATTGCAGGAAATGTTAAAGCAACAGGAAACGGAAGACGAAACACGGGTTCGAAAATTGGTATAATGAGGCAAAAAAGTTGAGAATAAGGTTTTGCAACAATAAAAGGCCTACAGTTAACGTACAGTGACAATTTACCTTGCAGTTCTTCGATATATAAAAACGTACCACCAAATGTCCAGTAGAATCCACAAAACTGCGGACAAAAACCATTGAAAATTTTCAGATATTTTCTCAAATAGTTTTGACACAAGTACTCCTAGAAAATCGAGCGAGATGTAAACAAAAAAAAAAAAACGAGATGGAAAGAAACATTTATGTTTGGGTCGGTGCCATTGAGAAGAGCGATAAGGCTGTCGCGGGTCTGTGATCCCTTCCGTAAAGGAATCGTGATCGTGCTTGAATGCACCGTTGGCTCTTTTGAGTCACCACTTCGTGGCCGCACAAACTGTAGCCTGCAATTCGAATATCTCTCTCACTTCTGCTTTCATATGAATATGCACCTTCATGCTCACATTTTCCCAGCCATTAAAATTCTTTATGTTATTCAACAGATCTGTCTAGAAACGCATTAAAGTAACTCTCCCTTGCACATACCAATAAAATTATTTCCCTTGAGAAACGAAAATACAAACGAAGCAACGCCGCAGTCCTAAAGGACTAGTAGCTGCTACAATATCTGACACAAGAACATTTGATGATCACAGTACGACTTAAAGTTCATTCAGGTGTTCAGTTATATGTAGTGGACAAACACTGGACCTATCAAATACATCAAACATCTTATCTAGCACTAAGTAAAACGACACGTTCACTTGATGTCTAAAAGTTCGTTTCCCACACATCGAACGTAATGCAAGCAGTAAAGAAACCTACTTGACGATTGCATTGATCGTTTTTGTGCCTTCTTGCAGCTCGTATTTCATTGCCGTTAGTGAATCGCTCGAAATTGACCAAAATAATTCAGACTCAGGTCGGAAGCGTACTTTCTGAAAGGAAGCTTTCTTTTTTACGTTGCCTTTGATAAACCTAAAAAAAGGCATCGCTCATGATCAACTCATGAAAAATTATACGCTTATCAGTATTTGTCGACTATTGTTCGACAAATAGTGATATTCTTTATGGAAACAATTTTGTAACAATTTTCTTAACAATTTTGGAAACCCAAATCGCAATAGAAATTTTGATCAATGTTTTCAAATCTAAATCTTGATATAGATCTCAATAGATCACCGGATATTATTAACATACAAATAATGTTTACCAGCTAAAAGAAACAAAATTTTTCTTGAATCTATCTGCTAGTTATCTGCTACCTGCTAACTAAACATCTGCAAACTGTACTAACAATAAATACTACTGTTACTACATCTGCTAACAAAACAAAGCGAACCAATTGTTCTCAAGGTCAACGCACAACGCTTTGCTCTAAGCGCACCTTCAAAATATTTTAAACATTTCGAGGCATTAATATCTACAACAACCGTAATCAAATAACGTCGGACGGTATCACAGTTAACTGCTTTCCCAATCAAAATAAAATTAGCATTTGAAAGGTCGCATATAATTCCTCAGAAGAAGACGCCAACTTCTTCTAGGCAACAACTCAACGATACACTTTCGACTTTACAGACTTGAGGATTACAAATAATCGAAATCATATAGAAAAATCCATTCATTCGTTTCATTTTAAGTAGACGGCAATAAACGATCGAAACATAGGTCGCCGATGAGAGCTTACGGACAATTAAGGGTGGATCAGCTGCTCCGACTGCACTTTAAGCCAAATAACTTGGCGACATATTCAAACATGGGAAAAAGTTTGAGGGAAGGAACGATCCTCGCTTTAATTTAAACTGAAAACTTTTCTCGTCCTCCTCATGAAGCAAGGAAATGCAATGAAAAAAAAAATTAACGAAAAACGAACAAGCGTATCTTCAAGAGTGTACTCATTGATGAAAGCGACGGCTTGCCGAGCACGAAGTATGGAGTTTTGGTCTGATGAATTGAATCTTTCTGCGAAAGCATTCTGAATGAAGTTGTACTCGTTCTGGCTGAGCATCGCCAGTTCAATTCCTTGTGCCTCCATCGAATACAGTGGCTAAACAATACGCTTAAATATTAACTATGCTTTCTTTCAGATTCCAATCGTTTAACTGTGAAAAGATTTATGAAACTTTTATACGCGTAATGATACAGAAAGACAGCAAATTGCTTGTCACTAACAGGAAGTTATCAAAAATATAAAATGGAAAGTTTGCAATAGAAAACTTCCTCAGTCCCTTCGGACTTTCTGCCGGTGAAACAATAGGCTGAAAGCATAAAACAATTTCAACTGTCGCGATAACTTGAACAAAATATGGTCGTAGAGATTTCGATACTCACAGAAGCGACTCACTTTTTAAAAACATTGTCTGCTTCATCATTCGGATGCTTCTCTTCGCAAAAAAAAAAAAAAAAAAAAAAAAAAAAAAAAAAAAAAAAAAAAAATGAAATCTTGGCACTGTCCGAGAGAGAAAAAACGGAGCGAATATAAGGGAAATAAGACTTAAACTGACCGGATAACCTTCGACACTGATCGTCATCTGAACGTTATCCGGGATAAGAACCATACCGATTCGATTGAGTAGGGAGAATGCCAAAAGAGGCAACCAAATAACGAGGATCAATATTACAATCATTGGTATACCCATCAAATATTTCACAACGATTCCTTTTGGTACACCTCGTGGTGCAGGGAAATTCTGCAAATAAGATGTCAGAATGATCGACAGCAAAACATATTAAGTGTGAATATGTGATAAAATCATCGCAAGTGATTTTATTAGCTAAAAAAAAAAAAAACAAAACAATCGAAGCTGTCAAAAACATACCCAGCAAATGCCGGCATATTTCAAATAATTAACAAATCACAAAGGAAGAACAAACCTGTTCAAAGGTGCGAGCGCATTTCAAATTATAGATGGTCGCATAGAAGTTCTCCATATTGAAATAATCGAACAACGGCATCGATGTGTCCGTCCAAGTCCAATCAATTGCCGTACGCACCTCGAATATGAATGGAATCGCCATGAACCTAAAGCAACTTAAATTTGCATCATCAAATTATAGCACATCTTTGAGGTTGACGGGCATTTTACACATTACGGCAAAATGTTAAAGCATCAAGTTAATGCCAAATTCTTTGCATTATTTCTCGTTAAATGCATTCGCTGTTGAAAAGAATAAAGGCGAGCAAAAGAAATACAACAAAAAACAACACTTCCTATCCGATGAGTGGAAGAGATAAAAAGCACAATTCAGGATATAAACGCAAAGCCATCACATGCGAACATTTGTGTAAAATATACTCTCTTCCTTCTAATGAAGACTAATACATTGAAGCGTACATTTATTGAGATTATTCGAAGATCATGAGAGTGATCACTGAATGGACGAGGAACAAAACTGAAATATAACGGTGAAACTTTTCTTCGAAGACGACTCCTTAGGGATTCATTTTTCTCACTACTAGAGAACCTGCAGCCATCACGACGAAAGATGAAGAAGTGGTGTTACAGAATAGCGGATGAAATGAAGATGTACTAGAAAAGGAAACGAACGCTTTAAAGAAGATCATATTGGCAAGTCCATAAGCGTGTGTTATAAGATTGCCAATACAAAGGGCTGGATATCCATTGCGAATCTGCCAAGCCGAAATTAGAAGGTAGACACATTTCACGCAGTATAAGAATTGAGCAGTCTTGTTCAGCCATGCCGCCCTCAAAATAAATGGTTAGGGCATCAAAAAAGAGAGACAAATTGCAAAGAAAATCAACAAAGAATGACGACAAAAAACTGTGTTCAGGAGTGTTACTATGGTGACTGTGCCTCATAGTGCGACTCAAATTTTTTGGCTGGGGATTTTCACTGAAAGTTGTTAAAGAAGGTTTTACGATACTCCGCGCATAAATATGGACTTCATTTCGGAGATGTCTCGCAAATACGATAGCCCGCTGAAACAGCTCTCCGTATATAGGAGCTGCATTCGTCACCACCTTTACGAATAATCGAGGAGTATGCAAAGAGCATCTTTCAAGAAACAGCTGCTGAAACGAGCTCTGGCCAGCACTGTGTCAACAGGGACTAACAACACACCTCCAATATGTAATCAAAACGTATTACAAAACAACAATCTAATAGTCATTTCTAATCTAATCTAATAGTCTAATCACAAAATAGATCCTACAGTAGTGACCTTAAACCAATTTCAAACAATTTGTAGATAAAATAATTTCATATATCATAAAATAGCAGCAACCTCATAAATTCTTGGAAAATTGGAGAAACATTTTATAACACAAAATAGAGAAAACAAACTGCCAAACGCCCAACGAAATTAGCAAACAACGAAGTTTTTTAAGCATATTGAGCATATAAGCTAGCAGTAATGTAATTATTTCATGACTGAATCAGTAAAAATTCAAATTAGGCATTTAGCCAATTCAAGTGGTCGCGATTCCTTTCAAATTCCAGTGATTCCTAGATTATTATGAGGCTCGTCCATACAACATTCATAATGACTAAAAAACAAAACAAATTCTGCAAAAGGAAACATACTGGTATGTGATAGTTGGAAGAACAAAGAATATCCAAATATGTAGAAATATGACGGTGATGAACTGATAGATGAGTTTGCAGAGAACGGCTTTGCGCAGATAGAGTGCGCGATCGACGACTATCATCAGCGATATCACTATCAGCATAACCACAAATGTTATCGGCACTCTGTTTGACTGCAATAGCTCCGCTTAGAATGCTTCTAGATCGCTTCATATCACAGTCAATTGTTCATTGAATACAAATGCAAACTTCAGTACACCTCATCAGCAATTCTACAAGCCTATTGTCCACAAATAAACAGTATCGCAGTCAAAACTACGACTCGCTTTATAATCCAAAAAATGCAATTACAGCAAGATTTGAAGCGAACAACACACCGGAAAAGGTGAAAGTTTTTATATTATAAGGAACAATCACTAAAACGATTTCTAAACGCCTATAACTCACACTAATATCCTTCACAACGCTTCCCGTTCCGCCATATCCGAATGCCGAATAGCCAAACGAGACGACGAAAAAGCATAGCACATCGAGAAGGAACATGAATGGATACAAATCTCGGATATATCGAAACTTCGGGTAGAAGAGCTGATGGAAGAAGTTCGCTAGGAGACCTCGCTTTTTCTGCACATCCTCCGCCTCGACTGCAAACACCATAATATTTTAGCTATTGAAAACATCTATGCTAACCACATTCGAAAACCACCATCTGAACAGCACACCTTCAATAAACCTTACTAAAGCTTCATTACACAACCAGACCTTCTGGAAACAAACCTCAAACTTTCCGGTAACCGGATATCGAAGCCTGAATGAAAGACGTACGTCAAGTATGACTTTTGAAAGTAAACAGGAACAATCTGACTCAAGTGTCTGCGGATTCGCTGATTTTATGCTTCGTCTATCACAATGCCTTAATCAAACATTGAAAGTGATTCCTCACAACCCGATCACCTAATATCCTCCAGCATTCATTGATGCACACTCTTATTCACCTAAAACCTACAATCCAATATTCGTCGAGTACCTCACAAATATTCAGCAATTCTAATGACATAGTTAATTTACCCCATAGTTGGTTTGGCCAATTTCCTCAATAGCTTATGGATACTCTTCTCTCTCGTCTATGACTCATCAAAGAGGAAACAACAAACAGAAAAGGAAAGAGATGAACGCACGAACCATTTGTTGCGACGTTATCTCCCACCACCGCCTGACTGTCCTGTAATGAAAACTCAATATCACGTATATCTTTGACGTTATTCAAACGAATCGAGTGAGACTGCTCACCTCTCCCTCCCTAATGTGGTTTGCCTTCTTGCACTTCAAGCATTAAAACAGAAGAAATAAAACGACCTGAGAAATAA
Organism: Baylisascaris schroederi; assembly: GCA_006503575.1. Taxonomy (NCBI): domain Eukaryota; kingdom Metazoa; phylum Nematoda; class Chromadorea; order Rhabditida; family Ascarididae; genus Baylisascaris; species Baylisascaris schroederi. The sequence continues at coordinate 2,220,282 of QEWY01001989.1, forward strand.
GCCCATAACAACGCTGCTTAGCTTTTGTAATGAAAGGGAAGCAACTGAAAGTGTCACTAACAGTAAAGATAAAGACGATGCGATCGAACGTTTTCTAAGACTAGTGCTGCACATAATGAGGGACCTAAGGGAACTAAAAAGGACACAAGTTCATCTGTTCTTCTTACTCTGCTCCCTCCCACTCTCCCTCTCCCCACTTCTACATACTTTACTCTCATCACACATGGGGAACACTGAGACAGTTGAAACAGATGAGATTTTGTTTTGAAAATATGAAGCCAACCGAACAATGAGATGGAATTTCTTGAAACAAAGAACACTCAAGAAGAAAGAATCAAACTCTCACAGCAGTATTTTCCTGAGAAGTTGCAGTGGTTTTGTAGGGTAATGCATCGGAATCCTCTTCGACAGATGTCTCACCGGTGAATGTATCGGAGACGTTCGCTTCATTCCATAATCCCATTCTGCGTAGCATATAACGATGGAAAAAAAGGGCTGTAAAAGACTTTAAAAATAAGTGCCAAAACAAAACAAGAATCCTTTCCAAGATAAACTCCGAATAAAGCAAGAGAGGATAGGGTAAATTTATTCAACAAAAAAGTGAAACAAATAAATGCTTTAATAACTCCTACCTTACGCAATGAATGGACATAAAACAGCAAACATTCAAAATAACACAAACGAGCAGAGAAAGAAGAATTAATCAAGCGCCAATTAATCACGTTTAGACTTGAGGGATGAAAAATTTATTATAAAACTGCACCCGTAGAAATTGTGATATGGTGCTGACATGATGGCGAGGCAACATCATCTGCAGATTATGGGGAATTTCAATTTGAAAAAAATCAAACTGGACGGATGCAAACGCGACGACAATACGTATAGATCAATTTTGGGAAAAGCTATAGACGTACTTAAAAGACCACAATTTCGAAACACAAAAGGAAAAAAAGCCACAGCGGAGAAGAATGCAAGAGAAATAAGTAGTTCTCACCAACGAGCAGAACGATATCCCAGAATGCATAATAGCCCTCTTTACGAACACCTAAGATACCAGGTAAATAATTCGGTGAATTGGCCAATTTTATTGCAGCACTAGTTTCGTTCCATGGGAAGAAACCGAATTGACAGATGAATTTGATGACGACAATCAGTTGCGTATATCCTATCATAACGATCTGCAAGCAGTGAATTACGGCATCTAAGCCATCAAATATTTTGGCATTGCTCTGCGTCCATTTCAATTTTCTCTCTCAGTGTTCAGGTCGCATTAAAGACTCATCTTAAAATATCATATTTTCTGCTCTAAAGATATAAAAAAACGATAAAAAGAGAAACATTGCGCCCATTAAGCAAACACACATAAAGCCGCAATTAGTGGTACATGAAATCGGCTTATAAACTCTTACCCAAAACATCTTTGCGGGTCGTGGACTCGCAAGAGATCCCCAAAAGAAAACGAGCAGAGGCAGTGGCATCGACAGAAGACCAGCTGATCTTGCATGGTCGATTATGGCGAATAGATAGCACAATATGTCTGTATGTGCCGCAATGCAATGTCCACATGCGGTGATAAGCCGCGCTAATACGTCTCGTTGTTGCCAAGCATCTAACGCCTCAGTCTCGAGCCTTTAAATAACCAAATGCTGGCATTCTCCCGAACGATAAAGGACCGATAATTATGTATATTAAAGAAAATCCAGTATATTAAAAAAGAAAATAGTCCCGATGCCATAATACTTTCCTCTCCCGCCCGTCTCTCCCTCACTTGTTTCCCTTCATTTTATTCATTTACAACCAACCCCTCAAAGTCAGTTAAGTTGCTCCTTTCAAACGTTTTTCGATTAAAGCTTTCGATCCACCATACCTATAAGAGCGAGAAATAAACCATTTTGAAAGCAGTTTGAAATGCAATGAGGATAATATTACTCGATGACTGTGCATTACTAATGTAGTTTTCCAGTTGCAATGAAATTACCAATGCTAGTGACCTTTCCACTAGACAGTAGCACTGCTTCTTAAATTTAAATCCAACCTAACGAACACATAAGTCCTATTATTATAGTCACAACAAATTCATCGGGAAATGTCACTTAACACTGCCCGACTATAAGTTTTTCAGTATCCGCCTAACGGAAACCTTCGTTGCGATTCGTTGCCCGTTTCAGAAGCAATCGTCTATAACAGCAACCTTTCAATATCGCCTTCGCTTGAGACGCAGTGAAGATTCTTTCGTTCGAACTCTTCTCTAACGCCGAACAAAGGTTGTGTGACATCGGTCAGCTGCTGCAATTTTGGAACTGGGAACTTCTTTTTTAATATAAAGCAAATGCATATTCTACAAAAATAACCATACAACGCAAACATATGGGAAAATTTACACTACAGAAAAAATTTGCTGCAAAACATCTATCTATATGGCAACATGGACGTTAGTGCGCTTTGATAGTAATGTTGGTAATAAAAGGTTTGGTCTAGATGGTCCAGAAATTAGGAAAGGCCTCAAGCTTCATTTCTCATGAGTGGCTATGTCAACAACATTTCAGAGGTGGAATGCCCCGTCCCAACTCTCTCACGACTGCAGAAATTTGGACGACATATTATGCAACAAGAATTTTAAAAACATTTGAAGCCTACATAGTCAACATCCTTAGTGTGGTCGGGAGACAATATGGAGGAAAGGGGGGGGGGATGAATTTCTTCGAATCACAAAAATTTCTGCCAACCGCTGAAAAAAAAGACCACGGGAAGCTCTCTGTGAATAAAAACAATCACAAGTGAAAAATTCGCAGAAAATAAACGAATACCTCTCTGAGCGATCGTTTGAGATTCTCCTTCTCTTTAGTGAGCACATAAGCAACATAGCGATGGTCACGCGATCTTCTATTAAGGAATGCGGCCGTCATATCGAGTGCAGACAAAACCAGCTTCCAAGTGAAGCGCAAGCCCACCAATATTTTCGAACCTAAACGATGCTAATCGCAATAAGTAAGGTAAATTTGACCGCGACGGCATCAAGCTTCAAGGATGGCAACTCGTGGTGACTATAAAATCGAGGTGTTGAAAAAGTTACGCTACGCCAAATTTTGATTCCGGTATTTAAATAAATACGGTAAGCTCCAACTAATGAATTATTAGGAAACCTACATTAAACAGCGGAAAAATGGTTCATGAAATTGCAAATAAAGCTAAAACTAGCCAATAAGATGCTCGGTATTGAAACATGAGCATTTGGAAATGCGCTTGGATCCAGTGTGAAGGCTTCCGATTCTCTTTGTAGGCAATCTCTTGAACAACGGAACAATAAACAGCAAACAATTGCTCTAGTTGCATCGAAAACAAGCTCCACACTCTATGTGCGATAACATTTTTGCATGTGAGATAGCCCTATCGTTCGAGATTCCTAATGCTATTCTTTCAGATCAAAAGAAGTCGGTTGCCAAAAAGGATATCAGCAGGGATGTGTTACCGATTCCTTCATGTGCCTCTTGTTCGTCTCGTTCCGATTCACCTTCATCTCCCGCGTGTTCTGGTGCTTCGTCTTCCCGTAAAGAGGTAGGTGGCACATCTCTGTGCAACGAAACTGCTTCTATCATTCGTTTCTCCTCATCCTCAATCTTTTCGGCTGTTTCGACCGCATTCAATGTTCCTGATAGATCAAGATCGCGTTGTACAGCCGTGTGAAGCAACTGCAATCGTTGTCCGATTTGAACCGAAACAACTCTTTTACACACTCATTATTAACATATAACATTTTGAAATAGAATAGAACACAGCAAAGCTCCCGCAACACAGCGAGCATGAAAATTTTTATGACTTCAACGCAGATGCTTCTGGCTGTGAAATGAAGGGTTCTTACTAATGAGGCAAGAGAAAGAGAAAAGAAAAACAGCAAACTTGATTAAGTTCTTCTTTTTGATAGCAGTTGAATATAACAAGAATAAACACTGGAATTTTTGATTCATATATAGCTTTTAAGTTCAAAACGTAATAAAATATACGCCACCTAAGAAGCCTGAATGTTACCTTTAAGATAAGGAGAAAGAAGAAAAGTGATTTCATCCTGCAATGAAAATTTGTGACTCCTTCCTTTCTAGTGACGATGAGTACATATTCGCCTCGGAAAATCACTCTAGGAGGCAGATGAACGAAATAAACCAACAAACCTGTGCCGGATCAAGTTTATCGAACTTCTCAGCGCCAGGTGTCACCTCCGGAACGAAAGATTCGATCGGTTTGACCAACTCGTCCGTATTTGGGTCATATTCAAACATATAGTAATCGCCAGCTCGCTTCGCTGAAAAGCAAAACTTCGGCTTTTTGGTAATCTATCCAAGAAATGTAAGTATTTTATCAACTTTCCAGCAACTAATCATTCCTTAACTACTATACTACAGATGAAGCTATAGGAAAGTTAACGCGCCAAACTCTTTCACTGACTAGTGCAAATGATCAATAGTGGAATTAAACAGCTGAAAATTTCAAAACCCAGAAAGCCTCGAAAATGTCCCGAAATGGGTTAAACAGTGAAACAACCGTGCAGAGTGAAAATACTACCAGAAATGTGGAAATGTTAACATGTGCAGGAAATGAAAGCAGTGTCTGAAGTGACAACAGCAATTTTCTCAACCTTTTTTTTGCAGCATCAGCAATAGAAGTGATAAAAATGCAGTCGACGGCACCGCTTATCTCTTCAGTGAATGAAAAATGGAAAATATGAATGCACAATATCGAACAAACAAAGACATCAAAATTTCATAGAGGAATTCAAGTTTGCGCTAATAGAGAGGAAATATTCATGTCACAAAGACAGGAAGAAACTCGCACAAAATTCTGGTGCGGTGAATCGATCATAAATCAGCAACATGACGAGAAAATATTAAGCTGGAAGTGCTAAGGACAATTTACAATGAAAGATGGTATAGAGCAAGCATCATGCGTATGTTAACGGCCATAAGAGGAAGAAAAGAAGCAACGCAGCGAAGAGTTTGATGATCAGCAATAAAACGAACCAGGTATGAGTTGCATGAAACGAGGATCATATCCTGGACAGGGGTCGTCCTCATCCAACGGAGTGAATCCTGACACAAAACATCAACAACCTCCACACAAGCGAACGCCACTTATTACATCATAGTACTGCTGATAACACAACGCACAACTTTTGTTAAGTGACTCACACCGACACAACACAACAAAATGCCACAACACCATTAGCAACCACCCATCAACACCACAACATTCATCGAAGGGAGCAACACACAGGGTTATGTTCATTTACCAAAACATCTTTTAGGTAACCAACTTCATCTGGCTCCTTAACACAATCGAACGGCAACGGCAACGGTTCCTCAAGGATAACGATGATCGACGTTATACCACAACAAAATGATGTCGCTCAGGAAGGAATTAAACTCTAAATCATAAAAACAACAATGTCTTTTCCAGACGGACCTAACACGCTGGTTTCGATATGGATCATGCGCTGAGCAGGTGACTTCAACCGGAGGATAGATGATGAATTAGGCTTGAAGCAAAAAAAAAAAAGAAAAAAACCAGTTTCGTTGACTTTTTGCCTCATTTAAAGGTTCAACGATAAACCACCTTACATCAAAATGAGATCTGCGAGCTGGAATAACCGACAACACCCTACATACTGCCTCTGACTGAACAGTACTGGTTGCTTATCAAGCACCTGGCATTTTAGAGTACATTGGAGAGATTAGTAGAAGTGAGACAGGGAATAGAAGGTGCGATTTTCCCAAAATGTTGCCTCCTAGGAAACTGGGCTAAACTTTTCATCACTTTCTATGCTGTATCATTTTCCCGAAATTTCCCGGCTAAAGGAATCAACTGTGGGACATCAACTGAAAAATTTAGATATGGCAACGCGGCTGGTTTTCATGGAAGAAAACGATCGTACAGTTTTCTTCTGTAATGAAACAGCTAACAAATTCTTAACAATGCTTGATGAAAACTAACGTATAAAGCCATGAAGCGAATGAACGCTAGTGATTTATGACGCAGAGTAAGTCATGAGGAGATATTTGAGTTGGCGCAGTGAGGAAAGTCATCTTTGAAATGAAATCGCGGGAAACCTATTGTAAACCGGCAGCATGAACAGATAACTCCAGAATACATAATCTGCCCACGTTATTCCTCCACGAGAGCAATGAATTATTCATCTCAAGAAGGAATAGGAAGACAGCCGCATGTCAGATTAAATATATTGCGATTTTCTTGAGGTCTACTAGGAAAACCTTGGCAGAAGGAAAGAGAATGATAAAAATGTTTGAAAGCCACTCTAGCATAACTCCAATATAGTTCACGATTCTCTCCAACGAAAATCATAAAATCATATCAAAAAACGGCTCAAATCAGAGCGTTAATTTACAAATATAGCAGAACGTAGAAGTGTTCTACATACTACTTAAAATGGACGTGGTTCCCGGCGCATTCCCTCGCACCCTCATATATATATACGTATATATATATATATATATATATAATATATATATATATATATATATATATATAGTGTATAAACATATACAATTAACTCTGCATCGCGATATCTAAACCACATGGAACAGAGCCGAACGAACGGCACTTCCAGACAAAAAGTGTGATTATGAGCACAGTTAACATAAAATTATTTGACTGCCAAGCAAGCGAGTTACAGTAAGGAATCCCCATCAAAGATATGTTAATTCGGTCTCCATAACGTTTTGCAGGTTACCAGGTTGATTAACAGTTTAGGGAAAGCTAAGGGCTCACAAAAAAAGGCAGTAAAAATTGCAAATATAAGTCGAAACGGAGAAGGGAACAAATATATACAAAGGCGCAAAATTGAAAGCAGAACATAGGCCCACAAAAAAAGAGAAATCCCAAACAATTCGTATCCGACACGACATTTTAGCCACATATAAATTCAACCTTCAATCACGGCAATGAAAAAGGTTTCTGGGAAGACGCCACGGCTCGAAGCATAAATATTCCCACCACCACGGGAAAGAAACAAGCAACCGAATAAAGACATAGAATGAACGATTTAATGACATACCTTGCCCATAAGTTTGTGGCGTGAAAGCACCCGCACCACCATAGTGTTGTTGCTCCTCGTAGCGCTTGCGAATCATTGCTGTCCTCTGCTTGATTTCGTCGAACTTACGTGACTGTTGCAAATTCTGCTCCTTCATTTCCTTTGCAATTAACTGATTTGTTAAAACTGCGCCTCTGAAGTGAAAATTAACGTCATATAACTCTATGCTTCTCGTTACAGTGGAACAACCACTAAACGATGTGCATAACTTAGTTGTACAACAGAGTGAGTTCCAATTTGGTTTACATGCCGAAATGCTGCAAACGAAAACCCCATTCGAATCCAACAGATGCGGCTTTGTAAAACCATGTCGCACCAGCATCCACTACGTAAGTTTAAAGCTGTAGGTTCAGAGCCGTCAGAGGCAAAATTTTCACTTAGTCGCATACATGGCCAAAAGTTCTAATACATCACATGTACGATTCGTGATGTATTAGAACATTTGTCCTCGATTACGAAGAAAGCTCTCAAAGAGCTTCAACGATGTTCGCCGATCGGGAAAGGCGATCGAACTTCGACGGTCGCGTTTTCAAAAGAAAAATGTCCCGAAAAGTATTTAAGATTATGGCCACTATGGCCATGGCCAAAAGGTATGAAGGTATGTAAGATGTAAGGAGAACGCAAAACATCATTAGTGGATTCTCACAACGAGTTTAAATTGACAAACCGGTTCATGAGAACCGCCTCGGAGCGGTAGTCAAGCATGCAATGCTGGAAGTACCACGAATGAAGGATACGCATCTGGAAAATAAGGAACGCAAAAGCGAACGTATCGAAGCCGATCTGTGTCTCTGATTTCTGCACTGTACATGTGTTGTCGAACTCGAGTTCTGCAATCAATCACGCAATAATGAAACCTAAATTCTGCTTCAGCAGTCACATCAAAACGAAACCTTTGAATATCGCCGCAGCCTGAAGCACTATCCTCAGAAATGTAAAATAAGAGAGGAAAGAAATGATTGTTTCTGCAAAGTAGTAGCTGCAACTACACTTCTCGATGGCAAGAAAGAAGTCAAATTGTAAACATTAAAGGCATGGAAAGCATTATGGGAACGACGACTGAAGCATTAAAGCTTCTTCCTCTAAGCGAAAGACTGAGGTGTGATTCTCTATTGTTCTTTGCATTTCATCTATCTTTCTGACCTTTCAACACAATTTTTTCAAGGCGCCTTGCATTCTTTCAGCATTTTTGTCGTCATGAATCTGATCTGAAACAGGATTTGTACTCTTATATATGCAAGTTTATCACGTACAGGTATGGGTTGACCACCCTAGATTCTTTTTTAAAATCCATCTTTTGGTTCCCTATGAGGTATCTCGAACAAAGGCGACAATCATTAGCAATTACAATGTACTTCATTTACGTAAATACTGCATTTATTCTGTACACCCAAAACAACTTACGTCCAGGGAAATAGTAGTTATCGGCTCTATCGCTGTCTTTACTAACACAAACGATACTGAACAACTGTCGCAAATAGCACAAATTTGCATCTCTCAGTAAATGGATAAACGCACAGCCAACCACCTGAAAGAACGATCAATCTATTCAAGAAACACTTCCGCATCGCGATATTGCACAGCACACTTTTCAAATGTATACAATTGATCATCAATTAAAAGCTTTAAAGCGTATGCAGTGAAGTAATGGATGCGAAAACTTCAACGACTCCTAAAGGAATGAAAAAGGACTCATAAGTATAAGCCAAAAATAAATACAAAGTGTACTAGTTCTTCATATTTCCAAGGCAAATATCAGCGCCTAGCATTTTAACTCAATGTCAATTTGAACTACATTTGTCATAACTAGGGAACTTTTGATCTAAAGCCGATCAAGCGATCAAGAAGAAATTCTCCCAAAAGGTGAAAAACTTTGCCCAACTCCCAGTTGACAGTACACAAAGTCACAAGACAATTTCCGCACAAACCTGCAACGCAACTTTCCAGAACATCGTAAAAACGGTATAAAGGAGAAGCATTTTCCAACGCTTTAGCGTGAGCTGATATTTATTCATCACGTAGAGGTTATTTCCTTGCCACAACATCGAGAAAGCTAGTACGATATAACCGAGGGCAAACAACGATACGCCACCAAGGCCAGCCACCAACACCATGATGAGTGTAGCCCAATGTCCATAGTTGAACACAGCCACCTTGAGGAAGTCAACGAGGCTTCTGCAACGTGAATGCGTATATTGCCGAAAGCAAAGCAAACTGAAAGATAGAACAGAATAACATAGAATCTGAGAAGCTGCTGCTGCAAACGATTGCATCAACCGACTAGAACAAATGATGCAGCGATTTTCTACGCATGAATAGCAAAAACAAGAAAGTTCGTTTTTTTAACGATAGGGTCGAATTTTTCAGAAACCGTAGAACCATGTGTAAAGTGCATGAAGGTGTACAGCGATGAATGATAGCTTACAGGTGAACGATTTCAAGTGATCGGTAAATAGACTGCATTTCAATTCGTTACGAGGAAAAGATCTGTGCAGAAACCTTTGATGGGCGATGAAATCATAACGTGGGTTGTTAACGGCTAATTTATAATCGCCAGTCGAGTAGACGGATTTGTTGTCATCGGCGGGATGATTACTGTTCTCTGCTCGGAATGCGCATTCCTATAATATGTAGTAACGAATGAGCTAATAAGATGGAATGAAAATAACTTTCAAATAAATCCTGCTGCTTTTTCACCTGTATGAAGAAAATAAAAGATTATCAAGATGAGTTAATGAAAAAAGAAGTTGTGACTCTTCTTCCATTGCTACCCTCCACCTTTGCAAAAAACCTTACTTTAAAGCATGAATTTTGTAAGAGTAACATGATGCATGAGGTAGAACTGATAACCTACGCGTCATATATGTGGTTCAGGTGGAGGTACGCTTGCATACTGAGAATGTGCTCTTCGAGCACAAAGAGGGCAAAAACGACAAAAAAGTACATATGCGAGGCAACGATGGAAGGGAAAATGTTGAGAATGCTTAAAGCATCGGCTTGATGAGGCTTGAAGTATACTTGTGGGCACAAAGTGCTTTCATGAATGCTCCCAGTTGATAAATATGACCAGAATCCATTTACCAATAGAGGCTTACCATAGTGCCATACCCTTTGCTTCTATACACATAACAACGTGTCATGCTCTGCATGCACCACTCGTTTTCGTAAACACTGCATATTATAAGCAAGTGGATATTCGCATACCTGACATGCAACCATTACAAGTAAGAAGAAATCGGCGATCGTATTGTACGGATTTAAGTGGATACGATAACTAGCCAAATCCAACCACAAGATCAAGTTGTCATTTTGAATTGGATTCGACAGCCAATGACTCCACGGATAATCTACAAAACACACAATACAGTATTAAAACAGTCATTCTACGCAAAACGATTACAAATTGGGGAAAAGCCTTGATGTGCCACATTAAGGAGGAACTAGGCACAAAGCGTTGAGGCTGATAAGCAATTGAAGGAATGTGAGATAAGAATATGCATAAGAAGCTTTAATAAGTCCACAAAGAACACCAATAATAGGTAAGCAGAAGAAAGATGATACCGCCCCCTCCTCTTCGTATCTAATTTTGCACGGATTTTCAAAGTGCTCAGCAAAAATGAAATTGATGTTTCTTCGGTGATACTTTTTTTTGCGGCATTTTTAATGGAATGTGTAAACCATTCCGAGCAACTAATAAATTATGCAAACCCAGAAGCACATGGAAATCCCACATTTCGCATGAAATCAATAATCATCCACAACAAATTTGTGCTCCAATCAATGTGCTGGGGAAAACGTCATTCCGAAATAGCAAAAGAAAAAAGTTCTAAATATTAGACACATGGTTAAGGGTTGTATCTTATGGAGCTATGAAACAGGCAAACATACCTATGCATAGTTCAGGTGGGAGGCCAACATAAAGTTGATACTGTAATGGGAAGAGAATAGCCAGATAGAGCAAAAACAATGGCCACAGTCGCCGGCAACCTGGTCGGGACATACAAGAGAAAACGAATAGCCAAAGCAGAGTTAGCGTTCCAATCAGGTCCATACGCACCCACGCAACGACCACCATCATGGTCATTGATATCTGAACAGACCGATGTGGTAAACTCTAACTACAAATGCCAAGTTTTTTTAAGGAACAAATGATAAAAGACGCATGGACATAATGGATCGGCGTTTTTGTGAGTGGATGAATTAGCTGGCTGCGGGTTATAATCGATAGGCCGTTAGTGCAGCTTCCATTGAAACAATTAGAGAGTACTGAAAAAAAGAGAAAATAAACAACTGAAGCGATATATATGAGACGTTATTGTGTCGTTATCCATCTCATCAACAGTTGTAGAAAACAGCGTTAGCACTATTTGGTTACATGGTAAAACTTCTAAACAAGCATGTAATAAGTCCATGTTCTAAGATACGGCAGATCTCAAAAAGACTTTTTTGAATCCAATAAAGTGCAGCTGTTAGGCATAAAAAGGCCTCGAGTTCGCAACACGACCATACCTCTCATCCGATACAAGAAAGCAGCAAGCGATCATTTAGTGCGCAGCACGGTTCAACATATGTCAGAAAGCATCGCGGCTTAGCGAGGATCCTCCTATGGAGGAGCGCTAAGGAAGAAAGTTTGCAATCGAATATGGCCGTCATTCAGCGGCATGAATAGATAAAAACATGGCCGTACTGGAGAATGAACAAAATTATTAGCAGGAATTTGTCGCTGGAAGGGAGGAGGAGACAAGATGCTCACCTCTAGCTCATTCTATTAATACTCTTCTAGCTACTTGGTTGGTCATTTTTCCATAACAATGAAGAAGAAAAACGACACAGTACAGTGCAAAAGTACTAACTTCTAAGCCGAATTTATAGAATCCATAATCAAGGAAGAACTTCAACATATCAACGAAGCTTGTATCCCAAACGGCCATCCCGGTGTTCGCGAAAATGACGCCGTGTGGAGGAGTCGGTTCACCACGAAGCAATCGTGCGTGACGTTGCCGATAGAGGACGATAGCTTGAAGGGCCAATACCACCATCGAAACTATCAAACCCTTCAAATCGAATCAAACCATTACGAGCTTAAAAGATGAGACAAACTAACACGCTATGCTTTTCTTCCCTTGGATTGTAGCATGCTATACTACACGTACTCTCAGATGATGACCACTGTAAGATGCGTATATGAGTTCTGCAGCCGAGATATCCCAAAACTATGATGCTCTGAGGAAAATGAATAAATAAAACGAATAATGATTGATTATTTATTAATCGTAATCAATTTTCCACAGATGTTTAATAGTCGGCTTGCTTTTGTTCACATCTCTAACTGCTTTCCTCACTCAAAAGATGATTTCGATCAACGCTGCAGCGAAGGCTTTCGTCGAATAATCAAAGATGAAAACCACCCGATGTTCAAATACTAGAAATTCATATTATCAATCGGTCTCTCTTATAAATTATTGTCATTCTATCACACTGTTTTATATTTCTGCGCTGCGATGCATGTAATCTTCTAATGTGTCTTGCATGTATTTTGCACTGTTTTACATTATTTACACCTCTGCTGACCTAACAATCATAATGTTTTGCTCTCATGACGTTACTTTCAACGACTGAGCCTTCCAATCGCTGGCTAATTTCCTCTCCTAAGACATATTTCGATCAGTCACACTATTCTATACTAAGAAGTTCGATTTGTGGAGCAATAAAACCTAGTTAGTGTTTCTTTTTCTCAAATTCTAAACGCGTTTCAACTTTACTGCTTAGAAGATTCAAGCAGGGAAATGCGACTAGTGGGACATCGGAGGCGTTAATACCCGATAAACGAGAAGTACCACAATTTTTACTCAAAATTAGGGATTGAAGAATTCATATAAGCATTCGAGCACTTCGACGAGGAGAAATACCATATAACATCGACGAATAAGTTTTCATTGTATGACCAGCCAAAAATGAACAACATTCTAAGAACTGAAACCAAATAAGAGATTTTCACCGCAATATAGCTGCCGATATCGAAAACTTTGTGGAATCCAAGCCATTCGGTGGTCGGCACCATCGTTATGTCAGATAGATTGCAGCTAGAGCGATCGGCATACATATACACTGTTGCATTCTCCGAAATAAAATGCATCTAAATACACAAGAAATCTTTCTACTTCTTGGGGGATTTCAAGCTGTGTGGTTAGCAAAAATTCATTAAGCACTATGGGTTCACATACAGTTGTACATAAAAGTAACCTTCTGTCATTGTCAGTTGGTGGGATTGTGTAATATTAATAAGAAAATAAAAATCATACATTTCAACTTACGCAGGAAGAACATAAGAACTGGTTGAACAAAAAAAGAAAAAAAAAACATTTTTTATCAACTCTCTTGTCTTGTGTTACTAAAGAAGGTGCAGTGAAATTCCTTGAAAACGCAAGAGAATGCCAGGTCATTAAGTAGCAGATAGACTTCTTGTTGCTCATATAAACTTTTAAAACCCGTGGTTTCGGAAATAGGTTTTCGAAGGAAACTTTCATACTGAGTTCATATTTAAATATTAGTCCCATAAATCATGGAAAAAAGCAAAAATTTACCTGGTAGAGCATTCGTGCAACAGCAAACAACGATAAATAGATGCAGAGAAGAGCCGAAAGAAGGCGTGAGATCGAAGGTAGACATACCGCAATACTGATGAATATGGGGATCATTACGTTTAGTTCACAAACCTGGAAACAATCACGCATTATTCATCTAGCAACCTTTATAGCCATACTGTTCAGCTCAGTTCCTCCCTAAACGAGGCACATCTCCGACCTTGGAACGTTAAAATTTGTGTCTAAATGAAAATCGTCATTACAGTTGCAAGCACAGACATCGCTTTCAGAATCCGTCCCACCGAAGTCAAATCTATAAAAAACACAATTTCAGCGCTTCTCCATCGCAATGTCTATCTATGAGAAAAAAGCAACCAAAGTTTTCGGGAAGTGATACTGCTCGGAATTCACATAAAATTGTAACTTATGTGCAGATTACAAGTAAGCAAGAGGGTCTACTTCGAAATGAACACTTCACTACAACACATACGTAAATACAATGTCATGTGCAGTAGAATCCGCAATGAAGGATTTAGCATTCAGTAAGCAGAACGGTTTCATGTGAGCTACGGCACTTTCGTTCGGTGAAAATTACAAGTGCAGTATCCCTACGAATTGAAAAGAAAAACGCAATGTTCTGTAATCTGAGATGACGTTTAATGAATGCGAGGTTAAAGATGCGCACTTACTACAGCACCCGAACGGGGATTTATGGAAGGGCGATTTCATATCGCAGTGACAATGGTTAGGCAACGATCTGTATATGCCCTCACGCAAATTTTATCATAGAAACAAAATACCTTAGCTGTCATCGAGCTAAACAGCAGTAACAAATGGAATTATGAAAGATATACGAAGATTTCCCTCATTCGCCCTGTTTTTCTCACTGAAAATGAGAGCGAAGTCATGCAAACTGATGTCAACTACATAAAACAAAAGGCAATTTTTTTAGCGTTTATAAATGTCCGCTGCTTCACCACCTCCTTTCACAATGCTCCGTTTTTCATCCCACTTTCTATGGAACAAAGAGGTCGGAAGTGAAATTACAGAAATGCGACCGAAATAATGGAAAAACGCTGGAATTCTTGTATGATCACGCAATATATGCACTGATTTTCCTCTACATTTCACTATATAACTAAAAATTTAGCCATTAACTGAAAACTGCACTAAAAAAGTGAAAAAAAGCCTCACATCAACCATACCATCATACAAAAAATGTTTTATCCCACCCTTTTATTCCCAGTCAAAATCCAAAACCACAACAACAACAGTCGATTCTCCCTTTAACATTCCAAGAAAAAGGTGAAAAAAAAGATTACGTCATTAACAGCAACGATGATGAGGACGAGTAGCACCACTTTCGTTACGTGCACTTCGGCAATGCGCCATAACACCTCAGTAGCAGCTTCAAAGAACGCCTTCGCTTTCGCATAGCGACTCGTCGACTCTGAAAACCCATTTTTACGATGAAAATTTAAATAAAAGTCATTGAAAAATAGTGTGCAGCTCACCGTATCGTCTGCTC
The DNA here is from genome assembly GCA_006503575.1 of Baylisascaris schroederi. NCBI lineage: Eukaryota > Metazoa > Nematoda > Chromadorea > Rhabditida > Ascarididae > Baylisascaris > Baylisascaris schroederi. The sequence continues at coordinate 2,235,496 of QEWY01001989.1, forward strand.
ACCATATGCTTTAACCAAACAGATCCCCTTTTCCTGTACAAGAAATTTGTGCAAAGCCAATTTCAGTGTGGTAACTCAGGCTATATTATGGAACCTTGAGCAATACATCTCGACCATCTCCACTTTAGAAAAGCAAATCGGCTTTGTCATCGGGAATATATAAGTATGTGACTTCTATAAAGGCAAAGGTAAGAAATGCTGGATCAGACGACCTGGGTCTGAGGGTGGTATAGTACAATAGAATCGAGTCATGCAGTTCGGATGGAATGTGAAAATGCCAAAATGGCACAGGTAACTTGATTAACTTGATTAAGTTTTTAGCAAACAGAGGCGAAATACAACTGCTTCTGACTACTTTACTGGCCGCCAATGAAATAAATACATTCTTAAGCGATCTACCAAAACAATAAGAAATGTGCGATTGTAGGTTTGCCTCATCCTTGGGATGGAACCTAAAAATGAAATTATTTAAAGGTGTTCTCAGACGTACTTACATCGCTCTGAATGGACAAGACAACAGGCAACGACGGAAGTAGCAAGGAAAAAAAGATTGACAAACAGTGTTAACAGAAAAGGATCGAAGAAGAGTGAAAACGAATCGCGAAACTGCTTTCTGTATGAAATCAACAACCTATAATATTTTCTGTTTGCCTATCATAAATACACATCCTCACAAGCGATCGAATGCAGATCTCATTCTATCTCTTAAGCGATTAAAATAACGGTGCTATAAAATATACGCACAAATAGGACGATGATGATGCACCTGAATGAAAAGCAACAGGATGAAATTCGGGTCGCGAACACCGCCTAATTGCTCTTCGCATGACAATTTCGTCGACGATGTGAACTGTCGTGCGAATATCGTTACAACAGCTAGACAAATAGCGCTTCTAAATCAACGCTGCGTGCAGTGCCTATGTTTACTGCCGATGCATTCAATGCGCTCCGATTTGCTTCCTTTTGAAAGCAAATACCCTCGCATAATCATTTACTAGAGAATTTACATGCACTCAACAAGTTTCCTCATGCCTACTTCGTTCCCTCCCATCACTTTTCTCTTATGACTGTTGGCGATCGAACAGTTCCTTGTCTTTCTTCCTTCCACTTTCATATCTCCTTCTCTTCCCTTGCCAAGCATCATGACGACCGCTCCTCTTTTAAGCAATAAAATTATTTCACATCTCCTTCTCTTCCCATGCCAAGCATCATGACGACCGCTCCTCTTTTAAGCAAGTTGGTTCCCAATACTTCAGCACTCTTTGGATGAACAGACGACCTATACATAATACTATATTATGCAATAGACAAGAAGATCTAAAATAAAACATAGCTTCGAGGATTAGACAAGAAAGATTTGTGACAGTTTTTGAAAAAGGGTTGGAAAAGTTCAGAGAATTAACTGAGGCACCAGACAGTATAACCCAGATTTACATAGTTTCACGTAATTCGTGTAGCACCTTAAACCACCATGAAGCACCACACCTTTTCATTCCTACATCCTTAAAACCATAAAACGCTAAGGCCGATATCAAATGGCTGGTTCTCGCTTCAGTTTTTGTTTCTGAAAAAGATTCAAAAATGTCGACCACCCACGAAGATAGCTAGGTCGAAAAAAGTTGGATTTGCTTTCCACTCTATCAAATACAGCTTACTGTCTAGATACATATTATACTAGACGAAAACCACGCACAAATTAACCACGCCACCTGCTTCTTCCCCACCTGGACAACTGCCGGACGATCAAACACGCAAGTGCACCAAAACCTCGTATTAAAACATAAGGACGATCATGCTTCACGTAATCAAATTAATGTATCACAACGCTATAGCTCACTGCAACTAAACTCAAGTGTATAAAACATCTTTAGCAGAGTGTTTATATCAATCTTGCGTTTCATCAGAACGTACGCAAATCGCTGAGGGAATCGAAGTGCATTTGGCGCATATTTAAATAAAATTCCGCCACATCGAAAACTTGTCAGTTGAACACTGCCTCAGAAACCGTCAAAAATCAAAAGAAGTTAAGCCTGGAAACGGTGATCACTCCCTTCAACTCTTTTCTACTATATATATAAACCAACGCAGCTAATCAAATGCTTACAAAGTGAAATCACTATAAGCCTTGAACAAACGCCCGCACAATAAGTTCTGCAACAATACGCATGGAAGTCGACGACAGTAAGCAAAACGCGAAGGAATGAATGCTCACCTTGTGCATCAAGTGGTCCATCTCCAACGACAGGAGATCTCCTTGGAGGTGCCACCATACGACTCCATGGATCGTGGAAGAATTTTAACTGCAGCATAGCCACGAAGAAAAACGATATTGGCGCGATAAGCCGAATAAAGAGGACGCTAAAATCAACCAATATGATACAACTGCATCGCAATTCGATGCGCTACAAAAGAGAAGCAAAAGCATTTCCAACAAAAGCATTTTCAACATTAACAAATCGAAAAGGAAAAAAAAATGTAAGGTTTTGCTATTTTCTCTAATGCAGCAAGTTGCGTAACAGAACAATGCCAACACAGGAATGATGTAGATCGTCTATTCGACAAATCATTCGCATCCTCGCATGTTATCCATGTACAGTCCGAAAACTGAGCTTGGGGCGTCGTTTTACGAAACACTTCCGATACGAAGTGAGTTGTTCTTTAGTATATATTCTTTAGTATCTTTAGCAATACGTATACTTGTGTGCACAAATACACATACACATGTCGTTTTCACATAGGTGTGTACACATACCCTTTTTACATATACACATACATGCGCATATATATATATATATATATATATATAAATATATATATGTGCCAGAAATAATTGCGAAAGCAAAAACTGAGATGTAGGTAACTAGCCAGAAGACTACTTACAAATCACCGCTGTTTTGGTTAGGGAAATTAAATTGATGGCTTAACAGTACGCATCGATGAGTCAGTGGCCGTTCGAAAACGAAAGTACAGGGAAGGGAAGAGGGGAGAGGTAAGTTCAACAACTACAACAAACTTCGTTGAGTTCGCTTCACTTGTTCCTGAAAAACTTTGGCTTCTTTCGCATATTCTCTTCAAAAATTTTCTACTTGCTCCACTCGTATCAACCTCAAAAAGTTCTGGTTCGCTTTACTACCTTATCCCTACAATGAAGATGCGCAGGTTGTGAAATCAAAATTTTATGAGGGCTGTTTGGACGTTTCAAAAAGTTTTGGTCTCTCTGCAAACAAAAAAATAGTCGTATTAGGGCCCCACTCTGCTTCAGCATCCTTACAGCAGCCTGAAAAATCATTTCACCTTCAGCTTCATAGTAGCTCAAATTGAGAGTCGGTCCTAGACAAGGATCAACGGCTGCTCGCAACAAAAAATCAGATGAGCTCTTCAAAGAGATAACTTCACGGAAAGCCCTAAGTCAACTAAATGAGTTCCAAACAAATGAAGTTATAAAAATGACCTTCAGCCACATGTTTGGCTGCATTCAGCCATCTTTTCTGATCGCTGGAATTAAGGTGACGCTATCCGGCTGCCATGATTGACCGGGAAGTCGAAAAACGGCCTTGCATAAAAATTGCCCTAGTCTTTTGGCAACTCGCTGAATTTTTGAAATGGCACATCAGCGACGATTGTTCGTCTGATCGAATCTCCTCCCCTGCACAACCTCTGTGCATTTCTATCGTATGAGCAACCCGCATATGTACCAGCCATATTCTGTCATGTCCATCTATTTCAAATCGCCGAGACGTTACTTCAGTTTCTGAAGCAGCCGTCGACTCGCTCATGTACCATAGCAGCCCTTCACTTAAATGTCGTAGTTGCCTTTTAGCATTCGCTTTATAATGTAACGATGTTCCATCAACATAATCTAACGGTGTTCGTGAGTACAGGTGGAGCTCTATATGACATTCATATCAATAATGCACTCAGCAAAAACGAATCTAACTGAGACAAGCAACTTTATATATTCGGTCCATGGTAAGCGTTGCCACCTCCCTCCCCCCCCCCCCCCCCCCCCCCCCCCCCCCCC